>CM050423.1:27890980-27964637 GCA_027564155.1 Gymnocypris eckloni scoliostomus | reverse complement strand
GCGGGTCATTTGTGTTTGCTTTAGTCTCGTAAATGCTCTAATTTCACTAGGAAGAAAGTTTTGTTTTGGAAGTTACAGTATGTTTTCATAGTGCATCAAAGATAATTCGATTCCTCCAGATACGAGTCTTTTAAATGTAACAGCGCATTACAGTGATGGGGTTTGGTTAATGTTTCTGAGTAAAGCAGAGATAGCAGAGCAGGAGGATCACAGTGGCAGTAGGTGGTGACAGCTCACACCGGTGGGTCCGGATTCTCTTTGAGTTCTCTGTGAGGAGTTTGAGATATTTCCAAAAACCCCGCTGAGGTCTTTAGATCCCCGGGAACAGCAGGATCTTCTGCTGTGCACCCTGTGGGGGGTTGCAGGAGGAGACGCTGGTGTCTCACGAGACTTGACTCCTCCAGCACATTGAAACCAGTTTGTGCTTCAGGTACATCATGATGTTAGCAGGTGCTAAGCTAATAATGTCTTACTGAAACAAAGGACACACACACATGAGGTAAAATGGTGCATTTATGATTAGACTACATGTTTTAGCAAGATATTTTTATTTCATATGAATTTGTCATGTTTGGGCTCAGTACAATCAATCAATTAATTATTTATTTACTTATTTATGAAAGAACGTAATACTTTGTTTCAGGGTTATTATAAACCATGTTTCAATGTAGTTGATGGAAAAAAAACTGTAATACAATTAATTAAACAAATATCCCATATAATAAAAAAACTACAAAAAATTACAAAACACACACACAAAAAAAAAATACTAAAATGAAAATGGAAGATGTAAAAAAAAAGTATTAAACTAATCAAAACGTGTTAATAAAGGATTTTTATTTATTTGTATTAACTTTTTTATGTATGAAATTCTTTTTCAGATGAATATAATTCTTTTGAGATTTTTATTAAGTGAAGAATCCTGAAAAAGTATCACCATTTTCACAAAATATTAATTGTACAAAAAATAAGCATATTAGAATGATTTCTGAAGGATCATGTGACACTGAACACTTGGGGAAAGATGCTTTGCATCACATGAATAAATTCAATTTGAACATGTATTCAAATATAAAACATCCATTTTAAAGTATGTTTTTATTCTACAAGTTCTCTGAGTGTTTTGCTAGGATGAAGTTTTGAGAGTATATTTTTATTCTAAATGTTCTCTGAGTGACATCTAGATGAAGTTTTGAGAGTATATTTTTATTCTACAGTTCTCTGAGTGTTTCCCATCTAGGATGAAGTTTTGAGAGTATATTTTATTCTACAGTTCTCTGAGTGTTTCCCATCTAGGATGAAGTTTTGAGAGTATATTTTATTCTACAGTTCTCTGAGTGTTTCCCATCTAGGATGAAGTTTTGAGAGTATATTTTTATTCTACAGTTCTCTGAGTGTTTCCCATCTAGGATGAAGTTTTGAGAGTATATTTTATTCTACAGTTCTCTGAGTGTTTCCCATCTAGGATGAAGTTTTGAGAGTATATTTTATTCTACAGTTCTCTGAGTGTTTCCCATCTAGGATGAAGTTTTGAGAGTATATTTTATTCTACAGTTCTCTGAGTGTTTCCCATCTAGGATGAAGTTTTGAGAGTATATTTTTATTCTACAGTTCTCTGAGTGTTTCCCATCTAGGATGAAGTTTTGAGAGTATGTCTTTATTCTACAGTTCTCTGAGTGTTTCCCATCTAGGATGAAGTTTTGAGAGTATATTTTTATTCTACAGTTCTCTGAGTGTTTCCCATCTAGGATGAAGTTTTGAGAGTATATTTTATTCTACAGTTCTCTGAGTGTTTCCCATCTAGGATGAAGTTTTGAGAGTATATTTTTATTCTACAGTTCTCTGAGTGTTTCCCATCTAGGATGAAGTTTTGAGAGTATATTTTATTCTACAGTTCTCTGAGTGTTTCCCATCTAGGATGAAGTTTTGAGTATATTTTTATTCTACAGTTCTCTGAGTGTTTCCCATCTAGGATGAAGTTTTGAGAGTATCTACAGTTCTCTGAGTGTTTCCCATCTAGGATGAAGTTTTGAGAGTATATTTTTATTCTACAGTTCTCTGAGTGTTTCCCATCTAGGATGAAGTTTTGAGAGTATATTTTTATTCTACAGTTCTCTGAGTGTTTCCATCTAGGATGAAGTTTTGAGAGTGTATTTTTATTCTACAGTTCTCTGAGTGTTTCCCATCTAGGATGAAGTTTTGAGAGTATATTTTTATTCTACAGTTCTCTGAGTGTTTCCCATCTAGGATGAAGTTTTGAGAGTGTGTCTTTATTCTACAGTTCTCTGAGTGTTTCCCATCTAGGATGAAGTTTTGAGAGTATATTTTTATTCTACAGTTCTCTGAGTGTTTCCCATCTAGGATGAAGTTTTGAGAGTATATTTTTATTCTACAGTTCTCTGAGTGTTTCCCATCTAGGATGAAGTTTTGAGAGTATATTTTTATTCTACAGTTCTCTGAGTGTTTCCCATCTAGGATGAAGTTTTGAGAGTATATTTTATTCTACAGTTCTCTGAGTGTTTCCCATCTAGGATGAAGTTTTGAGAGTATATTTTATTCTACAGTTCTCTGAGTGTTTCCCATCTAGGATGAAGTTTTGAGAGTATATTTTTATTCTACAGTTCTCTGAGTGTTTCCCATCTAGGATGAAGTTTTGAGAGTATATTTTATTCTACAGTTCTCTGAGTGTTTCCCATCTAGGATGAAGTTTTGAGAGTATATTTTTATTCTACAGTTCTCTGAGTGTTTCCCATCTAGGATGAAGTTTTGAGAGTATATTTTATTCTACAGTTCTCTGAGTGTTTCCCATCTAGGATGAAGTTTTGAGAGTATATTTTTATTCTACAGTTCTCTGAGTGTTTCCCATCTAGGATGAAGTTTTGAGAGTATATTTTTATTCTACAGTTCTCTGAGTGTTTCCCATCTAGGATGAAGTTTTGAGAGTATATTTTTTATTCTACAGTTCTCTGAGTGTTTCCCATCTAGGATGAAGTTTTGAGTATATTTTTATTCTACAGTTCTCTGAGTGTTTCCCATCTAGGATGAAGTTTTGAGAGTATATTTTATTCTACAGTTCTCTGAGTGTTTCCATCTAGGATGAAGTTTTGAGAGTATATTTTTATTCTACAGTTCTCTGAGTGTTTCCCATCTAGGATGAAGTTTTGAGAGTATATTTTTATTCTACAGTTCTCTGAGTGTTTCCCATCTAGGATGAAGTTTTGAGAGTGTGTCTTTATTCTACAGTTCTCTGAGTGTTTCCCATCTAGGATGAAGTTTTGAGAGTATATTTTATTCTACAGTTCTCTGAGTGTTTCCCATCTAGGATGAAGTTTTGAGAGTATATTTTTATTCTACAGTTCTCTGAGTGTTTCCCATCTAGGATGAAGTTTTGAGAGTGTTTATTCTACAGTTCTCTGAGTGTTTCCCATCTAGGATGAAGTTTTGAGAGTATATTTTTATTCTACAGTTCTCTGAGTGTTTCCCATCTAGGATGAAGTTTTGAGAGTATATTTTATTCTACAGTTCTCTGAGTGTTTCCCATCTAGGATGAAGTTTTGAGAGTATATTTTTATTCTACAGTTCTCTGAGTGTTTCCCATCTAGGATGAAGTTTTGAGTATATTTTTATTCTACAGTTCTCTGAGTGTTTCCCATCTAGGATGAAGTTTTGAGAGTATATTTTTATTCTACAGTTCTCTGAGTGTTTCCCATCTAGGATGAAGTTTTGAGTATATTTTTATTCTACAGTTCTCTGAGTGTTTCCCATCTAGGATGAAGTTTTGAGAGTATATTTTTATTCTACAGTTCTCTGAGTGTTTCCATCTAGGATGAAGTTTTGAGAGTATATTTTTATTCTACAGTTCTCTGAGTGTTTCCCATCTAGGATGAAGTTTTGAGAGTATATTTTATTCTACAGTTCTCTGAGTGTTTCCCATCTAGGATGAAGTTTTGAGAGTATATTTTTATTCTACAGTTCTCTGAGTGTTTCCTCTTCTAGGATGAAGTTTTGAGTGTTCTTTATTCTACAGTTCTCTGAGTGTTTCACTCAGTTCTAGCAGGAATTTTTTGTGCCTCTTCTTTCCAGTTCTCTTGTTTCCATCGGATGGAGTTTGGAGGTGGATGTCGGTCAACATTAGTGAGACAGACACTGCAGGGGTGAACGGGTCACCTTCTTTAATTCCCTGGACTGTAAATGAGGATCAGTGAGCGGCCAGGTCCAGGGCTGACACAACAATACATCTCATGGTTAATTTGGCAGAAGCAAAGGATTTGTACTCTTAAATGCACACAAAGAGTAGTGGTCTGTCTCTGCTGCCCCTCCGGCACCTTCTCCTAATGAGTCTCTGTATATTTGACCGTCTCCGTTAGCCACGTTCTGTCTGTCTCTCTCGGTTAGCACTAGCTCTGGTCTCTACAGCCCCGGTGCATGTGTGTTTGAGCAGGAGCAGGACCTCACGGCCGGTTAAGATGCACACTAGATGCTGAGTGCCTCTCATTCTGTTTGGAAAGTTATAGAACATTTTGGAAAACCATGTTTAAGTCAAAATCTGGGGTAATGATGGAAAAGTGAATTTTTGCACTATTTACCACGGGATCTGCATTTTCATCAATTTAAATGAAAGATTTTTGTTATAATATAACCTAATTCTGTAAACTAAGTATAATGAACTATGCAAAAAGCATTTCACGTCTCCGGCATGTTTTATAATCACCCAAAAATCAGCCATATTTCATCCCTTATGCATGTTATCACGTCTGTCAAAGACATAGGCTGGCTGTTGGTTGCAATATAGAACTAAAAATATTGAGATAACACACTGTTATATCACTGATATAACACTGAATATTTGCCCACTAAGGAATAAATAACATATTCAATATTGGAACAGCCATTTCAGCTAGGAAAACAATAACATTTAAAAGAAAACTGTTTTCTATTTGAATATATTTTGAAGATTTTTTAGTGTGTTTGAGTGAAGTTTCTTCTGTTCACTAAGGATGCATTTATTTGATAAAAAATACAGCAAAACCAGTAATATTGTGAACAATTAACATACTTAAAAAAATATGTTTTGTATTTGATTATGTCTTCAAATGTAATTTATTCCTATGATCAAAGTTGAATTTTCAGAATCATTTATTCAGTTTTCAGTGTCACATGATCATTCAGAAATTACTCTAATATGCTGCTTTGCTGTTCAAGGAACAGATATAATTATTATTATTGTTGAAAACACAATAATTTTTTTAGGATTCCATAATCAATCAAACGTAAAAAATAATAGCATATATTTAAAAAAAGAAATAAATAAAACCATCGTTTGATATTAAAAATGTCTTTACTGTCCCTTTTGATTAATTTAATCCAAACTTGCTCTATAAAAATATTTATTTCAATAAAAAAATCTTACTTACCCCAATACTGTGTACACATGCAACACATTATAAACTTGCAACATAATAAGGTATTGAGACCACAATCTAGCTATAGTTTGCCATATTTGCTATATTGCATACTATTTCACTATACAATTTTGTAAAAAGGGCAGCAGCCCAGCCTTCTCTGTAATACGCAAATCAGCAACATTAGCATTCTCTTCCCAACACCCCCTTCTCTCCTCTACTAGTTATTCTTCAATAATAGTACTTTGTGCTCATCAGCTTGATTAGTTGAACTGCTCTGCTTAGTTATTTTACATACGGGTTGATAGCGACAGCAGCTCAGTTACAAGCTCTAAGCCAGCCATTGTTAATGAACACCCCTCGGCATGTATAAACAGGCCTTAATCTGCTTAAGTTTAAATTAAAACAGGTGGAAGCCCGCGCTCTATCTCACAAAGACACCCAAGCGCACACCTGACAGATAACACAAACCTATTCATTTACACGCTCCAAACTGATTTGCAAGTCCACATTAATTTGCTTGTTTGCAAGCCTGAATTGCTTACATGATTACACATGTTTCTCAAAGCAGCAAGGCTGTCGGTGAGGTTAATACTTATTTCCCATGGTGCATTTGTCTGGACTTGCTGGTCAGTGTGCTAATGGAAGTGACTTTGCTTGACTTTGACCTTTAGTGGTTGATGAATGCTTTTGTTTCATTCATTTATTATTATAATTTTTTTAGTTTAACTCCTGATAGATGCTCTAACTGTCCTTCAAATAAAACCGTGTGGGTGCCTGCGACATTTCTCCATGCAGCATAAGTGCATTATCCTTGTATTGTGAGTCTTGTTATAATTCCTAATTAAGATGCAAATGAGCCGCTGGGTGAGACAGAACGAAGGAAGCCGATACCTGGCATGGTTGGTGGAGAAAACACCCCTCTCTTCATCTATTTGTCATCCCTTCCCATGAATCTATGGGGCAGTTTGAGCAGGCAGCTAATCAGAGGAAAACAAGGAGGAAAAAACAACCCCGGCTCGCCAAAATTGGCTAATTTTCAGTTCCTCGAGTGACAGCATGTGTTTGGCAATTACAATTATCCCATAAATATCCCAAGATCACGAAACAGAGCAGGAGAACCAGGAAACAATTATGATTAGCCATTTAATTAGAGTCTAAACTCCATCAAAGCAAATTTAGGCTATGATTGCTCGGGAACCGACTTGAAGAGGAGCTACTGTATCCCCATTACATTCTGTTCTGAACCCAATCTCGTGATGAGAACCAATCATAAGGCTTAGCATCATGCTAATTAGAAACAATTCTGCTCGTTATCTTAGAGCCATACGCTTCGGACGGTTCGGAGGAAGTGAAATATGCCGCTCGTCCTCAGAAGAATTGGCCAAAACAAGGCACAAAGCTAATGTTGTGAAGGCTTGAAAAGCTCTATAAAGTGTCTCTTTGTGTTTCCCCGTCCAAATTCAAGCTCTGTTGTGATCTTCACTGTATTTCAGCTGAAGGTGCGTGGGCACAGCGGACTTTACATGGAAAGGCATCTGTTGCAGTAATACCTAGCAGACACTGAGCAGTCTGTAGTAGATCAATGCCAAAACATGATGGGATTAGAAGAATGAGAAATATAGTTCAAAACATATGTGCCAAGCTTTTACAAATATACTATTTGTATTCATGGTGTTTTTTTAACTATTACTTTCCTATTTTTAGCAAATTTAGGTTAACTCATTCTAAAATGATTCCTACACATGTTTTTGCTATAGATTAAAACATATGAATAATAAGAATAATTTAAAAGCCAATTACAACTTTTTATCTCACAACCTCTTATCTCTGATATAAACAAATCTTGTAATTCTGAGAAGAAAAAGTTATAATTGTGAGCTATAAACAGAATTGCATGAGATTTTCTTTTATGAGTTTATATCACACAATTCTGTTTAAATCTCACAATTTGAGCCTTTTTTGAAATGTGAGTTTATATATCATGATCTTCTCAACCCATCATCCACAAGTCTTATTATTTATCACAATTTGGGTCTTTTTAGAAATGTGAGTTTATATATCATGATCTTCTCAACCCATCATCCACAAGTCTTATTATTTATCACAATTTGGGTCTTTTTAGAAATGTGAGTTTATATATCATGATCTTCTCAACCCATCATCCACAAGTCTTATTATTTATCACAATTTTGAGTTCATATGTAACTGCTGAGATATAAACTCAGAATTGCAAAAAGTCTGAATTGTGAGATTAAAAATTCCATAAATATGAGATTAAACATTGTGAAACATGGATTCCAAACATTGTAAACCAAAACCATTCTTTTTGTTTAGTATTTATTCTTTTTTAGGTATTTAATTCAATTAAATTCAAGATTATTTGTATAGCGCTTTTTACGATATAATCGTTGCAAAGCAGCTTTACAGGAAATTAAGTTTCTGCAATAAATGTATATATTGCAGAAACCTAATATATTTAACTTGTGGCAACATTTGGTAATTCATGTTACTTAAGTTTTTTTTTCTTCCACAAAATGTACATTAAATGACTCTAAACCAGGGTGCCCAAACATTTTCATATGAAGGGCCAAAAATCAAACTTGATTGAGGGTCAAAAAAGTAAATTTTGCATCATAAATCAAACTGTATTACATTAAAGTTGCTATGGGTTCCCCTTATTTATTTCATAATATTTAAAATAAATATAAAACAACTTTAATCTGATTAACTAATGCAGTTTTATTTGTAAAGTTTTGCATTTTAATGAACTTATTACAATAAAAACAAACAATCCCCAAGTGTACAGTTCAATACCAAATACACTAGCAATAATAAAACCATGTGGTTGCAATGTCAGTGACCTAATGAGAGATATGAAGCTGGTCCTTATTTTTCAGAAGTTTTTCAAGATTGGGCTGTAGCTGACTTACAGACAAAGACAAGATATTATGTAGGTGAGAGTCAGTTATTTTGCTTCTGAGTTTACTCTTGTTCAAGTTCATCAGACTGAAAGTCTGCTCGCAGAGGTAGGTACTGCCAAACAGAGACAGCATCACTTGTGCCTGCTTAAACATCTTTGGGTACCTGTTTGCTGGGACACATTTGTAGAAGTCTGTCAAGGGAAGGGATGTGAACTTGTGTTTCAGTTCTGTATCACACTGAAGCTCAATTAGTTCCATCTGAAGATCATCTCTGACTGCATCCACACTGATGGTGAAGGGTTGAGCAAACAACTCAAAGTCAGCAGTGTTGTGTCTGAAGTCCTCAAAGCGACTGTCAAACTCCTGGATAAGGTTACTGAGAACAGCATCATACTCATGGACCTTCTCTTTCACCATGCCTTCTTCTCCAAGACAGGGAAAATGGGCTAAATTTCCTGCATGTGGGTGAGAAACAGAAAGAACAGTGTGAGACTGGGAGTAAAACAGGGAGTGAAATGAGCAAAGCAGGCATGTAAAACAGAGGGAGAAAAATAGAATAAATAACTGAAAAATGAAGGAAATTATTATTTCATGACAATTTAAGAAACTAACATATTTTAAGCAAATTTTATCAGCTTGATGTACAACAAAAATACAAATGCTGACATGACTGAATATAAATGCAACCCACATATAATTCTAAATATAATTAATAATAATATAATTATAATTGCACATAAAATATCCTGAATATTATAACTGTAAATGTTACTGTTACCTGCTGAGAGATGTCTTCTGAGCAGCCGTAGTTTTTGTTTGAAGGCTCTGACGTGATCAAAAAGCTGGGTGATAATCTGGTCCTTTCCTGGAACTGAACATTCAAAACATTGAGCATCTCTGTTACATCCACAAGGAAAGCCAGGTCAGAGAGCCATTTCTTATCAGTGGGCACTTGAATATTACCATCCTTGCTTTCCTGAAAAACTCTGATCTCATCACGCAGATCAAAAATCTCCTGAGAACTTTTCCTCGGCTGAGCCATCTGACCTCCTGGTGGTACAACACATCACCATATTGCGCATCCATCTCATCCATCAGTGCCTTGAACTGTCGGTGAGAAAGCGCCTTGGAGCGTATATTGTTGACAATTTTGACGACGTCACGCATCACATCCACAAGCCCGACAGATTTAGCACATAGTTGTTCTTGATGCAAAATGCAGTGGTACTTAACAACTTTTCCTCCACATTCACTGACTTTCTGAGACATAAAAGTAGCAAGGCCAGATTTCCTCCCTACCATTGCCGGTGCTCGGTCAGTTGTAATGCCAGCCATCTTCTCCCACTTTAATTTGTTTTTTTCCAACACTCTCTCAACAGCAAAAAAGAGATCTTCTCCTTTAGTAGTACCAGAAAGGGTCTCAATGCCAGCCAGCTCTTGTGTCACTTCAAAAGTTTCATTTACTCCACGCAAAAATACCAACAGCTGTGCAGAATCGGATATGTCGGTGCTCTCGTCGCAGGCTATTGAATAGGCAGAGAACGCACTTGCCTTTGTCTTGATTTGCTCGCCGATGTCTTGAGCCATGTCCTCTATGCGTCGGGTAACAGTATTTCTTGACAGGCTAATTTGTGAGAACATTCGTACCTGAGAAGGACAAACTGCTTCTGCAGCCACTGCAAGACATTCCTTGACGAACTCTCCAGTAGCGAAGGCTCTTCCACTTTTAGCAATTAGAGCGGAAATCTGATAACTGGCCCGTGTGGCGCTTTCTTGTGCTGATGAAGGACGTAGCAGTTCTGTTCGGATCGAAGTTTAACAAGCAGCTCGTTAGCCTTCTTTTTTCGCTCCTCGCCGTTGTACTTTGAGAAAGCTGCAGAATGTTTTGTTTCATAATGACGACGGATATTGTACTCTTTTAAAACAGCAACAGACTGTTTGCAAACTAGACATACTGCCTTTGATTTGACTTCAGTGAATAAAAACTCATCTTGCCAAACTTTTTTAAAATTTCTCTTGTCTGTGTGCCACCGCCTTGATTTCTCCATTATTGCGTTTGTTAATTTGTTGACATTAATTGACGTCAAGTGTCGCAAAGCACGCGGTGCTGCACCTTGAATTGCGCATGTACAGAAAAAAAATCTAATTGATTTACATTTAATTTAAACATTTAATTTCAGTCTACTCTGTTGTAGTTCAACAACAAACAAACAAAATGTTATGTCAAATTAGAAATGACGATCTGTGTCAAAGGCATGGGGATGCCTTCGACACTCGTCATCTCTCTCTCTCTCTCTCTCGGATGGTATGGCGGGCCAAATCAAAGGTTACCACGGGCCAACTTTGGCCCGCGGGCCCTAGTTTGGGCACCCCTGCTCTAAACAGATTCCAAACATTTTAAAGGTAAATAATATTGATTTATTTATATGTATGTATTTAAAGCATGTTTTTTACAGAATGTATTTTAATTCAGAAACATGTTTTCAGTTTCTATCAATGAACTGCATTTAAAAAAATCTTAAAATAAATGAGTTTGAAGAATTCAAAAAGAAAGGAATATTGAATATAATGTGCAATTATAATATCTCTTATGCAATCTGCTCTGTGTAGGCATTACATTATTTGTGTTGGGGTGTATTGGAGTGAAGATTCAAGCATCGTCAAATTGAAAAACATCAAGCAGACATGATATTTATGATCTTATCTTTTTTCATTAATTTCATGATATCTCTATAAAGTGTTATTTTTAAGGTTTCTCTTTAAATAGTGTCATAAATGGTTTGTGACACATGATAAATAAGTTGTCACTCTTACTTATAATTACATTTAGGCTGTTTAATCAGACTCATCTACTAATGGATGATGGGTTGAGAAGATCTGCCAGTCCATCAGTTAACATCTTCTAACATCTAACCTAACCCTAACTTGAACTCAGATCTCAAAGACTCAAAGAGAGAGAGAGAGAAAACTAAATGTCTGTGCTCAGTCATTTAACTGATGAGATAAACTTATAATTTGGCTGATTGCTGAACTCAGCCTCACTTATGACAACCACATGTCAGATGTTTCTCAACAGATGCTTTTTTCTTATATTCCAATGTTTTAAGCATGCTTTAAAAGTCAACATGTGAGTTCATTTTCTACTGAGTATTTCTTTTCAATTGAGAGCTTCTATACAAGGTATTTATTTTACTATTGGCTTTTCTGTTAGCAGACAAGTCAAGAAAACCGGATGCTTGTGTATACAGAGGAGCTGTCCAAGGTCCTGAAAGTTATCTCAATAGACAAGAAAACATTAGAATTAGATTATTTCATTTACTCTTTTATATGGCAATCTAGGAATGTTCTGAGTCCGATATGAGTTGAACTCGTAGCTCTTTCCTTTACTGTAATGTACAATGACAACGAGTTACTTTAAATGCTCTTCTCTTACAGATGTAGTTTCAAATGCTCATCTTTTGTTCTTGTGTGCATAAACAGTTCTTCTGAACCCCAGTGTGCCAATGCATGAGTTATGATAAAGCTTGCCTGTTTGGTCAGTGACGCTTCAACTGAGTATAGATGTGGCCCAATAAAGACAGCGGATGACCAGAACTGCATTGATATTGAATTGAAATCAATCACAATTGAATTCACAATAGAGAATATCTTAACCAAGGACAAAGAGTTTAGGCATGAGTAAAGCAGTGGTCAAGAAAGATGAGCTCAGTGTATTGAGAGCGATGACGAATGCAAGCGGCAGCGGGGAGAAAAGAGAATTTGATATAAAAATTATTCTAAGCGAATATCTCAAAGGCCACCAGCAATCTTTTTGGATGTGGCTTTAACCTTGACAGAGCGGAGAGACAGATGGAAATGGATATATGGGTGATTTAACCTTGCCATACTGTAAGTACTCACCGCAGTCACACACTGTTCAATCTTTATTACATCATAGTGTGTAGGCCATTTAAAAGACCTGCTTCGTCTACTCAAAATGCCCTTTCTCACAGAAGTGAGCGGCGCAGTGGGACGGTGGAATGGAAAAATGGAAATTACAGCACGTGTGTCACATGCTACATGAACGTGTGCAGTCATATAAACTACACAAGGATCAGTCTCACAAAAATGACCATAATTCACCCCGGCATAAAATAAAATAAAATAATAAATCATATTTCATGAGGAAAATGAAGCCTACATTAAGTATGATTGAGATTTAGCAGTTTTCCTTCGAATTAAGCACATTTTACACAAACTTCAAAATCATGATCTCTCTCTCTCTCTCTCTCTCTCTCTCTCTCTCTCTCTCTTTTTTCTCTCTCTCTCTCTCTCTCTCTCTCTCTCTCTCTCTCTCTCTCTTCTCTCTCTCTCTCTCTCTCTCTCTCTCTCTCTCTCTCTAGTATATATACAGGTTTTGTTTTTGATAAAGAAATAATCTAAAGGTAATATTTATTAAAGGTTATTATTATTATTTGTTTATTTTATTTTATTTTACTATTAATACTCTTTTTAATTAAAAAGAGAACATATGAAATCAACATAATATTTAATGTTGTTATACAGTTTATTTTGTTATATAGTCATGCTTTATGCTTTTATTACATTTTTATTAGAAATACATTGCGTTACAGTAATGTGAAGTGTGTGGAAAATGTGCTTGATTCAGATGATAATTGCTCAATCTTAATCATACTGAAAGTAGGCTTCCCTTTTTATAAGATTTATTTAATTCTTTGTTTGTTTGTTTCCCTTATAATCCCTTATAATGTATCTGTTTTATCCAAAAGGTTCATCATTATTAATTGTTATATAATTATATGTATGTATGCATTTTAATATTTAATACTCTTTTATTATCTTAAGTTTAAACCCTTTAACATTTCCATGTCAAATAATAATAATAATATTGATGTACATGCCTAAATAAATTGTTGTACTGGCTTTAATGTTGATTATATTAAAATTATTATTTAATGTGATATTAAACATTTGTTAGGGCATTTATTATTTATAATAATAATAATACAATTGCAGTATTGAGAAGTTAGAATTGAGTTTTTGGGGTGAAATGTGACCTGGACATGTTTACATGAGACTCACTCATGGATTCATATGTTTGTTTGCAGATGAACAATGTTGTTTCCTCTTGTAAAGGATGTGTATGGATTGATCTGTGAGCTCGGAGCTGTAGATGTAATGTGTGTATGTTTTCCCGTGTCTGTGTTTTTCTCATGGCCTCAGGCCAGCCCTAAAACGATTAGAGAGGTTCAGGCCTCGCGGTGGTACCGCAGGGTCAGTTTCATCAACAAGGCCAGAGATGGCAGACAAATCCCCCTCTCATGGCTCAGGGGATCGGGCCGTCCTGTCACCCAGCTGCCCTTCTGGCCACCGGAGCTCGCTGACTCACGCCCCAGAGAGGTAATTGCCCTGTCTTTCTGTCAGCGGAGGGCGGATGTGGAATCGCACCATGCTGTAAGGGACAGTATAAGCTTACATCATACCGCTGGAGAGGACGTCCAGAAAGCAGCACAGCACAACGTGACAAAGTGGGATTTAAACACACACTCTTAACCTTTAAGAAAAGGAAAATCACAAATTATATCTCGTAAATGTCTCAAATGGAGGCTCCTGGTGAAACGTCCTGCTGCTTTAAGTTTTTGGAAGCACTTTACAGTAAGGTCCCATTGTGTAATGTTGCATTATGTAACATTGCCTAACAATGAGCAATGCATTTGTTACAGTAATTATCAGGGCTGTCGGATCAATGTGCTAAGTTGGTGTGATTAATTATGGAAAAAAATGATGTCTTGAAAATGATGAACATATTCAATGCACGTCGGCTCAGATGTGTATGTCATCTTGCATTGCATACATTGCTGAAGAACATGATGCAGGATGATGAATGACTGAATGATGAAAAGGCAGTTATACACCCCTAAAACACCTTTTGCAGGTGTTTTGAGTTGATTAGCTGATTGGCATGTCACCATATTCTAATTTGTTAAGATAGTGAATTGGTGGGTTTTTCTTAAATGTGAGCCAAAATCATCACAATTTAAAAAACAAAGACTTAAACTACCTCAGTCTGTGTGCATTGAATTTATTTAATACACGAGTTTCACAATTTGAGTTGAATTACTGAAATAAATGAACTTTTCCACGACATTCTAATTTATTGAGATGCACCTGTACGAGGAAAAATGCCCCATATGTGTTTTTGAGCATGAAAATGAAAATTTTTGAAAATGATTTTACATGACAGTTCAATATACATGAAGTTAATACTGTTATTACTATCATTAAAAATAAATAAGTAAATAATACTCTTTTTTTCTTCTTTTTCATTCGCTTTTTTTGTAATGTCGTTTCAATGATAATTGTTAAATGGTTTTTCAATGGTAAAATTAATTTGTGATTAATACAATTTATTGGGACATTATGTAATTAGTTAGATACATTTTTAAATGCTTGACTACTCTATTAATATTTGTTAATGTTATGTAACAAATATAGAATAAAAATGCAGTTACTTTCTAGCTTGGGTCCATTAAATAATATTAACACATCAAACATTTGATTTAAAAAACGTTGACTGAAAAAAAGTATAGAATAATTTTTACTGAAATTGCTTGTGCATTTCAAAATCAGTTACAAAAAAGGCAGGTAACACACTGAATTATACAAGATGTTTGTTGTTGTTGTTTTTTACACTGTATTAGTACAATTAACATATAAATATTGTGTATCAACATTTCCCCAAATGTACAACAACTTAGATCACAAAAAGTTGCTGATGTGAATGTGATTTTATATGAAATATGAATAACTACTAACTGAATTTGATTTTGCAGTCCTGATGAAAATGATAAAATTATGGTCACTGTAACTTTTTTTTTTTAAGTAGTGCTCACATATCAAAACTAGAGTCTAAGATTAATACAATTAATAAAATAAGATTAAGAAGATTAATACAGGTCATTAACAAATCATTGTTCATGTTAAAAGTTGGGAGACTATTTTACCCTAAAAAACAATTTAACCAATGGAAATGAATTTTGTTGGTATTAATAGATTTATTTAGGTTCAGTGATGTTAATATTTTGATTAAAATAAAACCAGTTAATTTAGATTAACATGGTCAACTTATGTCAACAAAAGGAACCTTGTTTTAAAGTGTTTTTTTTTCTGCCAAAAACTCCAGTATCTCAGAATATGACATTTTAGATGAGACGAATGTGTAATACAGGCCTTGTGAAAAAATCTGAGAAGCAAATTACCTTGGACCTGTGTACTTTTGAATGTTTGAATCCTCATATTCAGGCTACTTGTGATGCATTTAGTGCTTTTGAATGTTTGAATCCTCATATTCAGGCTACTTGCGATGTATTTAGTGCTTTTGAATGGCTGTCAGTAGAGGCTGTCTCTATGTATATATACAGCATCATCCAGCAGGGCCAAATGGGGCCATGCTAACTTCACTTTTAAGCAAAATACATGTTTCAGTGACAGGTGATGTTGAGTCATTAGTCTCTCAGTACTTGCTGCTAAAGACGGCATGTGTTAAAAGGGTCATTTATGTTGTTGAGGGAACCCTGACGTGACTCTGCGTACTGTTGGCCTTCTCCTTTGAGTAACCAGCAGAGCACTTAGCGCTGGAGATTGACATTGCGGTTAATGCACGGGACAATTCTGTGATGTATTTTTACCATATGTAGGCGATTTGTGGTGACATGTGATTTGTGCAGGCAGCATGTTGATGTGAGGTGTTGCTGGGGTTTTTCTTCAGTCGTCTTTCATCGGTGTTCCCTGTTGAACACATCTTAGAAGGGCAATAGCGTATCTTGTGTTTTTGGTGTGTTGGCGTTCACACCAGGCTTAACCACCAGGACTTTCTTATTCAAACAGCTTCAGCCTCTGTTTACCTGACATTAATTATAATCAAACCTGCAATTACATGCAGCTGTCTGGACATACTGCTACTAGCAATACAGTTTTTCTTGTTTACATGCATACTTGGATACTTACTTATTTACTTAATTCATTAATTCATTCATTCAATAAGCCTTCAAATAAAATAAAACTAAATAAAATAATCTCATGCTGCTTAGATTTTGGTAATACTACAGGTGCAATGAAGATCGTTAGAAACAATACATTGATTTATCTTTAATGTTAATGCTAGTTAATACAAATACAGCTGCTTTAGCTTAGGTCTATTAAATAATATTAACATATTCATATTTTGATTTTAATATTGTACACTGGAACACAATGTAGAAAAAATCACTCAGAAATTGCTGGTAAATTTGCATTGAATTAAATGTGAAAGTAGATTGTTTGTGTGTGTGTTTATGGGAAATACACTTTTGTGTTGTCAAAAACAGTTTTTTTACCATGTATTAGTAAAAGCTGAAATGAACAGAAATATGATGCCGTGTGCGAATATATGAACATTTCTCCAAAAAAGCATAATTAAATCAAATAAAATAACAATACATACAATAAATACATATTTACCCATACATCAAATAAGTACATGAATGCATAAATATTTAAAGGTTTTATTTCAGTAATTGTAACTTTACACATCAAAATACATTGTTGTGTCAATTTAAACTTGTATATCAGTATATTAGAATGATTTCTGAAGGATCATGTGACAGAAGACTGTGTAATGATGCTGATAGTTCAGCTTTGCATCACAGGGATAAGTTACAGTTTAAAATATATTACAATAGAAATCAGTTATTTTAAATTGTAATAATATAGTACCGTATTACTGTTTTTGATTAAATACATGCAGCCTCTTTGAGCATATAAAAGAGTTATGACTTTCAAACAGTCAAAAACATTCTAAAAATCATAATTGATTTTGAATTATACTGTATATGAGACATACATTTTCCTAAGCTATAAAATATAAACTCTGAGAAATATAATGTTCCCCAGGTGGCCAAACAGCTTCTGCTCACACCAGATTTCTGCTCTCAAATGAAACAAGCAATGCTAAACGAAGGGCCGAGAGCTGAGCAACAGCGCGCGTGGTTTACTTCATTGAACACGCCTCTATTAGGGTGGAAGCGGGCGAATCAAAGGTTATCACAGGTGACAGGTATTAATTGGCTCTGGGTAATCACACAGACTGCTGGAGTGTGCTGATGTAGAAGGGAGATTCGTCCTTGAATACACGTCGCCCTCTGCCCATTGTGGGTTTGCTGGCGGCTGTCACGTCTTCATAATTGACCTGTCTGTCTCTCTGACATCGGTGACTGGAGCCCACTGTGTTTGGTAATAGGAGTGTGTGTGTGTATTGAATGTAATCCAGATAACAAACACACAGTCTCTCGCTTGGAGTGGACCTCAAAACAACCTTCTAATGCATTTAAGATATTTTATTTATTTATTAAAAATGTTAATACGCCACTGTAAAAACTTCAGTAATTATAATTTAAATCATTTATTGACAGTATACTAGTAATAATAGTAGGGTGTGTATACACATATGAAACATGTATGTATACACACACATGAATACTTCTATTCAGAAAGCATGCATTAACTTGATCAAAAGTGACAGTTAACACATTTAGAATTGTACAAAAGATTTTATTTCAAGTAAATAAAAATCATCCGAGAGTGTTAAAGCTTAAAATAAACACAGATGGCAGCTCCTTTAAGTCTCCTGTTTGATTGAGCAATATTTTGAAAGTGTTTCCACAGTTTTTACATGCATCGGATAGTCAAGCATGGCTTATTTAAAGTCATCTCTGCATATTAAACTGGGGTAGAAGAAAATATTTGAACATTGAAAAATCACAGTTCAGCTCTAAATCTGTTTTCACTGTCATAGTAGTGTCGTATTGCATAATTCTGTGGTTGTGGTTCTGCTGACTCATTATCAAACAGCACTGTTTTTCACTATATTAGCCACAGTAAAGAAATAATTCACCTAGAAATTAACATTTGCTGAAAATGTGCTCATGGCCATCAGTGATGTAGATGAGTTTGTTCTGGAGCTTTTCACCTCACAATATGTTAATTTATGAACTGGAATGTTACTTGTGTATTATTGTGATGTTTTATCAGCTGTTGGCACTCTCATTCTGACGGCACCCATTCACATCCATTGGTGAGCAAGTGATGCAATGCTACATTTTTCCAAATCTGTTCTGGTGAAGAGACAAACTCATATACATATTGGAAGGCCTGAGGACAAGTACAATTTCAGCAAAGTTTAAGTTTTGACTGAACTATTCCTTTAACGTAACGAACAATAGTGCCTAAAAATGCCCCCCAAAAACTAACAAAACTGAATACATCCACTAAAACCCACAAAAACACCAGTTAATGAACGACACCGAGACTTCAAACATGATAAAGAAATGTGAGCATCAGTGAAAGATCCTGCAGCCTTTGAACTTCTTTTGTGCGAACATTTTACTTAAAGTTGTGCTTTAAAATAAATGATACTTGATTTGATCATTTCTTTATCTAATGCAATGACATTCAGATGTTTTTCCGACACAAAGTCAGTGCATGCGTCGCTGATTTGCTGGAACTTGCATGAAAGACAAGTCGCACAGACTTGCACCTAGAAAGCTAAATGAAATAGAATTATGTCGTCTGGGTCTTCAAACTATCTCATCAGTCTCGCTGTAAATAGAGGAATATTACTGAGAAATGCATTGATGTGAAATGTCATTATTCTCCTCCTGGTGCGTGGGTTTAATTTGAAATGCAACAAATGACTTGCATAACGCTGCAAATTGAGTTCAAATGACATGTGAACTTATTTTATAAGACCATTTTAATATTAGAGCTGTCAACACATTTCAGTTTTCATGGTGTCAATACAAGCAGCCGGTTATGATTAAAATACTTAATGAACACAATGTTTTCTGAAGACACTCTCTGATATTCTGGACTTACTCTATCAATGTTTTATGTGTTTGAAATAAGTCTCTTCTGCTCAACAAGGCTGCATTTATTTATTTAAGGAAAAATACAGTGAAAACAGTCATGTGAAATATTATTACAATTTAATTGTAATAAACTGTTTTCTTTGTGAATATAATTTATTCCTGTTATTAAAAGCTGAATTTCATCATTACTGCAGTCGTCAGAGTCACATAATCCTTCAGAAATCATTTTAATATACTGATTTGCAGCTCAATAAATATTTCTGTTTATTATCAATGTTGTAAACAGTTGTGCTGCTTCATATATTTGTGCAAACGAATGCATTTTTATTTATTTGAGGAATAGAAAGTTTCAAAGAACAATATTTGTCTAAAATAGAAACCTTTTGTAACATTATAAATGCTTCACTGTCACTTTTCATAAATGTAATGCATCCTTGTTGAATAAAGTATTAATTTCTTTAAAAAATGTAATTATTAAAAAAATACTGACCCCAAATCTTTGAACAGTTATGCACTGAATCTGTCAGTCATTTTATTACAAACATTTTTGTTAAAGATATGTAATATTAAAGCTTCAAGGACAACGTTTTCCTGAATGAACTGTTTTGTGATTATTAAAAGAGAGCTCTCAGAAACAAAAAGCTGGAAAGATAAAAATGTTCAACAGTAATAATGCAGACTGCTGCCCAAGTTTTGAAAGTTAATTTGCTCAAAACAGCTACTATATGCACAATATTTCCCTCGTTAATGTTCCAAACTCTCCTCCCTCAGTTGGATGCTTTGACAGGTTTAGTAGTTTTACTGTGCAGGAACTGCTGGAACTGCAGTCTAGAGTCTACTATATCTCTTAGCCCTCAGTATGTGTCAGAAAATGCTACGGCGAATGTAGAAAGAGTTGTTGTGTGTCTGTTGATTGCAAGCAGAAGTGCCGCGTGACTCATAATTGTCTTAATGTTCTGTGGCTGAAGCATTAATTGCACTCACCTGTTCACCTAAAATTACAATTGTGCGCATTAAAGATTGGCCTCGAGCTTCAGAAATGCATTTCCTGTTAATAAACACAGATATATTTGCACATAATACTAAATGTACACCCAACAGTATGGATCCTGCTGTTCTAGTCAAACTCTCGCTAGAGGCTGACAAACAGAGATGGATTTGTGATTTTACCCTGCAATATGAAGTTTACAGAGCCGCTCCGCTGGGTCCTGTAGAAGATCATAACAGCGCAAAACTCAACAATTATTTATTAAGCAACTGCTGGAACAAATAGAGGGATGCTTTCTTGGTGGTCTTTCTCTTTAAACAGACAGATGAGAGTGCTTCTTGCGGTTCTTCAGGAGGTTATTGTTCAATAACACGTGCACATGAATAATTCACACCTCGGGTTTACTGACCATCACTCAAAGTGTCAGAGACGCTCTATTCCAGCACGGGCCTGTTCTCTGCACTGCATTGAAAACACAAGATACGTAGCTGTGTTAACCTGCAGAGAGGAGGTCAGGAAGAACACAACCACTGTCTGCGGACCAGACACTTTTACAGTGTGACAACTGAACCGGAAACGGGGAGTATTTAAATGCAAGTCAGTTATTTCAGTTAGTAAATATTTATATTAGTCTTATTTTAAGTAATTTTAGTACTTCATCAAATTAATGTTGTTTCAGTTAGTTGCTAAAGTAACAAAGTAACAGGTTGTCATCTAAAATTTTCAATTCAAAATTTCAAATTTTTATGTTTTTTATTTAATATTATTACAATATTTTATTTTATTTCAGATTTATTTGAAACCCAGAATAAAACAGTCAAATATTTTTTTTTCATATATTTTGTATAATGTTTATTTTTATATATTTTTAATTACATTTATTTTTTAATAATTTTGTTGTGCATTTATTTATTAATTTAGCTTTAGTTGTAATTTGAGTAATTGTAGTAATTCAGTTGGTAAGGCAATTATTTTAAATCTAATATTAATATTTTATTTCAGCTTAATTTAAAAAACAGATTTTAATATTTATTTTTGTAATGCATTTATTATAATATATATATATATATTTTTGATTTGTCATGTGATAAAAGTTTCATGAACACTGAAATAATAATGTTGGACTTACTTCAAAACTATTCTCAAAATAAACTGCTAATAAATTTAATAAATAATCATAATGAAAAATCAAGTAAAACAAAGAAAAAATATATATAAAAAACAACCTTGTAACACAATTGTTATGGTGTTGGACAGATCCAGCACTGTAATAACACCATCACTATTCTCTCTCAAAGCACCTGCAGATGTTTTTCTATCGATGCTGAGAAGCGATGGAAATCTAATCCATCGCTCTGAGCTCTCCTTCCGTCCTTCTGATCGGCCTTCTGCACATTTCTAGAGGAACCAGGGATTGTTGGGAGAAGAGCAGCGGAGAAGAGTTATATTTGTTATCATTTATATATTGACAAATATCAAAGCAACACAGAAACTGACCATCTACAAGCTATAAAAGATACAAACATTACAGTACCTTGACATTAACACAACCCAAACATTGCATTTCCAGACAGGTTTTGTCTCACATAGTCAGACTTTTGACTTTGGATTAAATAAAGTAAGTGTTTGTGCTAGAGTTAAAATGATAAGTTTAGTTAACTTTAAATTGACTTTAGTTAAGTTATCTCAACAAATATATCTTGTTATGGCTAACTGCAGCAACATTTTTACAGTTCTAGTTAGTTTGGTTTGGGTTATTTTTATATTGTTTATATATTATAAAATGTATTATTTATATATAAATAAATATATATATATATTTTACATTTTAGTAATTAATTTCTTATTTATTATATATAGTCATTTTAGTAATAAATTCATTTACATTACTGTTTATTTGTCAACAACTTGTGTGTGTATACTTCCATAACTTGTAAGATTGTATCTGTTTCCGCGTGTGCTGTGCTTTATCTCTTACAGCAGAGGTTCTAGACTCAGATCTAGGCTTTATGTTATTACCAGTACAGTTGCTATAATTTAGCAACACGACATGAGTGGTGTTTTGATGATATCTGTGTCCGTTATTTGCTCCTGCTGTGTTCTACAGCACAGTCACGACCTCTTCTCTGTAGAATAGAGTTCCCTGCTGTAAGTGTAGCTTGATGTGATCTCTATTAACTTTTTAATTGACACGCCTGCTGTGTCTGGAGTGTGTCTGGAGGTCAGTAGCGCCCGTGTGTCCCGGGACCCGTCGCTCCATCTTGTGGACCGCTTTACCACACAACTCCTTCCTGCTTGATTTCTTTACATTCACCCCAAAACAGAGGTAATTAGCATAAAGCCTGGGTTTGGGTGAAGATATATTGTTGTAGAAGCTCCGGCGGTTCATCAGGGAGAGGTTAATTGTGTAATCAGAAACTTCATCATCTGATGCCCGACTGGGACGCGTTGAACAGGGGCCGGTGTAATTGGATGCTTACGCATTTGTTTGAGAGAAGAGTGCTGGGATGTTTTATCGGCATTACTTTTGGTTGTAATTGAACCCGGGAAAGGTTAATGAGTTTCTGCATTGAGGGAAAACCAACCACTAAAACAAACGGAAGATTTGGCTTCGTGAGAAGAAAAACTGTTAAGTGTTTATAAGGTTAAGTTGTGTTTGCCATCTGAGCTTTTGCACACAGAGAGATAATTAAAATGAAGCATATGATATGAGTGTGTTCCAGCACGCCTCACGCTCCCATCAGTGATAACTCAGCAGATGATAGAGGAACATTTAGAGAACAAATGAAGGAAACAGACGGCTGGATCACAAGTGTTTCACCTTCAACCTTTTGCCTTAACAGTCTGTTACACTAAGAACATGCTAAACATATTTTCAAAACAACAAAAGTAGTGGCTTTTTGCATGAGTAGTCACTTTCACAAATGGATACTTGCATGGGTCACAAGGCTCTGCAAACAAATAAACAAATGTTATTTTATTTATGTATGTATGTATGTATGTATGTATGTATGTATGTATGTATGTTTTTATGTATGTAATTAATTAATTTAAATATTGCATTCGTTTGTTCGTTCATTCTTTCATTCATTCATTTCCAGTGTGTTGTGACTCATGCCATAATCCATCTTTGAAAGCAACTACATTATTTCAAATAAATGAAAATAAAAATAATTTGACCTTTGCATTGACCTATTGTCAAACAAACAAACAAACAAATAAATAAATAAATAAATACAATTAAAACATTTTGTAATTTATTTTCTTATTTATTAAAGAGGTCAAAAAGCAGATTCAAAATTCACTTTACAAGTTGTTTAACAAGTTGTGTTGGAAGTGTGTACATATCCATCCTATAATGATATCCACCCAGTGTCTCTATTTCTTAAAGGGTAAGATGTAAAATAAGTCTCTGGTGTCCCCAGAGTGTGTATGTGAAGTTTTAGCTCAAAATACCCAACATATATTTTTTTAGCTTGTTAAAATTGCCACTTTTAGGCAATGAGCTAAAACGCCCTGATTTTGAGTGTTACATTAATGCAAATGAGCTGTTGCTCCCGGAGAAGAGGGCGGAGCTTCAAGAGCTCAGCTCCCACATTAGCATTACTAGCCTTTGCAAATAAACATTCCCCTATTAGTACAAGCCTGTTATCTTTACAGAAAAACATACTCTGTTTCAAAGTCAATCATCTGATTGTGCTATGCATAATAAATGAGCGTTTATGAATTACACAGACAGGGAGCAATTTAAATATGTTTTTTTAACAAATAACATTATTTTTCATGCATTTGCAGTACAATTAATGCATTCAACCTTAACTGGCCCCAAATAGTAGTGTACATAGAATATTTTAAACTCAAATCAATATTTTATCATGCAAGAGACATGAAAATTGCAGGGACAAAGGCCAATTTATCATCATTATACAAAAATATTTAACAGAACAATTTCAGTCACGCCGCGCTCTTGTTCTGCACCTGTATTTCACACTCCTCCCTCTCTCATTTTCATCAAATTCACACACTCGTTCACTCCGCTTAAACTTGTTCAAACGGTGCTTGGATAATGCTGTTTTCAAACACCCGTGTGGCGTTGGCTTTGGATTGTTTACTGGGCAGTCATTTAATGGTTTTTCAGGATTGTTGGACTTTTATGAGGCCAGCTGAGCATTTGATGTGTGATTTAGAGCAGCGTGAAGCTGATGATGAACACTGAATGTCAGATAGATAAGTGTGTGTCTGTACCTTTCACAATTTTGGACTAAATCATTTTTTTTATATATAAAGTATTTCTTTCTTTCTTTATGTATTTAAAAATAGTTATGTTCAGTGAGAAAGCATTATTATTATTATTATTTTAAAGCAGAAAATCAAATTAGAATGATTTCTGAAGGATAATGTGATATTGAAGACTGAAGTTATTTTGATATGTAAGAACATTTCACTAAATTATTATTATTATTAATACATTTTAAATAATTTTTTAAATTTAAAAATCGTATCAACCCCAAACTTTTGATCTGTACTGTTGATATAATTTACAGGTATTAGGAAGTTGTGGCCTAATGGTTAGAAAGTTGGATTCGTAATGCAAAGGTTGTGAGTTCGAATCTCAGTCTGGCAGGGATTTTAGGAGGGAGGAGTGAATGTACAGCGCTCTCTTCACATTCAATACCACGGCGAGGTGTCCTTGAGCAAGGCATCGAACCCCCAACTGCTCCCCGGGCACCGCAGTGTAAATGGCTGCCCACTGCTCCGTGTGTGTGTGTGTGTGAGTGTGTGTGTGTGTGTTCACTTGGATGGGTAAATGCAGAGCACAAAGTCCGAGTATGGGTCACTATACTTGGTTGTATATGTGTATTGTATTATATATTAATGTATTGTTTGTTTGTTTGTTTGTAGTAGTTAATCTGTTCAATTCTTTACAATAGTCTTTGTCAATTATTAGTAGTAGATCATATGGGGTTTTAAATGCATGTTGAACACGTCAGAGAGAGAGAGAGAGAGTAAAATATGGCTGTGAAACCCTAAATTATGTTTTTAATTACAACAAATTATGTTATGACCCCTTGTAGTTTTCATTGTGTTGCATCTATTGATCATTTCATGAGAAGAAGCATAAGCTGTGCACTGTCATTGATTGACGCTGATCTGCACTTTATTAAACCCCATTAGCAAACACACATGTGCCGTCACACTCGGGATGAAGGTCACACATTTGCATGCTCACACACAAACACACACACACACACTGACAGCTAGGAGAGCTATGAGCAGAATTCCTGCCTTCTCCTCGTGGAAGAGGAGGGTAGAGGAGAAACGGCTGGTAATCTGGGAGGAGGATGTAGGCAGTGATTGTGGAAGTGGAAAGAGTTTTTTCAGTGTGCTAAAGCTTCATCTGAGAAATTACATCTCTAAATTAATCCACTTTAAAGCACCAACAAACAACTTGTCAACCATCGTGACCAGCGCTAGCCTATAATCTAAAACGTGTGACTGTAAAAATCATTTCCTGCACGGGATGTTTTTGTGTTTATTACTTTTGAAAGCCCCAGATCTATGTCCTGAGTCTTGATTTGGTGTGAATCAATATGATCAATATGGTTTGGGTTAATGATCCTGATGCAGTTATGCGAGACTCTATTTAGTCTGTGTGGTGCTGAAGGATGTCCAAATTTGGGAATTTGTCATTCACACTAAATATGCAAATAAAGATTTTGTATTTTTTATTTCTCGAAATGTCGCTCCCTTTATTTTAGGACATTTAATGAAGTTCTTTATTGAGTAATTTAACATTAACTTGATCTGTGGACATCAGAGCTGTTTCATTTCAGTTCCATGGAGGATAGAAAGTCATCCAGGTTTAGAACAACATGAGAGCGAGTAAATGATGACAGACTTTTTTATTTCGGGCTGAACTAGCATTTGAATGTCTCTCATCCATAGATGTCACCTCTCCTCGCTCGCTGCAGTCTGCTGTCGTTTCTCCCGCTGTTCTCCGTCTGCTTTTCCTGTGAAGAACCATTAAAGCTGACTTCAGGACGTGCTGTGATCTGTTGAGATTTGGTATTTTTGGGTGCTCAGTGTTTCGATTCAGGCTGACTCAGGCAATAAAAGGAGACGTGAACAAGGGACGAGAGAGATGCTGGCCACCACAGTCACATTTACAAACCTTCGTTTGAATCAGAATGTATAAAAATGTTTCTTAAAAAGTGTTATAGTAATGAATGAATGAATGAATGCATAAATTAATTAATTTGTTGTACTGATGTAACCGTTGATCGCATTAAAACAAATAAATAAATGTATTTAGTCAAAAAAAAAAATGTCCATTTCAAAACCTTATTAATCCATATATTTAAAAATAATGAAATAAAAATAAAAGCATCTGTTGTAATGACTTCAATTTTGGTTGTATTAAAATAAAAAGTATAGAAAATAATTAAATAAATAATACATGCTATTTATTTATTTACTTAATAACTGTGATACATTTTAGGATTATTTGAATAGAAAGTTCAAAAGAACAGCATTTGTTTGAAATTAATATTTGTATATAATATTCTACTGTTATTTTTTATTAATGTGCCTTTGATTAACATACATATATTTTTTTAAATACATATTTAAATAATAATAATAATAAGCCATACTCACTCTCACTTTTGAACATTAGTGAAAGTGTCCAAAATAAAGTCACAGACAACCATAGTATCGGGCGGTAAAACCACAGAAATGTAAAAACACAGATCAGTGGATTGTGACTTGCATCACCTCGATTGACTCTGAATGACTACATGGCTGACGCACAGCATGAATAAATCAGTTCAGGTTTAATCAAATACACACACACACACAATACAAACCAATCAACAGCTATGAGTCTGAGCAGCTTCATTATTTGCAAATGATTTGCAGCTCCAACGGAAGCTTTGTGCTCCGCGAGGAAGGATTGGGGCAAATATTGGAAAGCTGCACTGTAATAAATAAGAAAATAAAACAGAATGTATTAAAAATGCCAGAGCTTCTGTAAGTAATTTCATTTCTCTGCGTGGATGTAATATATTTACTTTTTTCAGCGCTGTTATGGAATATGAGATGGGATGGCACTAAAATGAAATTGATGTAAATTTGGAAATATCATATTTAATCCATCTGCAGCGGTGAGGCAGTGACAGATACGAAGGTGGCTGTGATTGAGTGTAAGATCATGACCGGAGACGTTTGTGTCAAACCACGGGATGATGTGCTGAGGAAACCCTGTCATTATTCCATCATCATTGGAGGACTCGTTTACGTTCCTCATCTCAAACATACAATTAAGACAATTGTTAGCCACACCCACATCCGGCCCTGTCATTAAGACTCGAGTCGCTGCCATTGTTCCAGCATCAATGGAGGAGCCGTTTGTGTTTCCACCTCTACAATTAGGAAATTAGACTCAACCGCATTCACTCAAGCATCATTCTCAAACACAACTGTGTGGTTTAAGCCCTTTAATCCAAGAGCAAAGGAACAACAACAAAAAGTGCAAATCTGTCACGGGGGTGAAAGGGTGTTCTTTGGTACAAAAGCTAAAATGTAGGCTACTGTGCATTATTTAACTTTCTTTCTTTCTTTGTACAATTATTTTCTAATCAAATAAATACAACCTTGGTTAGCATGAGAGACTTTCAAAGTCATTGAAATTAATACAAACTGAAAGTATGAAGTACCAAATGTTTTAATTGTTTATGAAAAATAACAAAATAAATGATTAAATAACAAAAATAAATAAATACAAATATTTACATAGCATACCTCTCAGTTACATAATTTAGCAATCTGTCATGGATGCATAAATAATTTTTAGCATATATTTTAATATCCATTGTTTCATTAATCCATTGTATTTTTCAAAATATTAAATATGCCAGTACTGTATATTTTATCTTCACACTACCAATATTAAAATTTTCACTTATTGGCTACATGTAGGCCTGTATGAGGAATCTGGTATGCTCTGTTAATTAACTTTAAAGTCAAAAGTCTGAATTGCATCTTAATGAATATTATTCAGAAAATATAGGATAATATTGGTGTTTTCTTTTATTGACAAGCTCTTTTCATAGTCTGTCTTCTCGTTGCTTTCAGACTTTTGTTGAACTCCCTAATTTGCCTGTTTGTCACTGTCTTCGTATTGTATAACATACATTTCACAGCACTTTTCTCAATCATTTCAGAGTTAATGCAGAGACGACCATGCATGTGAATGGAGACCGGCTCTGATGAGACTTTAGTCATCTAACTGTCCTTTTCTATCCTTAAGATGAACCTATGAGACCTTCAATGTGCAAATGAGAATCCACAAAAGTGGCCGGCGATGAGTCAGACAATCTCATTCAAGACATGCTGTTGAAGGTGTTTTTGGGTTCTACAACCTTTAACATAACTCCACCATTACCCTTAATCACCGCGCCTGAACTCTCATTAAATAAGCACCATTACTGATCAGCAATGACCGAGACAGCACTATTTCCTCATTTAGTCAGGACCTGACCCTGTTCACCCAAGCATCCTTCACTTCTCCTGCTCTTCAGCTCTCTCTCAACGTCTTTTTCAATGAGTCACAACCACAAGAAAGGGTCGGGCTTTTGCTCTCCCTCCCTGTCTTTTGTCTTTCTTCCTCCCATCTCATTTAGAAGCAGCTACGCTTCACTCCCCTCACTGAGTCCCACAGGCAATTTAGGGAAAGTAGGCCAAAATGAAATATGGCCTCAATAAAAATCCCACAACACTTCAAATGCACATTGGCAATAAAACCTGCACAAGTGTATACATGGCAGGGCACTAAACAGCATGTTAGTTGGTTAAGTGTGTTATTAAGCGATAGCCAGACAAGGTTTTTCACTCCCACAGGTCCTGGGTCAGCACTACGTAGCTTCTGCAGACATAAACACTGATGCATTGTGGGAAAAAAACTGACCTGAGATCAGCAGATCTGCATGGTTCGTTGTTCCTCCATATTGGCAGCTCAGCCAGAGCCTATAGCTCAGAGTGCTATAGCTCAGTAAATCACGGCAATCTGAGAATTTTACCTTCGTTCTTGCCGTTGAGCCACAGGGAACAGATTCAGACTATAGCAAACAGCAACCACAATACAGCAGGGCTTGTATGGCTTTTTATTTCCATGTCAACTTTCAAGAAACAGCTGGAAAAAAAAATTCTGGTAGCTGCGTTTCTAAACATATTTGCTGGTTTCTATTCTACACTCTAAAAAAATGCTTGGTTTGGGTCAAATAAATGGACTACGACAATTTTTTTTTAGTTGTTGTTGTTGAAAAATGAATGTAAACATTTAACCCAACAGCTGGGTTAGTCCATATTTGACCCAAAGTAAGGTTGAAAAAGTTTTAATCATGTGTTATGATAAAAGTGTTTTGAGGTCATAGCATAGTTGTCACAGACTTTCAGTTACTTTATCTTAATTAGTTTTCTTTAGTTCCTGTTGTCCTTTGTTAAGTTTCCTGCCACTTCTTAGTTGTTGTGGAGTTTTCATTAATCTTACGTATGCAATATGGATATTTTTCTTACGAAAACGCATGGATTTGCTACAGGAGGCCTTAATTCACGCCCCATAGCTGTGCGAGGCACATTTTACTACAGATGTGCGCGCTTTATTTGACGTCTTGTGTTGAACAGAAACACCTGCCCACTGCAATGATAACTCTTGGAAGTGCCAGGACAATTTATAAAATAACTGCGATTGGATTCGAAAAACACAGGCACATTTTCCTTTTTGGGTGAACTAACCTTTTAAGTTAGAGGTTGTGTTGTGGTTTGCCTGCCTGCTTGGATTATTAAAGACTTTAAATCTCCTCATCCACCACCAGTGTGCAGCATCCACCTGGATGATGCTACAGCAGCCATAGTGTGCCAGAACGCCCAGCACACACCAGCTTACTGGTGGAGAGGAGACCGAGTGATGAAACCAATCAGTGTATGGGGATTGTTTGGAGGCCATGATAGTCAGAGGCCAGTGGGAGAATTTGGCCAGGATGCCGGGGTAACACCCCTACTCTTTTTCGAAGGACATCATGGGATTTTTAATGACCACAGAGAGTCAGGACCTCGGTTTAACGTCTCATCCGAAGGACGGTGCTTTTTGACAGTATAGTCTCCCCGTCACTATACTGGGGCGTTAGGACCCACACAGACTGTAGGGTGAGCACCCCCTGCTGGTCTCACTAACACCTCTTCCAGCAGAAACCTAGTTTTCTCAGGAGGTCTCCCATCCAGGTACTGACCAGCTCAACCCTGCTTGGCTTCAGTGGGCAACCGGTCTTGGGCTAAAGGGTGGGTGATATGGCTGCTGGTTTTGATCATCATCTTCATGTTCTTCTCTGTGACAATAGTATTGTGCAAGGAAACATGCAAAAATAATCTAATCTACCCTGTAGGCATAATCAGTAACAGTGTGTTACTGACTCTAGTGTTAATTTTAATTGGAAATTAAAATGAATTCTATGTATAGTTTTGCAAAAATAGGTAAAAATCTCTTTCCATTACGTTGCTATTTTAAGATGGTTATTAGCATTTCAGGTTGGTTATTAGCTGGTGAATCAGTGACTATTCCAAAACCTAGGGGGAGCATATGTCCTCTTTATCCCCGGCATTCTCACATGCCTAAAGTGTACAGGTTTTGGCCTATTCCACTTTGTTTTGACAATAGGAAAACAAATTCAACACCAAGCATTTTATACAATTTAGAACTCCCAGCCAGGACATGTCTGGGAAAAAAAGGACATTCAATCTCTATACAAAACCAAGAATAACAACTGATATGACCAGCAGTTAGCTGGATCGGTGATGGTACAAGATGGCTTACCCGATAAAGACCAGCTAGGACCAACAAATGACAAGTCTGGACATGCTATAGACCAGCTACTATGTTTCAGAACAGCTGTCAGCTAAAGTTGGATTTTCCAGCATGGTTGTAAACATATTTGTATGTTATTGAAATGCACAAAAAAGTGAAGATTAAGATCTTCCGGATTCAGAGTCAGGAGCTGCACTCATACGTTAGATAGAAAATAGCTGTCCGGGGGTGTTGCCAAGATGGCTGGTGAGTGAACTGAGTGAACTTGCCTTAAAGCGACTATAACATAGTAAGTGTTGCATCAGAGAAGGAGGATGAGAAAGCATGTGATGTTTCATTGATTCACCCATTACATACAAACCAGAAATCTGCTGAAACAACGCAGAGCAGTCAAAGCTCTCTCGTTTCCAAAGCACATTGCATAAGGTAGTTCAATCAATACTGCTCAGACCCAAAGCAGCGGTACAGTCCAGTGATTGTGTGTGTGCCTGCATAACAGAAAAACCCTGTTAGATCTTATAATTCCATTTCTATTGACTTTTAAATGGGATTTCACAGATTTTCTGCACATTTTAGCCAATTTCTCCAGCTGTCTTTTTGAGAAGTAAAAGTGCAAAAAAGTCATAAGTTATGCTTGAGATTGGCAAATATATAGAATGAGCTTTATGACACTTATTCTTCTCAAAAAGATGTATCGACCATATTTCCAGCTATAAAGGTCTAAGCTGCACCATAATGTAAGAACAGCTTAAGAGGATGTCTTTGTGAGCTGAAAAGGTATTAGTCAAGGCACAACAATGCCATACAGCAATGCTTAAATACATTTTCATAACTCAAGACTTTCTGAGGTATGTGTTAAAGGAAAATAGGGCTGTGACCCACTTTTAGGATTAATACAAGCGTGTTCTCTTCACCATTGTGGTGTGCTATTCACATGAGAATCTCATTGTGTGTGTTCTGAAGAAAGGTGGAGCACGTCACACGAGTTGTTCTTGAAATTGCATCTTCAGCAATTCTTCTGCTATTTTAAATGGATAGCAAGATGAAAACTTTCATTTAAAAAAATGATATGAAAAACTTTCTGCAGATATCCTCTATGCTAGGTGCAGGTAACACTGTTGAGAGAACTGATAGTATAGTCAAGTATGACATCATTGATTGTAGAGTTGAACAGCATTGTTACGTTCAGTGTGAACCAAAGAGCCAAGTTTGATTGGTTAGCACACACACACACACACACACACACACCACACAAACAAGCACGCACGCACATGCATACACGCACACATACACACAAACACACACCCCCACACACACACAAAAGTTAGGGAACATTAAGATTTTGTTTTATATATATATATATATATATATATATATATATTATATATACATTTATTATGCTCATCATGACTACATTTATTCTATTATAACATTTGACAGTAGTATTGTGAAATATTATTGCAATTTAAAATTTTCTAAATTCTCTCAAAAGGTTTCTATTAAAATGTATAAAATAGAATTAATTTATTATTTACTTTTTATTTTTTGTAGTATTTTAGGATTCTGTGATGAATAAAAAGTTAAATAATTGAGAGTTAAAATACAGCATTTAAATAAAAATACATTTTTTTTTTTCAAAATAAAACAATTTATACTTTTATTCAGCAAAGACGTGTTATAATGCTAAAAATTGATAATAAAGGCTTATGACTTCAATAGTTTAAAATGATGGCTTTTAAATGATTGTTTATGCAGTTTTTTATTATATTTTATTTGAGTTTTGGTTAAGAGTTTTTTTTCTTATTACTTCTTTAAAATAAAAGTTTAATTTATGCATGCATGTACTGTATTTATGTATGCCAGTTAGCTAGCTTAGTTAGTTTTAGTTTAGGATAATAACCCTTTTGCAGGTATAGACCTTCTTAGTGTGGACAAGTTATTAATCATGTAGACTATCATGAATTTATGTGCATTTGTTTTCATTGTGCATTTTAACATCCTGATCAAAATTACCTCAAAAGGTTATATAGAGAAATATATTATTACAAGTTATTACAGTTCATAACAATTACATGTTATTCCATATACTTTTAAAGTGTCTACTTATCTAGACAACTATATTATAATCTTATGTAATTTCCCCCCATCATTTGTAGCACATATGACTAATTGCTGCCCTGAGCATTGGCCCGTTGGCCTGCAGCTTGTCAAAGATTGCAGGCTCCGATGTGTGAATGCACTCCTCCGCAGTTCCCTGTTAACCTCTTTAATGACCGTGTTCAGGATGATTTAGCATGTTACTGAGGATTTTTCATCATCAGAGAAGCTCATAACCTTAAAAGAGAGCGCAAAACACATTTAACCTTGGTTACTGATCTCACATGTGCTAAATATTTATATAAAGCTAAAAACAGCAGACGTCTCGGGCCGCCTTCCACAAGAATCTTGCCCCTAGATATGCTCCTATCTAAGATTACTTTTTAAAAAGATATTTCAGTGTGTTACGCTCTTGTTTCTGCAGGCCCAGCTCATGTGAAGACTGTTCGTTCCCAGAGAACTCAAGCCTGGTGTATACAGTGATTTTCATTTGCTGCTTGTCATATTGTGTTTTAACTCTTGTGTTGTGCTCGATATACTTTATTTGTTTTTGTGTTGCTGGTCAAAAATTAACGGCCTTGTAAATATCTCATTATGCTATATTATAACCATATCGTAGACTCAATCTTTTTGTCAACTTGTTTTCTTACAATTAGCACAGGTTTTGTATTTCTTTTTAGAAGTGGTTAATTGTAGGCCTTACAGATCTGAGCTTGTGCACCTCAATCTTTGGATGAAAAAAACACTTGGTTTATAATTTGACAATATTCACTCAAAACCTGAGATGCACAGCTCTGATGAATGATGCCTACAGTACGTAAGCTCCAAAAAGAAAAAGAAAACCTGTGTTAAGTGAAAGAAAAAAAACTTTGATAAAAATAAATAAATGTGGTAATAAGATTAGCATAATTAGAGATTTTCAAGCTATGTTTTTTTTTCTTTCCCTTTAATTTTTTTTTACCTGGAAAACTACGAGAAAAAATCCTTATAATTCAAAAGGAGTTGTATTTATTTATTTGTTTATTTTAAATAGTACGTTTCTCTCCAAAGCAATACCATTACAGTTTTTTCAGGGATTCAGCCGTTCAGCCGTCAGCCGTCCTCATTTTTACACAAAATTAAAAATTGTATTCTACAAGCCCAAACTCAAAAACACACAGATCCCTTTTCCCAAAGACTGTCAAAAACATCCATTGTATGCTTTTAAGAACCTCTAGAATTAAATAGTTAATGGAGAAAGATGCTTTTAGGAACCTGATGGTGCAATTACTATATCTACCAGCTGGGGCTAACCAGGTCATGCTAACCAGCTAAAACTGGACTACTTTGAACAATCACACTGTGACCTTTTGACACTATCACAGAAATCTTATACTGCGCATCAGGTTTAAACCATGCATCTAGTTATTCCAAGTTCTCTTGTCCTCTGAGGTGTCTATTTTGCTGCTCTTCTCTTCTGCGGTGGATCCGTGGAGATGTGACCTGTTGACCTTCACAGGTCTTAAGCAGAGAATAAATTATTCTCACGATGCTGAATTGACGTTTTATACGTATTTCAGGGACCAGAAGCCCCTGTGAGACTCAACAGTACTGCGCTCTGGGTCTTAACCTAGTTTTTTGAGGACGTGGCCGATTGCAGATGGACATTTTCTATAGAGGTCCTGTTCTGTACCTGCACATGCACAATGTAGGCTGTCAGTTTTTCTTTTATCTCTCACGCACACATTGCTGAACACGTGCTCTGATAACTGAGAAGCGAAAAGTTTAAAGAACATCATTTGTAGCTCTTATGAACAAGATGAAACAGATAACATGAGATGTCTTGGGACAAAAAGTCTCTAAAATTAGACAGACTGAAATACTCCCTCGAGTCCCAGCCCCGGTTTGACACGATTAGAAGATGAGGGCGCACCTAAATGGAGGCTTTAATCAAACCACATTCAGTTCTCTTTTACACAGCTTGATCCCAGTATGACTGAGAACAGCAGTCTTCAGAAACCCTCATCAGCACATTATAAACATACACACATACACACACACAAATGCGTGGGGTTACGGGGGCGCTGAATCTAAAATAAAGCACGTTACAAAAACAACCCAGTTTTGTCAAATTTAGAACAGGACACGTATGCTTCATTTTGACAGATTTGGCAACAAAAACGAACCAATAAAGCTGGATTAAGCAACAGAATCAGAATGTAAACATATAGATTTTGTACACAGTTATATATGTTAGAGAACGTTTATAGACAAACGCAATAAATACATGAATGCATTATAATACATTCATGTAATTTTATATAATGTTTAAAAAATGTAACGCTATTAATTATTTTGTTTATTTTAGGTACAACATATTTGAGCTTTTTCCCTTTCCAAATCTTGAATTCTACATTTGCACCATTACGTTTGCCTATAAGGGAGCCTGAATGAATGAATGAATGAATGAATGAATGAATGAATGAATGAACGAATGAAATGAATGAATGAATGAATGAATGAATGAATGAATGAACGAATAACGAATGAACGAACGAATCTGAATGAACGAACGAATCTAATGCACGCATCAACGAACGAATGGTGAACATGAATGAATGAATGCATCATGATGAATGAATGAATGAATGAATGAATGAATGAACTCTAACACTGAATAACTATTAAAGGAATGAACCTTATATTAAAAATGTTTTAATAAAGGATTTGTGTCTTACAAACATGCAGTTTTTGGCTTTACACAATGTTAACTGATGGACTGGAGTTGTGTGGATTACTTATTGTGATGTTTTTATCAGCAGTTTGGTCTCTCATTCTGACGGCACCCATTCACTTCATAGGATTGGTTAGCAAGTGATGTAATGCTACATTTCTCTAAATCTGTTCTGATGAAGAAACAAACTCATCTATGTCTTGGTATGGCCTGAGGGTGAGTAAAGCAGATTTTCATTTGTGGCTGAACTTTTCCTTTAAACTTTGGCTCATAACTAGTCCTGCACCTGCTATGAACATGCATGATACGAAGAGTACTATTGCATTTTTTTGTCAGCCATCAGATGTACAGTTTTCACCTGGAACAATGAAATGGTTATACAAATCTCAGAGACTGACACTGAAGAAATGATCTGGAAAGATCAGTCATATCTAGTGATCAGAATAATTACACATTTCTGGATAAGCAACCAACCACCCAAAACACCCAAGCAGCTGCATAGCAGCACCCTTGCTTATCTTCACAAATGCACTGCAATAAGCCAAATCTGTTTTATTATTCCAGCAAAAACATACTTCAGTGATCAGGTGACTGTGCCGCTGTTTTCATCAAGGTGCATGATGTGTTGATGAAAATCATTTCTATTTTTTAAATACAGAAAACTGCCAACAGCAATAGTTTTTCTAATAGTCATCAGTAAGACTTTGAATGAAAAATCAACTGTCAGATAAAGAGATCAGGAATAAACTTGTCATTCAAACCTATTCTATTTATCATGATAGTTACGCAGATGAGAAAAACAAACAGCCTAAAACGACAGAAACTACAGAAACTCTATTCACGGCTTCATCTTATTAGATTTGTTAAGACATTAAGATTGATGAGCTATACACACGTTTTATTTCAGCTTTGGGGAAAATCATAACATAACTTAAGTCAATCATTATCATTAAGAATATTAAAAAATACATCAGCATGAAATTGGTGCGTATAGTGCATGTTCCACTCATTTCACAAATCATATAAGAACGAACTTCCAAATCCCCGCTCTGGGACTGAACAGATCGAATAAACGGGAAATGAACGTAATGCGGTGGGAAGAAGCTGCTATTAAAGAAGACTAGCAAAATTACTTCCAGTTTGTTCTTTGTAGTGTGTGTGTCTCAGTCATTTACGCATGAAAATTAACTGCGAGGTAGAAATAAACCCACAACATCATCACATCAGTGATTCATATTCGCCTCTGGTATGAATGTTCAGGGAAATAAGAACGTTATCTGATCTGTGCACTAGCTAACATACAGGAAGCACAGAAACAAACAAAACTGCTTTTGGTTAAATGGAGAACGGAGGAGAATCTTCTGAGTAATATGACCCCTAGATTTCAATAAATGTTTTTTCAATAACAAAGTATTTTGTGCAAAATTTTGCGTGTAATCAGAAAAACATTATTGACACTACAATAATAAAGTGAGAAATATTAAATGCAACACTCATTTCACTAAAGAGACACAGGCTGATAATGATTCAGAGGACACAACTCCACATGAGAGGTCAAACTGGTGGAAATGGGTGAATTCAAAACACTCGCCCACTCGGACATGATCAGGTTAACTCACGACCCAACTGAACTTGAAATGATGATCTGTCAATGAGCCACTGTTTAGCAACCTCTCGGGTCAGTTAAATGAAACACCTGCAGTGTTTACAGTGGATTTGTTGACCAATGGTCTTAAAAAAGACTGCTTCTATTAATAAAACATGCCAGACAACTAATAAAGCTATTTTAAAACTGCATACACTTGGTGAGACTTTAATGGTTGGATTATAAACATAACAAATATTATAATATTGTTTCTTGTTCATCATTTCTTGTTTAAAAATGCATTGTAGAGAAGGCTTTGCTTCATTTGAGAGGTTCACCACATCACTGAATATTATGTCAAATAATAACAGCATGTCAACTCAAATTCATGCAGACCAAAAGGCATACATATCACATAGTCAAATCATGTAAATTATTTAGATGAAGATTAACCCTGAAGTACTAAACTAAAAGAATAAGGCAGGAAAAACTAAGCCATTTACTCTGAGCTACAATGAGCAACAGCACAGTTACCCACTAGCCAGTGACTCAGATTTGTGTCCCAAACATGAAACAAATTCAGCTGAAATCATAGCTTTTAACGAACATACTGCAGCTTGGGGCACATGCTGTTTCATCCATCCTCACAAACCCGCCATTTAAGATGCAGAAACAAATGACACAACAGCCAAAACGTGTCCAGGAGCTTGGAAACACAACATGAAAACAGGAACTAAGCAAGCAAAACCATATTAGTGACCTCCTTATGTGATTGGCCTATCTTCATCAGTATCCTAAGTTATTAGTATAAAATGGAAATTCATAATGTCAAGTGCCCGCTTTGATTGTATTTCAATTGGATTGGATTTGGTTTTGATGTATGCAATGATTCATGCTCTTTTGTTCCCCATTTGTGAATAGCTTCGGATTCAATCCTCTGAACCATTAAATGGATGTAAATAAATCTCTGTCCCATTTCTTATCCAGGCATCTCCAAACCTCGCGAGGTTTTAATTTGGAAAGCGCCGAGCGCAGTGCGCGCAAGAGTGGGTCAGACGCCTGTAACAAACCGCGAAAACCCAAAACGTATCTCCTGGAAGAAAATACAGGGAGTCACCATCTGAAAGGGTAAGAACTGTATCTTTATGCCCGGAAAGCGTCTCCGTTTCCAAGCTCGTGGACGCGTTTTGGCTGTTGTGTCTGCATCTTCAATGGAGGGTTTGTGAGGAAGTTTGTTTACATGCCGCTCGGGTGATTTCTGTGGACTGTGTTTCAGTCTTGCTGGATTCTAGACTCTGGTTCGGTTTTTGGTTTGGTCCAAAGTTGCGCACCGCGTAAAAGCTCATGGCGTTTTTACGCGACGCCGCGTTCATAGATATAGCGTTTGTTTAACTGACGTGCGTCACTTGATAAGCAGCGCTGTAATTATTGACTATTTTAAGACTGTCATCTGATTATGCTGGCCTTGTTATCAAAATGTTCCCACATTCTTAGAAACCTGAAAATATTATGAAATTGTAAAACAGTAAAAGTCATAGATGTTTCTAGTGAATATAAATTATTATAATGCTCAGCTCTAATATATTTTATTTATGTACACTTAAATATATATCATATTTATGTTTTTGGTGTGTGCAGTTGCTAGGCTATCCTGGGTGGTTATTATATTAGACATACATTTATATTGAAATAAATCTTTGGCAATACCTTTGCAATTTCTTTGTTCAGAGGAGTAAGTCAGAAAAGAGATCAATCTTGGAACTTTGTATTACAGCATGTCTCATGTTTCTTCCTCCTAGGATGACTCCCTCTGAAGTCACTCTGGGTAACTAGTTTAAAGTTTACTTTCCTCACAGCCTTTATTGATTTTCATCTCTGTTATTCAGAGGAGATCATTAAGGCGCAACAGCAGCACAGTGTGGCTTCAGTAAAGACTTGGCCGTGTGGCATCTGCCACCGTCGTCCATGTGGATTTGTGAATTACATTTGTATTTCTCTCATGTCCCTCAAGAGCTTTGATTACATGGTCCAGCTCCTCATTACCAGCTCCTCGTTGTAAATCATTGAGTCTGGAGGACGCCCTGCAAACGAAAGCAGAGATTAGGTCAGATCACACGCTGTGGCTGAAGTTCTCTCGTATCGTAGCTTAATTACCGGCCTGCCCACACTTCCTGCACGGAATAGATAATAGTATGCTAATAGAGTGTATGTCATAACCAGGTTTGGGCCCTTTAGACCCGTGAGGCATTGCTGTATCACTTTCTGATGCGGTAGTAAGGGCAGTGTGTCAGGCCGGGTCAGGACACCGTGAGTCATGAGACCTGAAAGTACTTTTTTTTGTTTATATTTTAAACTGGTTTGTTTTGGTTAAAGCTGGCGGTTCTTGTCTAGCTGGTAAACTTATCATATATAAAATGAATCTTTGATAAAAGCCACAATTACCAAATTACCGATATTTATTTACTGTTATAAAGTAAATAAATAACACATTGAAGTAAGTCCATTCTTCACTTTGGTTTTTCCTCCTTTCAGTCATCTTAACAAAAAAAAAAAAATTAACATTCTTTCATGTTAAATTGAATCTTCAAATTACAACAATAAAAACATTTTATTTATAAAACGCATAATCAGCAACACTGATATTAACTATAAGCAAAATAATGTCTAATGTTTTCAAATGGAGAAAATAAAGGGCAGGAGTCATATCAACTTCATTTTAAACTACAGTTTTAGGTTTATAAGCTGTTTAATAGACTAAAGAGTGAAGAATAATTCACTGAATAATATTCTCTGGAATATTGAAATAAGCTATAACAAACAAAACATCGTATTTTATTGCATTTCTTAACTGGCATGTTTTATCAGAATTATTAAAATGTTTTTGTCATTCTAGATTATGAAATAACTGCTGAAAGCGGTTTATCTATTTACACAGAACTACACTCAAACTGCGATTGCTTGGAGATAATAAATAATACATTTCGATAGAGATGTGTTTATTGGCAAAATAATGGTTATATAGTAAATGTTAATATAATTTAGTATGTTTCAAACAAGTGAATCTTGTATAAAGTTACATGGGGTGGCCGTGCTGGAGCTTCTCCTGAACATCAATCATTGAGTAAACAGAAATATGAAAGCGGCTTCGCGAGACTAATGATGAGCATATACAACAGAGAGAGAATTCAATTCAGTAATTCAATTCTGTAATAGCAATCCTGCGCGCAGTTCTCAAATTGATTTTTTTTATATACGTGGCATTTATCGGTGAAATCCGCAATTACAAAACCGATATCCGATAATGGTAAAATGCTTAAATATCGGGAGAAATATCGGTAAATCGATATATCTGTTGATCTCTAATTTAGCCTATTTGTTTTGTTTTAAATGAAATATCTTCTTTGCTGTTACATTAACAGTTTATCACTCTCATTCTGATCTGTGATTTCTGGAGTCGTATTCTCATTCCTAAACTTGTTAAGATTCTGTCATTTAATCATTATTAATCATCGTTTTTTTCAACAGGGATGGATTAAAGTAAAATGAAGCTATACAGCTAAATAAATGTAGAAGAATTCATTAAGATTTGTACATTTCTGAAGCTATGCATTCGTGTTAGAAGCAATCAGACCATCGAGAGAGCAACAGTATACAAGTGTCATGACACGTCTCAGTTAGTCTAGCACAGTGTGCTGTTTTTATATAGGATAGAATAGAATCTGTAAATGTTTTAAATTGTAGTATTATTTATATGCTTGTTTAGTATTTATGAATATTTAGATTTTTTATTTTAGTAATTTTATGTGGTTTTTGTATTTTATATCTTTTTTGTTCAATCATTTTAGTACTTCAGCTTAAACTTATTTCAGTTAGTTGCCAACCAAGACAACATTTGTAAAATTAAAAAAATGTAAGGGTTTCATCTAATATTTACATTTAATATTTTATTTCAGCTTTAAAAACAATTCAATAGTTTGTTGTAGTTACAATAATGTTTTTGCGTTATGTTTTTAGCAGCATGATTTGACACAATGTGTACATCATGATATTGTTGAAGGTGTTGAATGTGTTACAGAGGGCTGTGATATTGTGACTGTGATGCAGAGAGGATGGATTTAGACACTCACATTTCCAGAGAAGTTTTAGCCTGCTGACAGTCCAACAGTTAGTGTTAGCATGCTAACATCTCTCTGTGAGAAACTGGCTCTGCATTCATCTCCTTAAATAACCGATAAACAATTAAAACTGTTGTACATTTTGTATTTGCTTCTGATCAATAACATCGTCCTCAGTCACAAAGGAAACTCTGCAGGAAGGCTGAGGAGAGTCATGGCATACATGCACAAATACGTTTTCAGAGCTCTTGTTATTTTAAAGCACACAGCTCATGTTATCTCTCTCTGTTTCTGTTCATTTTATGCTGAGCATTATCTAAAAAACTAAACATCTTACGTTGCCGTTATCTTACACAGTCTTTTAAGGGCAACAGATGTTTCCTGTTATTTTTAGACATTATCAAATAATTACTGCATCAGCCCTAAGCGATTTCCACAGAGTTGTTTAACAAACATTGAACTCTTTTTGTCCATTTTTCATGCATTAGGCTAGTCATATGCTGGATAACCAATGGCTTGTTAACCATCCTGACCCATCCCTAGTATGAGTTACAGTCCTCCTTCAGCTGCACTAACACTGTGGACTGAGATCTAGACAGATCTTGATTTTAAATCACTTCTTTCAAATCTGATCAGTGTTTTATGGTAGAGAGTCTCAGATTGTGTATATATACGTCTGGCAGCATTTGAGTCCTAAATGTGGCACGTTGGGTGTTTTATGGCCGTGTTTGTGGGCTGACAGGCAGACGCAGCAGTGTCCGACAGCACACTGTCTAATGGACCCATTGTAAGCGCTGGCACAGGGAGCAGTGTGTGTCCAGAGGAGTGCAGAGCATCGATCCCTCAAATCAGTATGTAGCTGCCACTGAAGTTTTCTGTAAACAAGAAGTCCTGTAAGGTTTGTGTGGAGCATTTGAGTTGCAAGTATTGATAAAAAAATCTAATATTGTCTGTCACGCTCTCTTTTGACATCTTTAACATCACACAACACGTTGTGTTTTAAAAGTCACTTATGCTCACCAGTGCTATACACATTTACACACACACACACACACACACACACACACACACACACACACACACACACACACATATATATATATTTTAAATGACTGTTTTTTTATTAAATATTAAAATGTAATTCATTCTTGTGATCAAAACTGAATTTAAGCATTCTAATATGCTGATTTGTTGCACGGTAAACATTTAATCTTATTATTAATGTTGAAAACATTGATTGATCGGAAACTGTGATGCATATTTTCAGGAATAGAATGTTCAAAAGAATATTTCAAAAGTTCAAGAGAAATATATATACATGCCTGAATATATTAGAAATTTGATATTGTCTTAGAAAATAAATACATACATTGACTTTTGACGTTTAATGCATTGCTGTATAAAAGTGCAAATATCTTAAAAAATCTTACTGACAAACTTTTGAACATCAGTGAATATTAAATCAAGACTGCCAGTTATATTGCACAGTAATAGCTTTAACATATTTTTAGCTAAACTGGAAACTTTGTTTCCTCACCAAAATGATACATTAATCATAATTTAAAAATAAAGGTATTATGTGAGTTTTAAATAACCATATGGGTCCTTTAAGATATTATCTTTAATTTACTGGCCAAAATAAACATACTTCACTTCTTTCTTTCTTTCTTTCTTTCTTTCTTTCTTTCTTTCTTTCTTTCTTTCTTTCTTTCTTTCTTTCTTTCTTTCTTTCTTTCTTTCTTTCTTTCTTTCCATACCAGCTTGGTCACTAATATACACCGCTTTGGTATTTCCACTCTTTATGTTTATAATTTCTATTTCTGGCTTCATTGACCCTGAAATCACTGTATTTGTTTCTTCTAAAATCGAGTGGAAATATTTAGTTAAAATCTGTTTTTGTTCTGTTATTTATCTTTATCAGTTATTTTGTTAAACTTGTTCTTCTGATAGAACGTCTTTCCTCTCATCAGGTCCATTTTCTTCTCTCATGGAGTTTAATCTGTGCTGTTAAGCCTTTGAAACATCTTTTGAGATCAGACATATCATCATGTATCTCGTAGTTAATAACTAAGCCACCATTGTTATTATGTTCACATAGCTGTCTGTTTTCCTAAAAAGGTTACAAATCACAAGGGGAAACAGTGTAGCAGCATTCCTCTGATAATTCCCATCATGCTCTTCTGACTCCCCCAGGAAGTGTGTGTGCTCCTCATCCTGATCTCCATGAATGACTGGAGATGGTGCGATTGGAGTGAGTCAGAATGTAGAAATGTGCTAGATCTTATTCCAAACTGCCCAGCACAGATCCGAGGACTTGTTTGGCAGGCCTTTTGAGAGTACTGGTAGGGGGGCGTTTGTGATGAGGACTGTGGGAGAGTCACAAACAGATGAAGGTATGACGCCATTAACTATTATTACTACAGGCAGACGTCACAGCTGTGGCGTTCATCTCTGGGAAATATTATAGGAGTTTCCTTTATTAAAAGCGTTCAGAAAAAACTCTGTCTGTTGAAGAAGTGTTCATGTGGGTGGATATTTTGAGTCTTCCGCAGCCCTTGCTGAACTGATATCGATTTTGGAGGAAAGCACGTAGACTGATGAATTCATGCCCAGTATGATATTGTTTTTAAACCATCATTATCATATAAAGCAATAAACAGAGGTGGACAAAGTCCATTACTTAAGTGAAAGTACAGATACTGCACTTTGTGTTTTGTTAGGAGATGCACAACAGTTCTTCTGTGGCTTTATAGGTAATATTTTCATTCACATAATTTAGCAAAATGAAACAATTGTGTTGTTGAATATATACCACAATGTTAACATATTATTATTTAATTGTTGTAGGTAAATATCACATTTGCAACTGGTCAGTGTTCAAAGTGGTAAAATAACTTCACATAACCCTACAAGAATGATTACTGATAGTCTGCCTAAATAAAAAAACTGCTACATAGTAACGACTATCTACTTTGAGTGCCTTGATAGAAATGTGGTGGAGTGAAAAGTATGATATTTGTCTTTAAAATGTAGTGAAGGTAATGTCATATGTTTCCAGAAAAAACATGTAAAGTACAGATACTCAAAAAGTGTACTTAAGTACAGTAATCAAGAGAACGTACTTGGTTATTGTCCACCTCTGGAAATAAAGCTAATCTGATATTTTAGTTTACAAACGTTATAGATATGTGTAAACTTTATAATACACATTTCTAGTCTGGTGCACTGAATGATATTTTAAGCTATGCAATGCACATTTCTCATTATCAAATCAGTCATAGAGTAAAAACTGGCCTTACGGTATTTATTCTTATCCTGTTTCACTTGAAAATCACATTATTGGAGTAAAATGGTTTTGAATGCCGTTTCATGTTGACTATAAGTCAAATGTTCGGATTGGCCTTTAAAAAGGTATGATGCTCGTCCTAAGAACTGCAACGAAAGTCCCAAAAGCCGTCCTCTTGGGTCTCATTGAGATCCGCTTCAGAGGTGCTTGACAACTCAACCCAGATGTCTGATTTCTCTTCGACAAAGGTTAAAAAATGTGTCTAAGATAAGACAAAATATGAGTGAAGAGGGAAACAAAGTTGTCTGAAAGCTTGGCCTAAAGGGACAAAACGAAAAAGGGAAGGCGAGAGTCTTATCTTCTCAATTCCACCTGCAGACACAAGAGATTTGCTGTTGTCTTTCTGCATTGTCGGTCGGATAAAGTGCTGTGAATCTTCAGGGATCTCCTGACATTAAACATGCCATTTACATGAACCTGGCACCAGTGTTATGATGCCGCTGTCGGACGAATAAAACCGTCATTAGTTCACTCACCGTCATATATCTCTCAAGCTATCTCATGCTTTCGTGGGTTGACCCCTTGTGGTCTTTTGGATCTTTCTTTAGTCCTTTTCTTCTGACACATTAAAAAGGTGTGCATGTGTCTGTGTGTGTGTGTGTATACATATATATATATATATATATATATATATATAGCAGTAAATTCACCATTTTACAAAGACATTTCAGCATATTATCTTCTAAATGTTGATTTGAAAACGTGCCATTTCTTGCAAAGGTCTCTAATGAATTCTTTGTTGCATATGTTTGATTTGTTTCATCAGTCAGGCATTAATTTGCAAAACTAACATGGATTCTGAAAATTGAGACCTAGTCCTTTGTCCTTTTGTTCAGATTCCTCCTCATTAGTGACAAAGTTCCTACGGCAAAACCCTATCGGTTACATTGATTTATAAATTAGGGTAATATTATATGTACAATTAACATTAAGACTTAAATCAAAGTATTGCTGAGTTGATTTACATGTAAAATCTAATCATTAGTGGTGCCTATTATTAATTATTATTAAAACTCTAACTTTTGAATCTTTACACTTGTTTTAAATTATCAGGTTGGTAAGATTTCTTAATGTTTAGAAAGAAGTCTTTTAAGCTCACCAAGGCGGCATTTATTTGATCAAAAATACAATAAAAACAGTAATACTGTATATGTTGTTGACTTAACTGTCATGTTTGGTCGATTCTCTTTTAGTTTTCTAGTCTTGCTGAATACAAGTATTAATTTCTTTCTAAAAAATAAAATAACTTACTGACTCTAAACTTAATGGATGTGTAAACATGCAATGTGTACTGCATAGTTTTGATGAACGATACCTCAAATCATGCAGCTTGCTGAAGAGAATGCTGTAACTTTAAAGCCATCAGACTTTCAAATTTCACCTGGCATACAATAAACAGATGAAGAACATAGATCCATAAATTGGCATAAATCTACGAACCAGAATACCTTGTAGACTTAGAAGTGAGCTTGTTTTGGTAAACAACCCAGAACACTTTACACTATCAGAAAAGAAAGTACAAAAGCTGTCACTGCGGTGGTAACTTCTCAAAGCTTATTTACCCCTTAAGGTTGCATATATATTAGTGTCTTATATTAGTGCCGGAAGTGTACATATTAGTACCCAAGTGTTACATATTAGTAAAGGTACTGACCAAGAGACAGCTTTTATAGGCCTACTGTTATTTGAGTGTAGCTTAAGAAATCATCAGAAAAATACTACTCTTCTGTACGATGTTTACCAGTCTATGACAATAAACTTTTACAATTACGTTTTACATTTCATTTTCAGATGCTCATTATTATTGTTTGCTTTCTACAAGATTTGAGGAAAGTTGTGATTTTTAGTATTTCTATTTTTAGATTAGGAGTTTCTCCTTTCATCACAACATCAAAGAAGAGGCAGAAGTAAAAATTCTCACCACGATAAAGAGATTTAGAGGAAATAAACACTTCAACACATTGTCAACAACCGTCTCAATGTGCCAACCCTGAAGCTGTCCTGTCACTCTTGAAGATGCTCTGTATGGCACATTTTCTGCTTAAGAAAAGTAGTTCTTCACAATAACATAGGAGCTCAGTCTTCGGGGTCAATCTGTCTGGTGAAGGCAGGCCATATTAATCAAGCAGGATTTACCCACTATCACAACAAGCAATCAGGGTGTCTAATTTTAGAAATCAATTTATTTATTTTTTTTGCACTTGGAGCTGAGTAATCTCTAAAAGGAGAAGGGTTGTAGGGGTTGTTGGGTGTCTCATCATACTGAGTGAGTCATAGAGAGCATTTTGATTGTCTGAGCTTTCCTCTCCATCTGGAGTAAGCTGAAACCGAGGTGTCATTAATAGCTGTCTGACTGTCTCTGCTGGCTCCTGCCTTGTAATGTCACAATATGCTGTTTTGTCACAAGGGAGAGCCAGCCTTTAGAAGAATATATATATATATATATACTGTTATGATGTCACTCTTTGTTAACCCTGATGATCTGTAGTGATTGACTTTGCTGTTTTTATGTTTGGGGTCCCAGAGATTTCAATGACAATTAATAAAGGTAATTTGAAATTAACAGTTAATTTTATATCATATTCTTTAAATAAGTTCCTCTGATCTAATCAAAACACAGCAGACTGATACTTGTTAACATGATCTAGGTTCTCTGAAACTCCAAACAGTACATTACTTGTTTTGATTGATGAAGATTATATTGATCTATTTATGGTTTTATTTATCAGCATTGAAGTCATCATGATGGGCATTCACATCAAAACTACTTTGCCAATTCTGGCTCTGTTGTTCTTACAACTGGCTGCAGGGCAAGATGAATTGATCGTCTCCACTGACAAAGGCAAAGTCAGAGGACTGAGGCTTCCTTTGCCGGGTGGTTCGGAGTATGTGGCGGCCTTCCTTGGGATCCCCTATGCCAAGCCTCCATTGGACCAGCTTCGCTTCAGACAACCAGAGCCTGCTGAGGAGTGGAACGGGATACGAGATGCCACTCGGTACTCCAATTCATGCTTTCAAGAACCAGATACATTGTACCCAGGATTCCCTGGAGCTGAGATGTGGAATCCCAACACCAGAATTAGCGAAGACTGCCTGTACCTCAATGTTTGGACTCCTTCAACTGACCTCCAGAACCGAGCCAAACCCTTAGTCCCAGTTATGGTGTGGATCTACGGTGGAGGATTTTCCACAGGTACCGCATCCCTGGACGTGTACGATGGCCGTTTCCTCAGCCATTCGGAACAAGTGGTGGTGGTGTCCATGAATTACAGAGTAGGAGCATTGGGCTTCCTGTCTTTACCAGAAAGTGAGAGCATTAAAGGTAATGCTGGTCTATTTGACCAGCGCCTGGCTCTCAGCTGGGTGTCAAGGAACATTGCTGCATTTGGGGGTGATCCATCTTCCGCAACCTTGTTTGGGGAGAGTGCTGGTGCTGGCTGTGTGGGACACCATTTGCTTTCGCAGGGCAGCCATGGACTATTCACCCGCGCAATTCTCCAGAGTGGCAGTCCCAATGCTGTGTGGGTGGCAGTGGAGCCAACTCAGGCCTGGAACCGTTCCTTGACTCTGGCTCAGCTTCTGAACTGCCCACTTGGACCATCTGCTGATGAAATGGAGGCTTGCTTAAGGGTAGTTGAACCTGAAAAAATAGTCAGTCTTCAATTTGAAGTAATTCCTGATCCCGTGATAATAAGTGTGCCTTTTCCACCAACAGTGGACGGAGAATTTCTCACGGACATGCCGAGTGTCTTAATCCAGTCGGGGCATTTTCTGAAAACTGAACTTCTTTTGGGATTGAACAGGGATGAAGGGATGTACTTCCTTGTTTATGGCGCACCTGGATTTAGCATCCATAACCAGAGTCTTATCAATCGAGACCAGTTCCTCGCAGGTGTATCCTTGAGCCTCCCTGGTTTCAGTGACATAGCCAGAGAGGCGGCTGTACTTCAGTATACTGATTGGACAGATGAACAGAGCAAGCCAAAAAACAGAGAGGCCCTAGGTTGGTTGGTGGGCGACCACTATTTCTCATGCCCCTTACTGGATTTTGCCCGTAGGTTTGTCGAGAATGGTGGCAGTGCCCGATTGTTCCTCTTTAACCATCGCTCCAGCTTGAACCCCTGGCCTGGGTGGATGGGTGTAATGCACGGAGATGAGATCCCGTTTGTTTTTGGGATTCCTTTGAACCAGAACTTTGGATTCTCAAAGGAGGAGGAAGCTCTGAGCAGGAGGATCATGGAGCACTGGGGCAACTTTGCTAGAAGTGGGTAAGTGTAAATCTGTCACCAAAACTACTTCATGAGCTTATTTTGTATCCACATTCGCCCAAACATGAACATACTACGGTGGCTGAGAGAGCTCAACGCTCTTCAAATAGAAAAAAACAGCAGCAAATTAAGAAAACAACTTCCTCAATTAGACAACACACACATGCTACAAATGCTCACAACACAACCAAATAAAGAATGCACTGTAAATACAATTATTTATTTGTTTGTGTTGTGAGCATTTGCAGCACCTGCTGTAGATGTTTTCTTAATTTGCTGGTGCTTTTTCTATTTGCATGTGTTTTCTGAAGTTGCAGCGCGTTGAGCTCTCTTGGCCACCATAACATAATGTCATTTAGTCACTTTAATTACGCAGTTTCAAACACATACTGCACTGGGGCAACTTTGTACCTTATCAACCCATACAAGATGCATGTTAGTACTTTAGAATAGTAATGTGTAAACTTTATGTACTAGTATGAACATTTTAGGGCTAAATACAGTAAGTTACAAAGATGCCCTTTTGAATGTACTGCCCCTTTGATTAACTAAAGGTATATATTTGTGGAGCACAAAATTAAGTTGTAATTCATTCCAAGCCTTGCCCTCTGTAGCTGCTGTCAAATCTCATTTGTGTTGTGCATATATTCACACATGATTTGTGCACCAGATTTGGCATCAATGATGTGAAACACTGTTGGTTGTTGCATGCCTTCTAACTGAAGTGTGAATGTTTGTTCAACACATGAAAATCATTATGTGACATGTAGCATCATATGACTTGTGGAATACAAAACATGGTTGACCCTTATGATGCTCTTTTTGTCCCTTTTAAAGCATCTGACATAATTTTTCAATTTCACTGTATTGAAAAAGCAGTGTAAACATTTGTTTTTCACAGAAAAAAAAACTTTGTATGGTGTTGGAATGACACATTTTTGTTTTTGTCTGAACTGTAATTGATTTAATACAGAAAATATTATACACACATTTGTGTTTACATTAAGACTATTTTATGCATTTGTTTACTAAAAACACTGAGGGTGATTGTTTATATTTATAGCTGAGAAAAACATTATAAACTAGTGCAGATTTGGAGAAGTTGTTTAATCCACAATGTCTTGATGAGACCGGCTTTCATCTGCTCGCGCTTTTTCAGTTAATGTGTATAAAAAAGCAAGTCTTGTGTTGCTGGCAGGCTAGTGTTGATTAGCATCCTCATTTGTTTGGCATAAATTATGGAGAAGCAGAGACAGCCTTTATTGTGGCTGTGAGCAAGCTTAGTTTCTTTCAATTAACACTTCATACACTCTTCACGCTGCAGGGTTATGACACGATGCTAATACATCAATGAACATGATCAGTAAACCAGATCACAAAAGAACATGCTGAAGTTAATCTTTTCCTGAAATGGGCTGATTCGCTTATGAAAAGTATTGAGTGCGATACTTTAAATAGCTTGTTATGAAGACTTTGCTGGGATTCAAAGAACTGCAAGGTGTTCTTTACAAGAGCATGTAAATGTCATAGCTATTGAGTCATTGCATTGATTTTTTTGGCTTGAGTTGTTTTGGGGCACACTTTTATTGATGCATCTTGGCACCATACATAAACTGACCTTTTGGTTGATTTCCTTGCTTGACGTTTCAGGGATCCGAGTGTGGAGGAAGCAGATTGGCTGCCATTCACGCTGGAACATCAGCAGTATCTCATGCTTAACACTGGCCTGTCACAAACACTCCGGATGCTTCGAGCCCAGCAGTGCAAGTTCTGGGACAGTTTCCTGCCAAAACTGCAGTATGTCACAGGTGAGAGTCACAGAATGAGAACAGCCGTCCACCCACACCTCATAAACAAAGCAAATCATGACACGCTTGCTTCTGCTTGTCTCTCCGGCTCTGCCTGGCCAGCTCATGTGTCGTCTTCTAGTCTCTCGAGGACACCTGTAGTGCAGAACTGGCCAGCTAGTGGAGCTTAATGTGGGACTGCAGGTGGTTGAGTGTTTCAAAGGCACTACAATTATTTACATTTTGATTATTTTCATTTGGCAGGTCCTTTAACAGGGTCCCTGCAAATCTTTAAAGAGTATAATTTTGTTTGTTTGTTTTATATAAAACCATAATTTGTATTTTTGCTCATGAGATGTCTTTAAATTTTAGATTACACTTTGGCTTAGACATGTATAAATGTCTAACCAAAATTAAAAATAATTATCATTGATTTTTATTATTCTTTGTTTGTGGATTTGTGTTCACATGTCAATTCATGCCATTTAACACTGTATTGCAAGCTGTCTCTTGCATTAGAAAGGAATAGAGAAGGATAAAAATGGGTAATGCATGTTCAGTTTTAAATTCAAGTAGGGGTGTGCGATATGTATCGTCTATGATGATATAATTATTTTAATAACATATGAGCTGACATCGTGTTTGTCAGGCTTTCACTACATAATTTATGCAATTGTTATATGCCTCCAAAATTGAAAATCCACAGGCATTTTCGCCCCGATGTGTTTTTAGTTGTTTAGTGTTCGACTTGAAGCAGTGCTGCACAGTCTGATCGAAGTATGACAAAGTGTCGCAAGAGTGATTCGAAGCATAAGAATCTGTTTGCTCTCTTATCGCGCGCTTGAGACACTTTGATGTCATACACCGATCGGTCTGCGTAGCGCTGCATTAAGTCGAACAGACCTTTTCTTATATTTTATCATATGATGTAGTTATATCACAAATTTACACAACTGTAGTGCCATCAAGTATCAGCACGATTGCAAATGTGCTATTTTTATACAACAGTTAAAGAAACAGTAAGTTAACATTGTGAGTTACATTTTATACACAATGTTGTCAGTATTGTTTGTTTTCCTTTAAATGTCTAAATAAATCCAAAGAATCGAGTCTCCGAGCATTACACAGTGGGGATACGTTACTGAATGAAAATGTGTTTTGAACAAATCAGGTTAACTGGTAATTCAGTGATCGATTCATAAAGACAGTCACTTGTTTTTTCATTTGCGATTTGAACGAATCGTTTGAATGAATGACTCTCTCAGCTCGCTCATTGAGACTTGCCGCCACCTACTGGTGGTTTTAGTTTGATATTTGAAGTACCTTTTAATTAAAGATCAAATTCGAAATAATTGTATATTATTATATATAACTTCTGATGCCACTTCTTTGTCATCTCAGCGATGCAAAGATGGATTTTTTTTCTTTGGGTGGGTAACAGCCATACACTGTGTTTTATTCCAACTGAATTTAATTTGAATGTTAGGAATTTTACATAAAAGTGATGCATATCTAATAAGTATAGAAAAATTCCCTTTTTTCAATCAATCAATTTAAGTCAGATATTATCCCTTAATAAAAAAGTTAATTTCTGTTACTGCTTCAAATTTCTTTATCATTGTACCAGCACAAAAACACGCTCAGCAAAATATAATCTAAACTATTATCAAAAAATCTTTGAAAATTGAGCAGTATTTTTTGTCAGTATTGCACACCCCTAATTTACAGTATTTATTTGTATTTCTTCAGGTCTTAAAATCGACTTTAAATTCGAAAATGTGCAGGAACTTTGTTTTATCCAAAGTGACTTGCATTGCATTCATAATAAACCCTTTGTCAGTTCATGCCATCCCTGGGAATCGAACCTATGACCTTGGTGTTGCTAGCATCATGCTTCACTGTTTGAGCCGGTCTTAGCTTTGCGGTGGCTAAGGTCTTCTAAATAGTTTGTAGTGCATTGCCAGGTGGTTACTAAGTGATTGTTTACAAATCCAAGTCAAAAATAGCCCTTTTTTGCCCATTTTTTAATTCTCAAGGTGTAGACTTTGTTTCTGAAAAGTAGTAGAACATAATGTTTGAAGCATAAATATCTAGGACAAGTTCCTTAGCAAGCATCACTAATAAAAGTTCAGCTTGAATGAACCAAGCTGTGTTACTCGAGTTAAATAGAAATGCTTTACAGGAAAAAACAGTGAATGTATTTTGTTATTCATAGATGGGAATGACAAAATAAAATGAGTAGCACGATTTGGCCTGGAATCCAGGAGCTTGAGATTGAAATGTACGCTTTCCTCAAAAGCTGTTTTGTCCCTACCGTGAATAGCAAGTACTTGTTAAACATGTTCAGAATGTATTCATAAGGACATGTGGATGTGTGTAATGGAGAAATATGTTGCAGAAATGCTGCTATGTAAAAATGCCATCACTTTAAATTCAGCGTGAATGGCTTTGAATGCTTTAGTCTTGGCCGTGCATCTATTTTATCCATTATGCATGTATCCCACCATCAGGGTGTTTTCAGGTGAAGTAGGTTTTATATTCTATTTGTTTTTGAGGACTTTGCTAAAAGATCACAAGTGGAAGCTATTGAAGAGAAACTGAGAATAAAAGTGATTGAGTCTGAAGTTATTCAGGAACCTACAATTAAACATACACCTTTTTGTGACCTCATATTCCAAAGTGAGAAAGAAAAATCACTTTATTCTATGAAAACTAGTTTTTTTTTTTTTTTTGATGCACTGAAGAGCATTTTGCTGTCATTCCTCGCTCATTTAAACCTTTTTCAACTAAACATGTAGCTTGTGGTGTGTTTCTAGCCCTGTGGTGAGAGATGTGAGCTTTTAAGTGCGTTACTAAACATAAGGTGGGAGAGCAAGTCACGGCATTATGTACTGGAAGCAGTCGCTTGTGCGTTTGTATATTTAAACGGATTTTGGCACACTTAAAATCATCTTGTAAACCTTGGGCTGTCTTCACAGCTGTCATTACTGATTTAAGCCAATGAATATAGACTGATGCTTTTAATCCGCTTTCTGGAGGTCTTTGCAAGGTGATGCTCAATAGTGTAGCGTCTGGAAACTCCCGAAGTTCTGGCTGTCAGTATTATCAGTGGTAGAAAATGGAAGAGAATTGGAGTTCCAGGTAGTGCGACCTTAGGGAGCAGAATTGAATTTGACACTGAAATGGAATGAATCGATTCTGATTTGAGTCTAGGTGAAGAAATACATGGAGAACTGCAGGATAAAGCCTTGTCTTGTTTGTGTACTGGAGGTCAGGCGCCAGTGACTGCGCATACAAATGCACATATGCGCAAATTGAATTATCGTCACTGCGGGCAGTGTGCAGTCTCTCTGGCGCTTGTGACGGCAAAGCCATTCCCGGAGGATTCGCAGACATGCCTGCTCTTTTGAGACTGCTATGCTTGCGTATAAACAAGGTTTATAATAATTTTTTTTTTTAAGTGCGGGCATAGGAATGAAGGAACCTTATCAGCTTGACTCATGAATATGAATTAGTGATGCAGCACCCAGTCGTAGTAGCAGATTTGCTGAAGTGCATGTGAGTGGGGTCATGTCGAGATGGTAAACTCCATTTGGCCCCTGCTTTTATACCAAACTCTAGTCTGTAATGTAATCAGTGATTTATGTAGTCTGAACCAAGTTGACATCATGAACTTATTTCAAATACGATCCCCCCAGAGCATCCTGGGATTAAGTGTCCTGTTCAAGAGCCAAGCAGTGATTGCTCGTGGCATGCTACTTCTAACTAAGACTAGAACTAAACATCACCAATATAGCAGGCTGAAAATCCAGCTATTTGAAACCCGCTTCTTGGATGGTTCACACAAATCTGTAGATATAGAGTAGAATATTGAAGGTACAGTTTTAGAAATAAGTGAAAATGTTGAACACAACATTTAATCATTTTAATTCGTGCTCGGTTTATTTTTTTGCTGTGTCTAAATAAATGTCCATCCTCTCAGTCTTTTGTAAAATCCATTTATCTAACACAAGCCATGTTTTTAATGCTATCATCCAGGAAGTGGCATCATTTTGGAGGGAAAACAGCAGCTTGAATGTCATTGACTGTTAGCTGCAGTTTTAATGGATTCTGTGATTGTTTTCTTGACATTGTGTAAATAACCAGAGTGCATATTTCTAAAAGTCTGGAATACCTTTTATAGATATGCTTCCTTAAACTACAGCACGGCCTATTTATTGTTTAGAGTTACAGAGTTGAAAAGTTACAGCACACAGGGAATGACTCATTTGTTGAGTCCTTTAAGTGCTTGTCCCTGATTTTCTAGTGATTCTCTCATGAGGAGCGTTTCATGATTGTGAGAAGTTGTAAAGTTCTCTCACATGATTTCATTCTAAATAAAGAACATGGGCCCTGTTCTGTTCTCTCGCTCTCTTTCTGTGACACGGATCAAATTACATTCTGTTGCCATGCAAGCCGTGAGTCTCTATTCTCAACTATTTTCTTTCAACTATAGCACTTGTGCTTGAAAGAAAGGGAGCTAAAATAGCAACACTGAATGCTCTGTGGCTATAAGATAAAATTATGCAAAGAAAATTTGAACATAGAATTTCCATGAATAACTGTACAGCAGATAACTAGCTATTAACTTGGATTTTATGTCATTTTATTAGCAAGGCTGTGCAATTTTACAATGTCATTCTTGTAAATAATCCATCAAACCTTCATCTGTACATAGGGCATTTTTCTTTTATTTTCTGTATATTTGTATTTTATTACTATTGTTATTCCTAATTTTTGTCTATTCTCTTCATTATAAGGGTTTTATTACCTTAATTATGTGTTGTCTGCACAATGTTTGTACTTTCTGTACTGGAATCTCCTAACACAAAGACAAATTCCTTGGCAATAAAGCTCTTTCTGATTCTGATTTCTTTGGGTATTGATAATGTGGGTATGCTGTTTAGAGAATTTAGACTTTAAGTAAAAAGTTCATCTGAACTGTTGCATGCTGCGGAACACAATTGCATTTCAAATGCAGAATGACATTTGTCAAAGTGCACCAAATGATTGTACATGTACAGTCTTGTTTTGTCATACAATTATTTTAGTTGACTTTAAGGGTTAGGGTTAGGGTTAGGAGATAAATGTCCATCATCAGGGAATATTTCCAACATTATTTTGGGTTTCCAGTATCAAAGACCAGTTGTGCATTTTGTAAACAGTCCAAAACATTGAGCAGAGCTTTGAATATTGGATTGAGGTTTTGGTTCTGCTCGATCGAAATTGAGTATATGGCTTCAAGATGAGAAAGATGTAAAGCTATTTATCACTTTTTTATTAGGGCTGTTATCTCGATAATGCACGCATGCACCACTGCACAAACTCAGACGGTCATGCGGCTCTGTTTAGGCGTCCTGAATGTTTCTCAGGTCTAAATGACTTCACTTCTCATTTGCACTGTGATAAATCCAATATCCTTTGGTCTCAAATTTGACCTGCCTCTCTCTCTCTCTCTCTCTCTCTCTCTCTCTCTCTCTCATTCTCTCTCTCTCTCTCTCATTCTCTCTCTCTCTCTCTCTCTCTCTCTCTTTGTGCTATAGCGAGTATTGATGAAGTGGAGATCCAGTGGAAGTCTCAGTTCCACCGCTGGCGTTCTTACATGTTGGACTGGAAGAATCAATTTAACGACTATGCCTCTGTCAAAAAGCAATCGTGTGAAGACCTTTAATGTCTGACCACATTTCCCCAAAAGCAGCCCATGCAGTGCACGTAACTACTTCTGAAAGCCAGAGCCCATACATATGGACAGAGGAAAGCTTCTGTGCTTTCTATCTTCACAACATGGTGCCTTTTTGCTTCCTCTGGACCGTGTCTGGAAGAGAATTGCTATTTTGGTTACTCAAAAAAGCGTCCATATTGAAATACTTCATTAAGTTTAAGTGAAACAAGAAAAGTCTAAGTCACTCTGGGTAAAAAACAAACAGATCAAAATGAAAGATTCTATATCTAGAACCCATATATATGTGGGTAGATATTAATGTGTCCTATGGTGTGACGGAATAATGTAAAAGAATTAAATCAACCTCTAACATTGAAGATAAAGCTCTCTCATGCTATTTGTAATTCTAAGAATGAAGATACATTTTTCTCATGTTATTTGTGTAAGTTTTTTTTTTTTCTCACACCATAGGACACAGTCCGATTTTTATTTGTCAACAATCCCATGTATATAATATATATATATATACCCTTAATATGTTTCAAATTCATTGCAACATTATTTTTTTTCAACTTAAAATATAACTGTGATGATTTTTTTTAAGTAATTATACAGCATGATAGTATTTGTTCTACAGCCTTTAATTTATACTGGATTTTAGTTCAACTGTAAATATATATATATATATATTACAGAAATGAGAATCTAATGACAATCATTTAGAAAAATGAAAATTACAGAACAAGCTTGACCGTAAAGGCGCATTACATATATTTCACACAGATGTGTTTTTGTGTGTGGGATTCACCTCAATGACCAAGAAAATGAACTTTAGTTAGTTTGGTTTGGTAATGTGACTGTTGAGTGCGCACTTTTAAACTTATAACATTTATGTAATCTGGTTGTTTAATGTTGAATATTTTTCATGATTTGCTCGAGGCTTGTTCCTTGTTTTGTTATCAAAACAGTCATTTTTAATACGTTCACTTCTAATTAATGCATTTGAGTGAATATATAGAATGAAATATTAATGAAAGTGGAAATTCTGCATTTTATGATGAAATTCAGGATTAGTGGAGTATTTTTAACACAAAGCTTCTTTCAAACAGTAATAAACTGCAGTGTTTACACAGCACATTTGTGGTGCTTTAAATAAGTACTTATATAATGAAGATGAAGATTATTGTTGCAGCAACATGATGCTAATATTATACATTTAGTCACTGTAATAACTCTGTCTGTGCCGGATTCTATGCAACTTTGTTCTTTCTTTCTTTCGAGACACTAATCTCGGAGAATGTTAGCATTACTGTCTGTTATTTTCAGTTTGTTGTCTTGACAAAATGTAATACACTTCTTACTGTTATTCTATGTATTCTTACCTTGCAAATATTCTCTTACCTAGAACTTACTCATCAATTTAATGTGAATAAAATTGGCTTTGGCAATCCAAAAAGTTATTTGATGACTTTATTGGACATTGTAACGTACAGCATTGCTTGTTTTCAGCTGAATTGAATGATAATGTTACTTCTGCAGATTGAAATGATCTGCTCCATTTGAGGCTGCCGACTACTAAAGAACATCTGTAGTGACTCAGTCTGTACATTTACATTCAGATGCTTATCTGGCATGCCTAAAGTACTTTTCTAGAACTCCATGTGGCAAATATTCCTGTCATTAGGCCTTCAGAACAGAAATATGAGGAACAAAATCACAATGGGGCATCAGGTTGTTGTGACCGGTGCATTGATGGATGGAGACTGACTCATCTTACATATGATACTACGACACCATGACCTGCGGCACAAATGTACAAGCAAAAAAAAACAAAATCATTTAGTTGTCATAGATACAAAATGTTATATCTGTATTAGTTGCATTTTACTTTGTCTAGGTGTTTTTTGGCATAAAACAAATCAGTAAGGCAAGACATAAGACAATGGTCATAAAATGATACATGGAGTCCTTGCTCTCCCTTCTCAGATCTGTTACCATATGCTATAAATATAAATAATATATTATTATAACAGTGCAACAGTATTTACATAAATTAAGACCTCTGATGTAACTTTAAATGCAGACCTTGAGCCAAAAACTCCTCACCAAACACCAATGACTTGTACATACACATTAGAATAGAAAGGTCATTTCCAAAACTGTAGCACCAATTATGGAAACATAATTAATGTATTTAAAAAATGAATTTCTATATCTTTGCTAGTGTTTAAAATGACTGCACCCATAAGCACTAGTCAATGGTTTTTGATGAGTTTTTGACTCGAGGTCTGCATTCAGCTGGGATTAGGACTTTGCTTTCTGCTGACCAGTCAAGTTCGTCTACACTAACTAAAACTTAATGTTCATGCATGCTGCAGTGGACACTGCTATGAATAAATCAATCAAATGTTGAAATGAGCTACATAAAATAAGTTTGTATTCAGATACAAGATGAAAACCTCAATCAAACCAAACATTCATTATTGGCAGTAGCCAATTCCAAATTGACAAGCCACATCCTGTCAGTTTCTGTTTCTGTAATGGCCTACTTACAGTTAAGACTCCAACCATCAAGAACCACCAACCCTTCAATGGAGCTCCAGCTATTGTCCCTGCTCTTAAAAGCCTCTTCCTCTTTTCCCTTTTTGATCCCCTCGATCACCAAGCTGACGTTTTTGCCAAGACAGCTTAAAGTTTGCAAAGAAACCTTCTCTTCTAGCTGCAGATTGTATTTTGATGTCTGCAGAGCTTTTGTGACATCAGCGCACATATCAAGTGTCACTTTTCACTGTCTGAATATTCAAAGATCACAGCGCTGAAATAAATGTGTGTACTTCTGAAACACAAGCTAATCTGATCACGTCGTATTTTCCTGTGTGACGTTTGAGCCATCTGCAGATGCTAGTTTGTATTTTTGCCGTGTGTCCTTGAACTCGCCCTTCCTGCTGATAATATGAAGAAGCCACAAGCGTTTGGCGTGTAACGCCGAGGGTTTAATAGTCGAGCAGATGGAGTTGGAGTCTGAAATGCCATAGTTGTCCATTTATGCACTAATCATTTAGGGACGCTACTCGACTGACCTTTTCCAAAGCATTTGGTTAAAGGTGGCACTGTGTTCTGTATTAAAGGCCAAAAAGAGTTCCCCAAATCAAGACAAAAGGAGGCAAATCACTGTGTAATAATAGCAGGTGCCCTCAATTATGACAATATTGGCATTTTTTTAAATGGTTGAGGAAACGGCCACGCTTTGGAGATTAAGTTATGATATAATTATTTTTTTTAAATCGGAGTTGTGAAGATTATATAAAGCTGAAGTGATAATAGCAGAACTGCATTGTAGAAATTGAAGAAATGTTGCATAATTTACTCAATGGATCCTCTGCAGTGAATGCGTGCCGTCAGAAAGAGAGTCCAAACAGATGATATAAACATATAAACATAAATTAATCAAATCAGTCTATCAATTAATGTTTTGAGAAGCAAAACGATGTGTGCTCGTAAGAAACAAATCCATCATTCAGATGTTTTTAACTTCAAAACTTTACTTCTGACTAAAATACTAAACTGATATTGCTTTCTCCTGTGAAAAAGTTGTCTCGTCTGAATCAGGGGAGAAATATGCACCGTTTACCAATGAAAAGAGACCAAATGGTTTTAAATCAGTTTGATGTATTTTGATGTAGGAGGACAATAATGGACTTTTCAACTGTTATTCTTGATTATGGAGTCATATTTTATCAGGAAGCAAAGGTTTGAAGTAAAACTTGTTTTAATGATTGATTTGTTTCTTACAAACATGCAGCTTTTGACTTCTCAAGATGATAATTGATGAACTGGAGTGGTGTGGATTACTTGTGGGTTATTGTGATGTTTTATCAGCTGTTTGGACTCTCATTCTGACGGCACCCATTCACTGCAGAGGATCCATTGGTGAGCAAGTGATGCAGCGCTAAATTATGAATAAACAAACTCATCTACATCTTGGATGGGCTGAGGGTGAGTACATTTTCAGCTAATTTAAATCGATTCGATGTTACTTCTTGTTTCTTTGTAATCATTTGTGAAGTTTACTTGCAATTTATTAATACAAATAGTTTTACTACACCAATTTTTTACCAGTCGTTTTGTCAGATTTGTCTCGATTTGTTTAGAAATGTATGTAGGCTGTGTTCCAAACACTGGTGAGTCGCCTTGCCGTCTGCTATCTACATGGGCAGCTGGATCCTCATATGCAACGATTTGAAACGCTCTTCATGACCAGCAGCTCCAGTAACAGTCACTCACGCACCAGACAATTAACACTCCTTACGAGAAGTGTGTGAGAGATTCAACACTCATGCTGCCTTCGACTTCTCCGGGGAAGTTCCTAATTATGAGTTCGGAAGTTATAATTATGATGTGATGTGCATTCAAGTGATTTTAGTCCGAGTAAAATGAACGCTTTGGGCAATTTGATACCATATTTCTCTTTCGCACTTCCTGACAAAAACAGGAAGCTTTTTAGCACTAGTGAGGCAGAATGAAGAGGAAAGGATGTGTGTTAGGTGTGTAGATGACGCTTTGATCTGTGTTTTATCAACCTCACATTGCCACAGATAATTATATGAATGCTGTTTGGTTGTGCAAATCTGTGCCTCATACATGATGTACTGTATGTATGTATGTATGTGTGTTTGATTATAACCAATTTGTTGCCAGGATTTTTAATTATTAATTTGTAAAATAGTGGTCCAAAGAATATTCCAGGTTTTTCTGCTGTTTTTCATTACGCATTTGAAAAGATTTGATTAATTCATGACTTCGAAGGCAGCCTCATAGTTACTTTTAATAGATTCTCACATCAACGTGTTACTAGGCAAACAACAATCGAATATGCTATTATAATGACAAGTAATGGATGATTTGTGTATTTTTAAATGAATCAGATTGAACTGCAGTATGTTTAGTATTGAATTAAAATATGTGTTATAATCTTCCTTCATCTTATTCGCAAAAGGTTTATGCCCTTCTCAGATGACTATGGTATCTAAAAAGGAAGTTTTGGATCAGTTATATAAAAAATATTATAAAATGTTATAATGACATTAATGGTAATAATAATTATCAATAATAATTGGTAATATTATTTTAAAATCAGGGTCATAAAATGTTTTATTTAATTATTTATTTAGTATTTTTTACGCCATTCAAATTTCTTATGACTCTTGTTATCTTGTTAATTGTTATTTCGATGATATTTTGATTTTGAGCGTTTTTATATTTTTGCGTGTCAAATGAAGATGGCTGCCGACTGGCGAGTCAGTTTTTCCTGTCGTTTTGAGGTCATTTTTGAACCCTGGTTATAATAATGAGGAACGTGTTCAGCTTATGATCTTCATGAGGTCAGAGTGTTCAGAACTGACACAGGATTCTCCTCAGCACATTTCCTCCGTCTCATCAGTCACAAACAAACACACACCTGCATCTCCCACCCCAGGAGAACAAACGCGTTCTGTTTGCAGATTTCCACAGAGACAGACAAAACCACTGCTGGGTTTCTAATTACACTGTTAATTGCAGTCCAAAGTGGGGATGGATTTAGAGCGGAGTACTTTTCTTCTTCTCCTTTTGTTCTCCTCATTCCTCAGGAGAGACCTCCAGCCGTCAGGTCGAGTTTTGGATCTGGAGAAGGAACTAATTGTGTAAATGACTCCCTGTGAGAAGGTGTCTATAGGTCGCTGTTGATATACACTACTGATCAAAAGTTTGAAATAATTATGATTTTAAGTCTCTTATGCTCATCAAGACAGTAAAAACAGTAATATTGTGAAATAGTAGTACATTTTAAAATGACTGTTTTCTATTTGAATATATTTTAAAATAAGCTATAATTTATTTCTGTGATCAAAGCTGAATTTTCAGCATCATTACTCAATCTTCACTGTCACACGATCTTTCAGAAATCACTCTAATATGCTAATATTCTCCTCAAGATACATTTCTGATAACCATCATCAGTGTTGAAAATTGTTGTGCTGCTTCATATTTTTGTGGAAACTGAGATACACTACAGTTTAAATTTTAAGTGTTAGTAGTCACACAAATACACATTAAATTAATCAAAAATGACATTAGAGACTTTTATAATATTACAAATATTGATTTTTTCAAATAAAGTTGTTTTTGGGACTTTCTTTTCAACAAAGAATCCTGAAAAGGTATGATGATATTAATAATCATTTGTAATAACCGAACAGCAAATCAGCATAGAATGATATCTGAAGGATCATGTGACACTGAAGTCTGGAGTAATGATGCTGCTTGTAAATTCAGCTTTGTGTCACAGGAATAAATTACATTTGAAAATAAATTCAAAAAGGAAATATTTTTGTCTATTTGTGAAAATATTTCACAAAATTACAGTTTTTGCTGTATTTTTGGTCAAATATTTGCAGTCTTTGAGCAAAAAACTTTGTTATTCCAAACTTTTGAGTAGTACAGTGCAAAGATAATTAGTTGTGCTTCCTAAGATAAGTGTCATTATTACTATTGCTCATGTTTGAGGTTATGGTCTGTCAGATCACCAGCTGTAACTCAAACCACTCTCTCTCATTGAAAACGCATAACTTCTGTTTGCTTTTGTGAAAGGCTCTTAATGCTGTCTGAAGTTTGTCCGAGCTGATGGACCTCAGAGAGCTTTCCTCACCCACGAACCCAACAATCCATCGAGATGCTCAGAAATGCCATGGCAACATACACTAAAAGCTGACCTCCGCTGTCATGGGCCATTCACTGTCACATCAAATGAAAGAGAGATACACATCAGTAGAGGAAGCGGCGGGTTTATCTTCAGGGATGTGGAAACATATGGTGCTGGAGAAAAAGAAATCTGGAGGACTCTAATGTGATTGTTTAAGGTACATTGAACAACTTGTGACAATTCTCACAGCTCATGTATTTATTCATTCAGTGTCTGTTCTTCACTTGGTGATAATTGTTTGAACTAGCGCAGCAAATGCTATTGCTTTTGTGTACGTAGGGATATTAATTAATCCGCTATGTTTCCCTATATATGAGTGGGTGTCTTATTTCTCATATGTATTCTTAATTTCAACGATTCCTTTTTCTTCTTTCGGTTTGACTGCCTCTTAGCCTGTCTTTGTGTGTCTTTTATTATTTGTCTCTCTCTCTCTCACTCTACTTTTCTGATTTCTAAGCATATAAAGGTGTTCGAGAAAAAGATCTAGGCTAAGGTGAAACTGTATTTGGTAGGTATGTTTGTATGTACTGTATGAGTATGAGAGAATGCATTAGAATCAGAATGAGCTTTATTGCCAGGTATGTTTACACAAATGAGGAATTTAATATAGTGACAGAAGCTCCACAGTGCAACAGAATGACAGCGACAGGATATTATTATTTTCTATAAAAATAATAATATACAAATATACAAACTAGACCATGTACAAAATACAATATATAATATAGACAATTATGTATGTACAGGTATGATATGTGCAAATTGAAATGTAAATAAGTATGTGTGATGAATAAATATTGTATAATAGTGTTGTGTATTCCACGTTTAATATCAAGTTTTCATGAGATGGATTGCCTGAGGAAATAAACTGTTCCTGTGTCTGGTCGTTCTGGTACTCAGAGCTTTGTAGCGTCGAACAGACGGTAACAGTTCAAAGAGAGAGTGTGCTGGATGTGAGATGTGACGGGTCCAGAGTGATTTGTCCAGCCCTTTTGCTCACTCTGGATGAGTACAGTTCTTGGAGAGTGGGAGGGTTGTACCAATAATAAGCTCAGCAGTCCGGACTACTCTCCGTAGTCTTCTGAGGTCAGATTTGGTAGCTGAGCTGAACCAGACAATTATTGAGGTTCAGAGGACATATTAAATGATGGTGGAGTAGAACTGTTTCAGCAGCTCCTGTGGCAGGTTGAACTTCCTCAGCTGGCGAAGGAAGTACAGCCTCTTTCACCATGGACTCAATGTGAGTGTACCACTTCAGGTCCTGAGAAATTGTGGTGCCCAGGAATCTGAAGGACTTTAGATGTGCTGTCGTTGGTGTAGAGGGAGAAGAAATGTAGAGGGAGAATTTTCAATCCTGAAAACCTTCTATTCAGGACCATAGAAAGTGTACTGACTCAGTTTATCTCAGTGTTGTATGGAAACGTCTCAAATCAGGACTGCAAAGCTCTACAGAGAGCCGTGCGCTTAGCTGAGCACATCTCAGGGTCTGCTCTCCTCTCTCTGCAGGACATCTACTTCAAACGCTGTAAAAGCAGAGATGCTAAAATCATCAAGGACTCAAACCACCCTGGTAACTGTCTCTTAATTTTACTGCCATCTGGCAAGCGCTTCAGGAGCATGATGGCAAAAACTGAGAGACTTCGGAGGAGCTTCTTCCCTCAGGCCATCAGGCTCCTAAACTCAAACTCGGTCTAATAACATTTACAAGACTAAATTTAATAAACTGTAAAACATTCATTATTCTCCATCATCCGCATTGCTGCTATGTACATACCCGGTACAACCTGTTTGCACATTCCTCTCGTACATCCCTGCTTATATTATTATTTATTAAGTTCACAGTATACTGTTCTGCACACTTTATTGTATTGCACAATTTTTTTTTATTTTGTACCTATATTTATGTATATTCTCTTGTGTTGTGTTACATATGTTTCACTATCCGTTGAGCGGACCTGACCTTACTTACATCTCTCTACTGATTATATTCTGTATAATTGAGTATGTGACGAATCCTTGAGATAAGGGGTGGGCAGCACTGATTTATGTTATACATGTGCAGAATGTTGAAGTACAAATAAGTAAAGATAAGGAGCTTAATAATAAATAGGTAGCTTTTTGGCAGAATGCAAGCAAGAAAAAAAACTGTTTAGTTGTTTAGGGTTGCCAAAAATAAAAAGAAATGTGCCTTATTATTGTAATATGTTTTCAAACGTGGCAGAACTATCCATTTTAATATGTGACCCTGGACGCTGTGACCCCATCAAATAAGCTTTCCATTGATGTATGGTTTGGTAGGATAGGGCAATATTTGGCCGAGATACGACTATTTGAAAATCTGGAATCTGAGAGTGCAAAAAAAAAAATTCTAAATATTGATTAAAATCCCCTTTACACCTGTCCAAATGAAGTTCATAGCTATGCATGTCACGGATCAAAAATTAAGTTTTGATATATTTACAGAAGGAAATTCACTAAATACTATTGTGGAACATGATCTTTACTTACTATCCTAATTATTTTTGGCATAAAAAATTAATTCAATTTGTGACCCATACAATGTATTTTTGGCTATTGCTAAAGATATACCCCAGTGACTTAAGACTGGTTTTGTGCTTCAGGGTCACATATTACTTGTGATGTTTTAGCCTTTTTTATTTTTAAGTTAAGTCTTGAATCTGTTTTTTTGCACTGATTACTAAAATAACTAAAATTAAATCTATAATTAAAACATAAAACTATATAGACACACAAAACAAAATTATTTGAACTTTAAAATACAAATATAAATAAAAGCTCATTGAAAATATGAATAAAACCTGTAATAGTAATACAAATATTAAAACTATATTCATTCTAAAATAACGACATGGTCAGATTAGTTGCTCATCTGGTACACAAATGGTTGATCATACTTTTATTTATTACTATATCAATAATGTGATATTTAGGCATCAATTAAGGTTCAAATTAAAAGAGAAAATAATCAGATGAGATATGTACATTCATTTGTAGAGTAGTTTTTCCATTGTATCCTTATCTTGTGATAATGACTGGATAATGTGATAATGTCAAACACAAGTTTGGGGGCTTTAAAAAAAAATAATTATAACAAATAACATTATTTTTCATGCATTTGTACAATTAATACATTCAACTTTTTTAAGCTTAACAGGCCACAAATAGTAGTGTACATAGAATATTTTAAACTCAAATCAATATTTTATCATGCAAGAGACATGAAAATTGCAGGGACAAAGGCCAATTTATCATCATTATACAAAAATATTTAACAGAACAATTTCAGTCACGCCGCGCTCTTGTTCTGCACCTGTATTTCACACTCCTCCCTCTCTCATTTTCATCAAATTCACACACTCGTTCACTCCGCTTAAACTTGTTCAAACGGTGCTTGGATAATGCTGTTTTCAAACACCCGTGTGGCGTTGGCTTTGGATTGTTTACTGGGCAGTCATTTAATGGTTTTTCAGGATTGTTGGACTTTTATGAGGCCAGCTGAGCATTTGATGTGTGATTTAGAGAAGTGTGAAGCTGGTGATGAACACTGAATGTCAGATAGATAAGTGTGTTTCAGTACCTTTCACAATTTTGGGCTAAATCTAAATCTGTTTTTTTAATAAAGTATTTATTTATTTATTTATTTAGAAATAGTTATGTTCAGTGAGAAAGCATTATTATTATTATTATTATTATTATTATTATTATTATTATTATTTTAAAGCAGCACATCAAATTAGAATGATTTCTGAAGGATAATGTGACATTGAAGACTGAAGTTATTTTGATATGTAAAAACATTTCACAAAATTATATTATTTATTCATTTATTAATTTTTTACATTTAAAAATCGTATCAACCCCAAACTTTTGATCCGTACTGTTGCTATAATTTACAGGTATTAGGAAGTCGTGGCCTAATGATTAGAGAGTTGGACTCGTAATGCAAAGGTTGTGAGTTCGAATCTCGGTCGGGCAGGAATTGTCGGTGGGAGGAGTGAATGTACAGCGCTCTCTTCACATTCAATACCACGACGAGGTGTCCTTGAGCAAGGAGAGAGAGAGAGAGTAAAATATGGCTGTGAAACCCTAAATTATGTTTTTAATTACAACAAATTATGTTATGACCCCTTGTAGTTCTCATTGTGTTGCATCTATTGATCATTTCATGAGAAGAAGCATAAGCTGTGCACTGTCATTGATTGACACTGATCTGCACTTTATTAAACCCCATTAGCAAACACACATGTGCCGTCACACTCGGGATGAAGGTCACACATTTGCATGCTCACACACAAACACAAACACACACACTGACAGCTAGGAGAGCTATGAGCAGAATTCCTGCCTTCTCCTCGTGGAAGAGGAGGGTAGAGGAGAAACGGCTGGTAATCTGGGAGGAGGATGTAGGCAGTGATTGTGGAAGTGGAGAGGAGAGAGTCCTCCTCGGCGGGCCACGCACCTCATCATTTGCAGGGCAGCGTTGAGCGCTCGGAGGTCTCGCTGGAGGACCTGTGTGATTGGGTTGATGAGAGGGTTTTGTTGCGCTGGAGAGGCGGCGTGCCACTGCCTGCTGTAAGAAAGATTATTACCCTGCCTTCCCACACACACACACACACACACACACCACACATGAGTGTTTCAGAGTATGAAGGGACACTGATTCAGAGATGCTGGGATAAAGAGTAGTGGTGCGTAGTGCTTTTCAGGCTTAATTGTGTCATTTTTGATGCTAAAGCAATAGTCCACGCAAAAATGTAAGTGCGGTCAACTTTGACTCACCCTCGTGTCAATCCAAACCTGTGTGACTGAATTTATTTCTATGGAACACAAAATAAGAGATTTTTATGATTGTTGTTGAGAGTTTGGAGTCCCGTTGCTTTCAATTGAATGGACTTCAAAAATGTAGAAATGAATGACACCCAAACTGTTTGATTACAAACATTCTTTAAAAGATGTTCTTTTGTGTTCCAGTTTGGAACAATGTAACGGAGTAAATGATGACTGGGTTTTCATTTCTCGGTGAACTGTCCCATTAAAATGTTCATTTGTTTCAGCAACCCATGTCATCAACTATATTGAGATACTATTATAATTATATATATATATATATATACACACACACACACACACACACATTTACTTTTACTTTTAGTCATTTAGCAGACGCTGTTATTCAAAGCGACTTACAAATAAGAAAAAGTTACTAAAATTAAGTTAAAACTATAAATATTATATATACACATTTAAGAAGATAAAGAATTTAAATAAAATGACAAATGCATACACCAACATTTCAAAACAAAAATATATATTCAAAATATTAAATCAAGAAAAGGTATGAGTATAATAATGATTCTAACATAACACTAAAGGCCTAAGTATACTTCTTTTTGACATAGTAAGAATTGGTTATAAAAACTAAAACAGAAGTGAAACAAGTAGTAGGAAAGAGGATAAATAAAAAGTGATACTTATATCTCTTGCCGGTGTCCCTGCCCGGTGGAGTCGATGGTCTTTACACTCTTCGGTCTTCTCACGACGGCTGCCGTGACCGCTGCCGCGGTAAACTACGTTTTTTATACCCATCTAACAAATCACTATTTGAATTCAGCTGAATACACTTTCCTGTTTATCACAACAAATGACCAAGCAAGCGCAGACACTGACAAGAGACGTGATACAGTACGAGACCAAACACGATTTATATATATATATATATATATACACATACATATTATAATATTTGTATTTTATTTAAAATGTTAGCATTGTTGTGTGTGTTTTAAAGCTATGTAGCATTTGGTGCTATATAGTTTTAGTTTTTATTTCAGTTTTAGTTATTGTAATATATTGTTAAACTAAATGATTTCAAGAAATGTTGCCTTATTTTATTTTAAGTTACATTTGTATGTTCTTTTTATTTGTGTTAGTTTCAGTTGTTCAATGGCCCATAATCAGTAGATGCCATATTTTATTTGATATTTACTGTAATAGAAATCATCTACAGGTCTGAGGGTGACTATTATACTTTTAGGGGGTTTTTCGGGTAACTGGAACACTTCGGAAGCGTGAAAGCTATCGATGGTCTGTCTGTGCTCTAGTAATCGAGAGCGGTGGATGATAAACTCTTTCGCTCCGCCCACAACGCAAGGCCACTGGTTCCAGAAATACAAGAAAAACTTGCAAGGGAAGGTGAGGAGAGGACAGAATGAGGGGGTGTCGCTGAATGAATACATTAATTATCGTGCGCACAGGGGAGTGATTAAAAATGGTTTGGGGAGTGAAAAATGCAAATTAAAGAAATGAAACCTGTGATTTTCTCTTTCATGTGAGGAAAGAGCTGCTCTAAAATGAATTGCTTCAGCAGGAGGGACTCCCTCAACCTTTGCCTTCAGACGAGCAGCTGGGTAAATGAGTCTGTTTTCTTTGTGAGGTGACTTGAGCTGAGACATAAAGAACTGTGGGTGAAGTTAACCCGGTTAACTCATGCAGTTCTGGTAAATACCTGTCCCTTGCAAATACAGGTATGTTCTGCGTTTTCTGTAAGAAGCATTCTCATGCAGAAACTGTATATAACAGAATATTTTCTCCATACAGACACCGATCATAATATAGTATCACCTTTTTTTTCAAGAAATTGTGATTAATATCAAACCTCCAGGAAAAGAAAAAATAAATAAATGGTAGTAATTATTATGCTAATATAATTCAACCTCCAAACCTCTTTAAAATATTAAGGTTATATTACTTTATAAATGCTATATCACTTGATGTTGCATTCATAACTAATTTCAATGGAATGATAGATTTATGTTGTACCATTTTTAATTAGATTGTAATTTGCTGTGTTCTATTAGTTGTAGTTCAGTCCATTATAAATGCATTACATTCTTCATGTGCCTAACATTGTCTTTTTCTTATCCCTTTTTTATGTACAACTACTTTTTTGCCTCAGATCAAAGTATGTAATGCTGTGATTCATCTCGGATTATAGCTTTGAACGTTTTATTTGAGGATTTGTTTAAACCCTGCACAGAAAACAAATGAGAACAAAAGTATATTCCATTTGGTCTCTATAGTATTTATACTGTAATAAAAAATATATAAACAACAGGAAAAGTTTGCACATACTTAATATATACAGTATGTGTATAATATATAATTAATTGTGGCTAAAGTATCCCAAATACTCGTTTTCATGGTTTGCTCTGTGAAATCATTTGATCAAGGCTGTATGAGAGCAGTTGTTGATGTGGGAAGTGCATCATGTGCATTTTTAAGCTGACATACAGCTTCCTCTCTGCCAATCCTCCTCTTCCTCTGGGGCTTATTAATTTCAAAACCACCCTCAGCATCAACCCATCTCTCTTTCGCTCTGTCACTTTCTTTCTCTCACGCACACACCTCATCCGTCACTCATCACCAGCTATCGCCTCCGTCCTACCTGACGTCTTTTACGGAGAGGCACTAATCTCTGGTGAGTTTGTGGTGCAGTGAGCAAGATAAGGCTCAGGATATCGGGTTAAGCTCGGACCCGAGACTTCTGTTTTTCTTCTTTGATGTCTTTCCAAATACAGCTGATATCTCCTAATTGAATGGGAATCAGTGTCATGATGCATTTTATGTAATTACCGTATTTATTTTCACTGTACATTCACTAGCGTTCAAAAGTTTGGGGTCAGTTTTCAGTATTTCTGAAGTCTCGTATTCTCACCAAAGCTGCATTTGTTTGATCAAAAATACAGTAAAAACAGTTATATTGTGAAATATTATTACAAAATAAAATTAACTTTTATATTATATGTTTTAAATATACTCCAGTCTTCAGTGTCATACAATCCTTCAGAATTCATTGAGTGAATTTACTTCACCTGTTCTGTATAACTGTATACACTGAACAATTTCAACAAGTGTGTCTGTTTTCTCAGCAACAGTGGCATATTATATATATATATATGACCCTGGAGCACAAAACAAGTAGCACAGGTATATTTGTAGCAATAGCCATCCACTAAATTGTATGGGTCAAAATGATTGACTTTTCTTTTATTCCAAAAATCATTAGGATATTAACTAAAGATCATGTTCCATTTCATGAAGATATTGTGTAAATCAAACTTCATTTTTGATTAGTAATATGCATTGCTAAGGACTTCATTTGGACAATTTTAAAGGCGATTTTCTCAATATTATATATTTTTTTTCCATCCTCAGATTCCAGATATTAAAAGAGTTGTATCTCGGCCAAATATAATCCTATCCCAACAAACCATACATCAATGAAACGTTTATTTATTCAGTTTTGATGTGATGTATAAATCTCAATAATAATACAAAAAATGACCCGTATGACTGGTTTTGTGGTCCACGGGTCACATATGTGACTGCAGTAATTCATAATACCACTAAAGACCCTGATTATCTGAACCTATACATGAATAGCATTCTTTATGTTACAACTCTGTCTATGCATATATATATATATATATATATTAGGGGTGGCACGGTACATGGTTTTCATACCAAACGCTACGGACCTCTCGGTTCGGTGCATGAAGCCTTACGATGAATACAGGATCCAGAAGGGGACGCTTGCAGTAATTCAACGCTGCTTGATTACCGCCAGCAGAAGAACAGAGAATCGCGTTGCGTGTTTGAACACAAAGTTGCCTACCAACTTTAGCAATGCTGGAACTGATGTGTTTGTGTGTGTTAGGAAACGTGATCATGTTTTTAACATTTTGTAATAATTTGTAATGTTAATTGTTTAATATATACAATAAAAAAGTGTGTGTGTGTGCTCCAGCGCGTGTTCTTATACCAGCAGAATCAACTTTAAACACTTACTGTCTTATTAATAATCACTGGATAAAGGTCTGCTTTTATTTGTGTACACTCACAATGAAAACAAAACACATTTATACATAATATAACAATGTAATAATAGAATTAGTATTAATCATTATTTTCACATCTAGGTGGATTTTTTTATTTGCACTACTGTCTGTTCAAAATAAATGAAAAGAAACCGAGCATAGTATTTTTTTCCTTGTTGTAGCGAAATCGTTTAAAAAAACTGTGACCCCCGAACCGAGGCACGTACCGAACCGTGACATCTGAGTACCGTGCCACCCGTAATCTATATATATATATATGTGTGTCTTGTCTGAATCAGGAGAGAAATCTACACAAACCAAGCACCGTTTGCAGGTCAAAACAGTTCTAAACAAACAGCTTTTCATTTAACAAGACATTATTTGAAGGGCTGGAGTGGTGTGGATTACTTGTGAATTATTGTGAAGATTTTATCAGCTGTTTGGACTCTCATTCTGACGGCACCCATTCACTGCATATGATCCATTGATGAGCAAGTGAGGGAATGCATTACAAAGCAATACATTTCTCCAAATCTGTTCCCAATGAAGAAACAAACACCTCTAAATCTTGTATGGCCTTAAGGTTGAGTACATTTTCATTTTACCACTGGTCTTGCAAACCTCCATTCTCAGATGAACAACAGAGTTTTGACATTTCCATGCCAAATAAACCAGATGTATTATTGTTCATGCAACTAGTGGATAAGTTTGAGAACTGTATGTGCATTTTGATTTGTGTTTTAAAGCGTATGCTTCTAGTAGTGTTTACATAACATTTTCAATAATGTTCACAAGCTATTATGATTTTTTTTAATTGTCTGCTGAACCTAACAAGTACTGAAGTGTTGCTTTGTTCTGTTGAGAGTGCAACCTTTAAATATCCAATTACCACGCGGGACGTTTTTCAAAGATCAAACGAAGCGAGTTACGGACAGTTAGTTGTGTCTGCTATAGACGAGGAGAGACGCCGGGTCTGTTGTTACATTTTCAAAACTCACTTTTGAGTGTTTTCTTTTTCTTTTATTTATTTCACAGCTGCGTTTTCCCTGTGACTTGCATGTTAATAATTTAAAAGAAGTCAGCAATCAAAGGAACATGCAATTTACTACCTTGTACTGTGGCTCATACATATTCAACAGCTGAGGCGTATTTAGATGCTAAGTGGGGCTGTGTCACGCTACAAGACTCGACAAGAAATATAATCAACATGCCTTTTTTTCTCCCTCAATCTTTCTGACAGTCCACAGTGACAAACATCATGCTATGCCTTATTTTCATTCCTCTTTTTCTCTCCTTCTATAATTTCATTCCTCTTTTCTCTCCTTCTGTAATT
>CM050423.1:27573480-27885980 GCA_027564155.1 Gymnocypris eckloni scoliostomus | reverse complement strand
GCTCAAGGTTGGAGCAGGATCAGAGATGAGTGGACTGAGCGTTTGGCAGCACATGGAGCGATGAGAGATTGGTGTGTCAGTCCCGCTGCTGGAGGAATTGTGCTCCTCAACCTCGGGCCGTGTGTGCGCGTGTGTGTGTGTGTGTGTGTGTGTGCGTGTGTGTGTGCGCGCCTTCTCACACCAGGTCATGTTTCATACAGTACAAGGGCATAAATATCCACTCTGTTGAGCATGATTGACAGTCGGTATATTTTAGGGAGGATAAGTGACAGAATGTCTATTTATTTTTCCCTTCGTTTTGTACTTGACCTGAGGATTCATGTAAACAGCAATATCTTTTTTAATTGTTTGGATAATTGCCAATCATTGAGCAAGACCCAAACATGCTCTATGCAGTTACTGATTCCTTTCACACAACACCACCATTCAAACCGATCTTATGGAAGTGCGTATACATAGTAGGCCTACACCAAAAAAACTGGCCAGTTAACAAACTGTTGCCCATTGTTAATGGCTTCAAATTCCACAAAAATCACTAAACATACTTGATGTATGAAATTATTTATTTAATGTTAGTTTAAAGGTGGCCTATGTTTAAAAGGAGAATAGTTTTAGTGTTTAATATCTACAGCAAAAACAGATATTTTGATAACTTTATTTTCGATTAGAAATGTAGGTGCGAAGATTGATATGGGTTGTAACAAATATCAGCCATTATACTTGTCTTCTTTCTGACATATATTAGCCAAATATCTAAGGATGTTTAGTGTGAAAACGTATTCAAAATGTTGATTGCTTGGAATTGACTGCCTTGAGCAATTGAATGGCAATCGTGTAGGCTGCTTTATAGTTTTCTTCAAATTGACAGCAAAAATGTTCTCCTGTCAGGCCTGTGGTCATAACTGTGCCACGGTATTGGCTTATGTAAAGCACATGAGAATTCATAAAAATACACCTAATTAAATTTGTAAGTGTGTTTTGCCAGATTGCAGTAGGTCTTTTCTAAGGTTTCCAGCTTTTAGGCGTCACATTTACACACATGGCAAAACTGTGGTTAAGCCTAGGTTGTGTCATGAAGTTGAATTGACATGTCATGTTGATTTCTGCAGGGAAAAGTATAATAATTTGAAGTCCTTTTATTCTCATTTGAAAATACACATCAGAGAGGGGAAACAGTTGCTTGCCCTTATAGACAGTGTGACGAGGGATGTCATGTTTTACCCACGTTCACATCTCACGTGAGTAGGAAACATAAAGATGGTGCTAATGAACATCAGGTTGATTCAGTAGTGAATCCTGGCATGTCCCATGAGAGTGAACAAGAGCAGTCGGACATGCAGATTGACCCTCCCAGTGATGCAGATTATGAGCCATCAGATGTATGCCTGAATGCCTTGTCTATTTATTTACAGCAGGTTTTCTGATAATTGCCCGTTTTATTTTGCTCTTTAAAAGGTTAGTTCACCCAAAATTAGATTTCAGTCATGAATTACTCAGTCTCATGTCGTTCCACATACGCAAGACATTTGTTCATCTTCAGAACACAAATTAAGAGTCAGATTCCCAGTGAAATGCTCTCCACCAGCAAATGCAACGAGTTTGTTTCCTTCTTTTCTGAAAATATCAATAATATCAGAAAGGAGATTGGCAAATCTTCTAGTTATGCAGAGGTCACACAGATTCGACCGCAATTTTAAAAATAAGTGACTAAGTCGGTTTTTGAAGAAATTGATTGCAAAATTTAGGAAGAAACAGTATTGCACCTTACATCGTAATCCTGCTCTCTTGACACACTTCCCACATCTTTTTTTTCAAAAGTATGCTTAACTGTTTAGAAGCAGATCTCTTAGAAGTGGTGAAAGCCTCACTTCTTTCTGGGACTTTTCCAAACTCCCTGAAAACTGCAGCTGCTAAGCCACTTCTGAAAAAGCGCAATCTTGATAACACTGTGTTGAGCAACTATAGACTAATATAAAATCTTCCTTTCATAGGTAAGATTATTGAAAAGGTAGTTTTTAATCAGCTGAACAACTACTTAAACTCAAATGGATACCTGGATAATTTTCAATCTGGTTTCCGACCGCATCACAGCACAGAGACAGCGCTTATTAAAATAATAAATAATATTCACTTTAATTCTGATTCTGGCAAAATATCAGTGCTGGTACTACTAGATCGTAGTGCTGCATTTAACACTGTCGATCATAACATACTTCTACAGAGACTGGAAAACTGGGTCGGGCTTTCTGGGATGTTCACAAATGGTTCAATCAACTGAATTCTTGCACAGTGCTCCCACTAAGTCAAATATTGAAAATAACCAAATTGCCTATCACAGCTATTCTGATGGTACCCAGATTTACCTAGCCTTATGTCCAAATGACTATAGCCCATTTGACTTGCCAGAACTTTCTTCAGTTAAACAAGGAAAAACTGAAGACATTGCATTTGGAAACAAAGATGAAGTTATAAAGGTGAATGCATACCTTGACTCTAGGGGTCAAACAACTAAAAATCAAGTCAAAAATCTTGGGGTGATTCTGGAAACAGACCTTAGCTTTAGTAGTCATGTCAAAGCAGTAATTAAATCAGCATACTATCATCTCAAAAACAAGAAATTATATGTTTTGTTTCCAGTCAAGACTTGGAGAAACTTGTTCATGCCTTTATCACCAGTAGGGTGGATTATTGTAATGGTCTCCTCACGACCTTCCAAAGAAGACCATTAGACAGCTGCAGCTCATCCAGAACACTGCTGCCAGGATTCTGACTAGAACCAGAACATCTGAGCATCTCACACCAGTCCTCAGGTCCTTACACTGGCTTCCAGTTACATTTGGGTTGATTTTAAAGTACTTGTACTCGTTTATAAATCACTCAATGGCCTAGGACCTAAATACATTTCAGATATGCCCACTGAATATGAACATAACAGACCACTCAGATCATTATGATCAAATCAGTTAGAAATACCAAGGGTTCACACAAAACAAGGGGTGTCCGCTTTTAGCTATTATGCAGCCCGCAGTTGGAACCAGCTTCCAGAAGAGATCAGATGTGCTAAAACATTAGCCACATTTAAATCCAGACTCAAAACTCATCTGTTTAGCTGTGCATTTGTTGAATGAGCTCTGCGCTACGTCCGAACCGATTGCACTATGTATAATCATTTTCTATTCTTAACTGTTTTAAATTCATTTAAAATCAATTTGTATATAATAGTTTTTATTGTTGTGCTTGTTTTTATCATAGTTTTTTATTATTACTTGTAATGTCTATTTCACTTTCTTTTATGTAAAGCACTTTGAATTACCACTGTGTATAAAATGTGCTACATAAATACACTTGCCTTGGAGCTGATTTTCAAATCACACTGCATATGAGCTTGAATAGAGGCATGATACTTATGTACATAGTGATACACTTGGGATTTTTAACAAGTAAATTACTTCCAAGATATAGAAAAATAGCCAGCAAAATTGGACAAAATAACTCATGTCAGTACTAGTTATTAACATAATGTGCAAAACCAAAACTACCCTTTTAAGTTTACTATTCCTTAATTGTTCCTCCCTTACATTCCCTATGTCCCTTATAGTTTTTCATTCAGTCTCTGACGATTGTAATTCCACACGCTTCATTGGCATCAATCCCGAAAAAGGCAATCAACCCGATAAGAATCTCCACAGTAAATACACATATCTCCACACTATTGAAGAACCTAATCAACTTTCAGTGGGACTTCTTATAGGACAGTGAACTCTCCTCTTGTTTCTGTCTGTGTTGTTTTGACTGACTGATGTTGCCACATTAAACCAAAAGTTCATTTAAAAAAGTAAAAGTGTGCTAAAAAGAACAAAAGCAATTCAACCTTTAAAAACATTTTCAGGCGTGTAAAGGAACGACGATCTAAAAAAAAATCAAATCCAATAGACCAGTGGTTCTCTAACCTGTCCTGGAGTACCACCAGCTCTGCACATTTAGTAAGTCTCTCTAATCAATCACACCTGATTCAACTCATGAGCTCATTAGTAGAGACTGCAAGATCTGAAAAAGGTGTGTACGTTATAGGGAGACATAAAAAATGTGCAGGGCTGGTGGTGCTCCAGGACAGGTTTGAGAACCACTGAAATAGACCAACCACAGTTGACTTCCATTGTAGCTGAACATTTGTAAGGGTGATAGTTATCCAGTTTCATTACCATGATACACAAGGTAACATCTTAGGAATAATTGTGTGCTGTACTATAAACATGTACCATTTAGTGAATCTGAACAGTAGAAATGTGAAAAAAAGAGTGTTTTTATGACATATAGGAAGCGTTTTGCTTGTCAACACTATCAGCAATCTCCTTGTTATATGGGTTGTACTCTACATCAGTGTTTCTCAATTCCAGTCCTGGGGACCCCCTGCTCTGCACATTTTGCATGTCTCCCTTATTTAACACACCTGATTGAGCTCATCAGCTTATTAGGAGAGAGAGACATGAACTGAACTAACGAGCTGATGATCTCAGTCATAAGGGAGACATGCAAACTGTGCAGAGCAGGGGGTCCCCAGGACTGGAATTGAGAAACACTGCTCTACATTGACGATTCTAGAGTTATTTTGATAAAATATTTTGTTTGCTGATGTTTTACATAGGTCTCACTTGGAATACCTCAGTAGACAACATGCAGCCATGTCGTCATGGTTAAGTGTGTGCAAAGTCATTCACCTAGGACTAGAACTCTTTTAAAGGGTACACAAGCCTCCTCACTGGAACGTTGAAAAAAAGTGCTGAAAAAACCCCTGAACAAACGTTATTTTCACTAAAATGTTTCATTGTCATTGACCTCAGGTTGTCATGTTTGAAAACGTATTTTGTTATGTTTGTGTCTGTTATTTATTTATTTATTTTTAATTTTTAAGTTTTTGTTTATTAGCCAAAATCTGTCCTCATAGTTTACAAAAAAAATGTTTTGCATCCTTGTTAAATGTTGACTGCTTTTTTAAATAAAACTTTATTTTAATTTAGATATACTTTAAGTGTTTGCATGTTTAGATCTTTCAATATAATGCATTTTAAGTAGCTGTTTGTAGCCCACCGAACAATAATGTTCGACTTTAAATCTAATTGGTTACTTTAAATTCACTCTTTACAAAGGCATAACATAACTTCATATATTAAATAATAAAAAAAATAATAATTAAGAAATACATTAAATGTGTAATGAATCTTTAGTCCAATTATGTATATCCATTTTATGCATAACATATCCATCTTTATTTTGTACAATAAAGAGTGAATTTAAAGTAACCACAATGCTGTAAATTGAAATAATCACAGAAATGTACTGCATTTAAATTTTACATAAACAAAGCTGTTAAATCATTTAACAATACAAATACTGTAAAATTACAGTAGATTGCTGGCAACACTGTTCATTACCGTTTTTTACAGAATTTTTTTCTAGTGTACTGTCAGTCTCTATTCATGCATTTCTCTCTCTCCAGGCTAATGTGGGCAGGCTACTCATAAATCATCTTTCATGTTTTCCAACATGTTTGAAATATATCTATGTGTGACGACGTGCGATGTATAACCCCTCTGGGAGCTGAGTCACTTCTCATGTCTATTTCTGTGTGTATACATGCACGTTTTCCACAGATCAGTGTTATAAATAAAAGTGCTAGTCTGTAGAGCCGGTGGGAGTGTTGGAGTGGAGACGTTATGCAGCGATTCTCTCGTTCCTCTGTGTCAGCCCACAGTCTCCCACTCACTCAGCACAGGGTCAACTGCGTCACGGCGCCTACGATTCCCACAATCCCTCGCTCCTCTTAGGATTCACCCTCGTTAGGGCTCCACACAGGAGACCTCAATCACACTTAGCATTACACAGATCCGTTTATATGTAAAGTTGCATTAATGATTGCACAGTTATCAAGTAAATTCATAATTGATTTACCCTGCTGTGCTACAATACCTGTTTGGTTAATAAGACACTGTTCATAACAAGTATTTAGAAAATGTCTTCAGGTCCAGGTTGTGTATATCGCTTACATGGGAGTGAAGACATAGACATCCAGTATAGTCATGGCATCATATGTACACTTTACAATTTGTCATATAAAAGTTTTGTTTTTATTATTCTATTAATTTAATAGTCATCATTATTTAAAATATATTTTATTTTATTTTCAGGTCAAAATTTGGCCATTGGTATTTATTTATTTATTTTTTATAACACTTTTATGCTCATAGTAAAAGATTTTTAATATTATTACAATATAAAATAACTGTTTGCTATGTGAATATATGTGAAAATGTAATTTATTTCTGCCATGCAAAGCTGAATTTTCATCATCATTACTCTAGTCTTCAGTGTCACATAATTCAAACACTTATTATTATTATAAATATAGATAACAGTTGTGTACCTTCACATCTTTGTGGAAACCGTAGCATTTATTTTAAAAAAGTAACATTATATATGTCTTTGCTGTCACTTTTGATCAATTTAATGCATCCTTGCTGAATATGAATATTGCGTTTTGTTGTTTATTTTAACAAAGTCTTTCACCTCTGAATGTCAGATTATTACCCTTTCCAAGAACCCTTTCCATAAACTTATCTCTATGTGCATGCAAAATAAATAAAAAGTTATGCATCAAAATATCATCATATGATATGCATTAGGCATTGCACAAGCAGAAACAGACTGTGATGGTTTTATTTGATTTACTCTATCCTCCGTTCTAGAGACCGGGACAGTGTTTCTGGCTGTTCCTTTTGCTGAAGATGAATTACAGATTTGATCTCCGGAAGTCCTCTGGATCACCCTCTCGCAAAGACATCCAACATCAGGACAGAGTTTCACTTTGCAGTCCACCTCTTTGTCTTTCACTCATGACTGGAGGAAATAAGGCAGTGGTGAGTATTAACAAACACCTAGCATCTAAGTTAAACATTTTTTCAGATTTTACATCTAAAAAAGTCAATTTATTATGAAGAGGCAGGTGTATAGATTTTGTTTCAGTAAAGGTTTATGAATGACTCCTGGGTTCAAATGTATTTGTATATTAAGTGATACTGCACATCTGAATAAATCATCCATTGGCTGATCAAATGATATGAATTTACAATATACTATGTGAATATATTTTCATGTCATAAATGCTTTTATGGCCTAAACCAGAGAGTTCGGGCTTTGCACACATTCCCCATGAATTCATCTACATTTCTAAAGGATGTCATGGTTAAAGTATGCACATATGTTTGAACCGTGAGCGCTGTGACCCGTGCTGATGCGATGCGGTGTGTGTGAGGGGTTTGCTTGAGGACACTGACGCCTGTATGCATGCTCATGAATGCTTCTGTCTCTTTGCTGATGTAAACAGGGCCTTATCTGCCGGTGAGATCATGTATCGCTGCTTTATCCTTCCATGCATCGAGCCCAACGTTATCTGTCGCATTGAATATGCCACAGAGTCGCTCCAGTGCTGGAGAGTTCAGCCGAGAGAGAAGCAAATCATGCAAAAGCAGGTGAGATAAGATCACACCCCCTCAGGATTGGATTAAGAAAGCGGTTATTAGAACAACTAAGTTGTATTGTGTTAAACATAAGTTCATAGACGCTTAAAGCATGTTTGTATGTTTTCATGCATAGACCAATCTTAAAATTCTGTAAAGCAGTGTATGTAAATAAAACCTACAGTAAAAACTTTAATATTGGGAAATATTATTACAATTTAAAATAACTTTTCTATTTTAATATATTTTGAGATTGTATTGATTTATGTGATCAAAGTTGAATTTTCAGCATCATTACTCTAGTCTTCAGTGTCACGTGATCTTTCAGAAATCACTCTAATATACTGATTTGATAAAAATCTTATGTTCAGTGTTGAAAACGCTGTATATTTGTGAAACGTGATACTTTTTCTTTAATGAGCATGGAATTTTAAAAACTCTGAATTTATTTGAATTTTAAATCTTCTGCAACATTATAAATGTATTTACTGTCACTTTTGATCAAAATAATGCGTCCATTATGAATTACAGTATTAATTTATTTTTATATATTTCTTGACATTTGCATTCTGTTAATATGAACTAGTTGCTGAAGTTGCTAAAGCTTGTCAGGTTTATCAATGTCATCAAATCTTTTAAAAATGCAAACTCCTTTTTAAATGTTTATGTTTGAGGCACTTAGAAAGTCAGCAATATTTGCTTGCAGAGCTTTTATATATATATATATATATATATATATACACACACACACACACACACACAGTATCTCACAGAAGTGAGTACACCCCTCATATTTTTGTAAATATTTTATTATATCTTTTCATGTGACAACACTGAAGAAATGACACTTTGCTACAATGTAAAGTAGTGAGTGTACAGCTTGTATAACAGTGTACATTTGCCGTCCCCTCAAAATAACTCAACACACAACCATTAATGTCGAAACCGCTGGCCACAAAAGTGAGTACACCCCTAAGTGAAAATGTCCAAATTGGGCCCAATTAGCTATTTCTCTCCCCGGTGTCATGTGACTCGTTAGTGTTACAAGGTCTCCAGTGTGGATGGAGGAGCATGTGTGTTAAATTTGGTGCTATCGCTCTCACTCTCTCATACTGGTCACTGGAAGTTCAACATGGCACCTCATGGCAAAGAACTCTCTGAGGATCTGAAAAAGAAATGCTGCTCTACACAAAGATGGCGTAGGCTATAAGAAGTTTGCCAAGACCCTAAAATTGAGCTGCAGCACGGTGGCCAAGACCATACAGCGGTTCAACAGGACAGGTTCCACTCAGAACAGGCCTCGCCATGGTCGACAGTTGAGTGCACGTGCTCAGCGTCATATTCAGAGGTTATGTTTGGGAAATAGATGTATGAGTGCTGCCAGCATTGGTGCAGAGGTTGAAGGGGTGGGGTGTCTGCCTGTCAGTGCTCAGACCATACACCGCTCACTAAATCAAATTGGTCTGCATGGCTGTCGTCCCAGAAGGAAGCATCTTCTAAATATTATGCACAAGAATGCTTGCAAACAGTTTCTGAAGACAAGCAGAATAAGGACATGGATTACTGGAACCATATCCTGTGGTCTGATGAGACCAAGATAAACTTATTTGGTTCAGATGGTGTCAAGCGTGTGTACAAAGACAAGTGTGTCTTGCCTACAGTCAAGCACGGTGGTGGGAGTGTCATGGTCTGGGGCTGCATGAGTGCTGCCAGCACTGGGGAACTACAGTTCATTGAGGGAACCATGAATGCCAACATGAACTGTGACACTGAATCAGAGCATGATCTCCTCCCTTCAGAGACTGGGCCGCAGGGCAGTATTCCAACATAACGGCCACTGCCTTGCTAAATAAGCCGAGGGAAAAGGTGATGGACTGGCCAAGCATGTCTCCAGACCTAAACCCTATTGAGCATCTGTGAAGCATCCTCAAATGAAGGTGGAGGAGTGCAAGGTCTCTAACATCCACCAGCTCTGTGATGTCGTCATGGAGGAGTGGAAGAGGACTCCAGTGGCAACCTGTGAAGCTCTGGTGAACTCCATGCCCAAGAGGGTTAAGGCAGTAATGGAAAAAAATGGTGGCCACACAAAATATTGACACTTTGGGCCCAATTTGGACATTTTCACTTAGAGGTGTACTGACTTTTGTGGCCAGCGGTTTAGATATTAATGGGGGTGTGTTGAGTTATTTTGAGGGGACAGCAAATTTACACTGTTATACAAGCTGTACACTCACTACTTTACATTGTAGAAAAGTAGTATTTCTTCAGTGTTGTCACATGAAATGGTATAATAAATATTTACAAAAATGTGAGGGGCGTACTCACTTCTGTGAGATAATTCACATGGTCTATTTCTGTCTAGGTAGGTGGTTCTTGGCTAGAATAAGCTTCAAAATAAACTTTATGCCAGTACGTTTTGTTCTACACAATTAGCTTTTGCATATATTAGCATGAGATAAAGATGAATGTGTTTCCTTTTTCAGAGCTGTAAATCACTCTTTGTAATCACTCTTTTCATTATCTCATTCCTCAGTTCTGCCGTTGTTGGTGGATTGGGAATTGACACCAAAAAGTGGGCCAGAAAACAACTACAACTTTTGTCAAATCAGCACTTTGGGCTCTGAGCTCCAGGTGTAGGAGACCCTGAGAGTGTTGTCCCAAATGCAAAATGACTGCATTTAAAAATGTCAGTGCATTCAGCAACCTGTACTTCTAAAAGTTCTATAATTATCCACTTAGGAACTGAAACTCCCTAATTACACACTTAACAATATGGCATGCCATTTTCCTAAGGCCATCAGCCTGATTCTGATTGGCCGGGATGACATTGTATGCAAATGACAGAATGAGGTTTCCATCTGTCTGTGTCAGAACCACAGGTACCTTCCTCGCTCTCTAGTCAGTCAATGACTTAAAATACAGCATTTGTATTATAATTGCACCTTTTTAGCTTTAGTCAGGCTTCCAAATCGTTACAATGTGACATTTAGAACAAATTAAAATGACTTGGAGATAAGCATGTGAATATTTAATGCTTGATTTGGTAGAATATTATTTATGAAAACAGTAATTCTATCAGACGCCATTTTTTCTTTAATGGTCACAGTCACTGAGAGAAATTCTGGCTTCTATTATGCACCTAATTAATGTGTTTTTGTTTTCTTTTCTATATCACCTCCTTTTAAAACTTTTTTTTTAACAGTGCAAAATCATTCAGCGCACACAGTCCGGGCAAGTATGACTCACACAGCCCTGCTGGAGTGTCTGCTGTCAGCAGTTCTGTCTAAGTGGGTGACAGGAGAGAAATAATGACAGGTAAGACGACATGCACTCGTGCAGACACCTGTAAACAAACACCCACTCACATACTGTAGCCATGCATGCACAAGTGTAATGTGCATAAGTCACACACGGGTTAAAACTTCAAATGTGCCAAATAGCGTTTCCATCTACATGTTACATTCATGCATTTTGCAGATGCTGGTATCTAAAGCAACTTGCATTGCATGCAACGTATAGATTTGATCGATTCGAGCATTCCCTGGAAATCAACTCATGACCTTCAAGTGTCACCGTATGAGCTAAAGGAGTGATTTGTTTAACATGTAATTGAAAACCATTTGATTTCCATTTGCTTATATAAGGCCACAGTTATGTGTCGTTGAAAACTGTAAGCATTTCTTCCCTGTTCAGATTTTTTTTTTTTTTACGAATACTTTTATTCAGCAAGGATGCATTAAATTGATCAAATGTGACAGTAGATACATGTATAATGTATTAACATGTAACATTAAAATGTATTTTTCAAATAAATGCTGTTCCTTTGATTTTTATATTCATAAAAAAAATCCTGAAAAAAATACAGAGGGGTATTAAAAAGAATAAATACCATTTTAAATTGCAATGATATTTGACAATATTTACTAAACAAAATACCATTATTTATGTATTTATTTATGTAATTGCTGACTTGGACAGAATGCGAGACTTCTTTCAAAAACGTATTTAAAAAAATAGTTTTTAATCTATTAAGTTATAGTTGAAGTCAAAAGTTTACATACACCTTGCAGAATCTGCTAAATGTTGATTATTTCACCAAGTTAGAGGATCATACAAAATGCATGTTATTGTTTATTTAGTACTGACCTGAATGAGATATTTCACATAAAATATGTTTACATGTAGTCCACAAAATAAAATAATGTTGAGTTGAATTTATAAAAATGTGTTCAGAAGTTAATTCTTAATACTGTGTTGTTACCTGAATGATCCACAATTGTGTTCTTTTGTTTAGTGATAGTTGTTCACGAGTCCCTTGTTTGTCCTGAACAGTTAAACTGTCTGCTGTTCTTCAGAAAAATCCATCAGCTCCCACAAATGCTTTGGTTTTCCATCTTATTTGTGTATTTGAACCCTTTCCAACAATGACTGTATGATTTTGAGATCCATCTTTTCACACCGAGGACAACTGAATGACTTGTATGCAGCAATTACAGAATATTGAAACACTCACTGATGCTCCAGAAGGAAAAAACATGCATTAAGAGCCAGGGCGTGAAAACTTTTGATCCGAATGAAGAAGTGTATTTTTCTTGTTTTGCATAAATATCAGATTTTTTCATTTAGTACTGACCTTCAGAAGCTACAGAAGATAGTTACATGTTTTCCAGAAGACAAATTAAGTTACATTTACCCTGATCTTCAAATTCAAAAAGTTTTCATAATCAAAATACTCAATATTTTGTAGATTCTGCAAGGTGTATGTAAACGTTTGACTTCAGCTGTATGTATAATATTGTTGTATAATAACCTAAAATCTGTCAATTTTGCAATTCAGTGTATAATTGCAATTGTTAGAAGAAAGGCATATGATCGAATAAATGGGATTTTTTATCATTATTTTTGGTTTTAATATTCCTTTAAAAACAGTTGTCTCTGAGTAAAAATAAATAAAATAAATTGACACCAGAAGTCAAAGATGCGCATTAAGAGTGTACAAAATATATAGCAACTATGTACGAAGTATACAAAATAAATACCAACTCAAACATTTGTTTTTGAAAATTTGATGAGAAATATCGATCGCTGTATTTTGACTGCAGACTTTGATATCTTGACAAATCTGAGCACATATTTTTGAGATCCCTTGTGATACTCTACTACAGTTTTGGGAGATTGCCGCCATCTTTTTTGCCAGAAAAAAAAAATCTTGCTCCATATGTTCTCAATTTAACCTATGCTATTAAAACTTGGCTAATTTAAGGTTCTTTTGTGTTGTGCTTCTCTTCACATCCTGACCCATGTGTTTGCTGCAGTCACTAGCACTTAACATCACTTTGTCACGATATAAACTATGATACATAAGAATCAACCACTGACACAGAAAACGAGATGTTGTGACTCGATCCATGCATTAATTACTTCTCTGTTCAGCGCTGCTCATAACATGACATCAGTTTGTGTCATCGCTAGAAATCCTGAGCCTGTGGGTAGAATCTCTCATCGAGGCATGAGCTTATCATCATCTTGCATGCTGTTCTTCATTGTGATCATAATTTTGTGCGGTAAGGTCAGATATTGCATCATTCGGTTTTACATACACTCTGGTCAAACAAAAAATTGGAAACAATCTGCCAGGAAGGGCAGAAGGACACAGACGAGGACAAGTGAAAGAAAGAAAAGGCCACATTTAGTTCTATTTAGCAGTTTATTTTGGTGCCTAAATGTCATCCTTTATTCACCCTCATGTTGTTCCTATGACTTTCTTCTGTGAGAAAAAGTGGATTTTGCAGAATACAATTATTGTAAATCCACACAATTGCAATGAATGGAGCTTTCAAGCCTAAAAAGGATGCAAAAGCATCAAAAAGGTGTCATACAATTTCCCCATAGAACTTGTTTCATGTTCAAAATCATCTAAAGTCATGCTATAAACATTGTATACATCAAAAGTTATGTTCCAGAAGAGACAGCCAGAGAATCTGAGCTCTACAAAAGAATCGTTCATCTGACTTGGATTTTTACAGTAAATTGGTTGAACTTGTTCACAAAACCAGTTTGAATGATTCATTAATGAATACGAATGATTCAGAATCCGGTCTCAGCATGCAGTTAATATCTCACTGTTTTTAAAGATTATAAGTGAAAAATGATTTAAATGTTGGTCTGTTCTACAACCCGAATTCTGGAAACGTTGGGACTTTTAAAAAAATAAAAGACTTTCAAAATCTCATAAGCCAAAATTGTATTCACACTAGAACATAGATAACATATTTTTTTTTTAAACAGAAACATTTTACACTTTTATCCTCTAAATTAGCTCATTTCAAATTTGATGGCTTCTACAGGTCTCAAAAAAGTTGTCACAGGGGCAACAAAGAGCGGAAAAAGAAAACAATTCAGCTGGGAGAACATCTAGCAACTAATTAAGTTAATTGACATCAGGTCTGTAACATGAAAGGGATGTCTTAGAGATCCATTCTGTGAAAGAGTGCGTAAAAAGATTGTGGAATACTTACAAAAACAATGTTCCTCAGCATCAAATTGCAAAGGCTTTGCAAATCTCATAATCTACAGTGCATAACATCATCAAAAGTTTCTGGAGAAATCTCTGTGTTTAAGGGACAAGACCGAAGACCTTTGTTGGATGCATGTGGTCTTCGGGCCCTCAGACAACACTGCATCACTCATCGGCATGATTCTGTCATTGACATTAATAAATGGGCCCAGGAATACTTCCAGAAACCACTGTCGGTAAACACAATCTGTGTGCCATGTGTAGATGCCAACTATAGCTCTATCGTGCAAAAAGGAAGCCATATGTGAACATGGTCCAGAAGTGCTGCAGTGTCCTGTGGGCCAAGGCACATTTAAAATGGACTGTTTCAAAGTGGAAAAGTGTTCAATGCTCAGATGAGTCCAAATGTGACATTCTTGTTGGAAATCACGGATGCCGTGTCCTCCGGGCTAAAGAGGAGGGAGACGGAGACCTTCTTGCGTGTCATCAGCGTTCAGTTCAAAAACCAGCATCTCTGATGGTATGGGGGTGCATACGTGCATACAGTATGGACAGCTTGCATGTTTTGGAAGGCACTATACATTCTGAAATGTATATAACGGTTTTAGAGCAACATATGCTCCCCCAGACTACCTGTATTTCATCAGGACAACGCAAAACCACATACTGCAGCTATTACAATAGCATAAAAATAAAATTGCATACAATTGTAAAATTTCTCAGTTTAAACATGTTCTGTTGTGAATAAAATATTTGCTCATGTGATTTGAAAGTTGTTTAGTTTTCATTGGATTCAAAAAAAAAAAAATCCCAACAAGTCCAGAATTTGGGTTTGTAAATACAAAGCTTCAGAAGTCTTGAAATATATCAGCTATGCCTGAAGCACTCATTTATTGTGCTTTGTAGTACTTTTATTGTACATTTTAGAACTTGAGAGCCTTCAGTCCATCGCAAGAAGCCAACTTGAAAGTGCAGGACCTGCAATTTTATCTTTCAGCTGAGAGAGAGAGAGAGAGAGAGAGAGAGAGAGAGAGATAGAGAGAGAGAGAGAGACTGCAGACTGCATCTGCAATCTGAAGGACAACACACAGGAAACATACAGTTGATCTTCAACATTTGCCAAATTGTTTAATATGCACTTGACTTGACCTTCCATGTCCACTGAAAACTGTAGCATTCATTAGTGATTTACTCATAGTGTTTGTGCTACAGCCATGAATGACTAGATTAGATTAGATCTAGCTCGATGACCTACAGAGCCAGTAATCAACCACATATCATAGAGATATCAAATAAACATGCTTAAAAAAACACCCAGACGCATCTTAGTAAATACATGTGTGCTAAAAACAGCTAGAATGTCCTAAATAAAAAAGAATAATCTAGCTGTATTATTTATCATCTATATATGTATATGTTTTTTATTGTTGTTCTCATTATTATTAGTAATAGTAGTATGATTTATTTTATATTATTTTATTTTACTGAAGTAGTTTTTTGCCACATTTATTCTATTTTATTTTCTTGGCTATTGAATATTTGAAAGATCAAATGCAATAGAAAGAAAACAATTAAAGTCATATCAAGAGCCATCCACAAAAATCTAGTTCTAGTATCATCTATTTATTTTTACATGTTTCATATGTCATGTTGAATATGCATTGTGCCATACATCCCGTTTTGGGATTCTGCAAAGCTGTGCTGCTGTATGAGTGGATTGCTAACTCTAATCATCATAATTGGCAATGCTTGGATGGAACGGTTATAAATATGCAATTTTATATGAGCTGTTGTGAAGGCAGGTTAATCAAAGACATGCAGCGATGAGAGAATCAAGTTTAGTAGGTCTGATGTTTATATGCTCTCTGTAATGAGAACAGTTGTAAACATATGCATGGTGCGATGGAATGTAAACTTTAATGGCCTGTGGAAAATGTATGAAATTCATTAGCAAAGGTTCAAATTGCTGTTGCAATCAGCTGAACAATACAGCAAGTGTTTTACAAAAACGACCTGCTATGCATGTTTTTATTGTAAAAACAAAATATTCTCTCTATTGTGCTGAAATTCCCATGGTTATGTATAGGGTTATTTTTAGCTCCCTCAATAACTTTCTATTATATCTTTTAGACTTGTATTTACACCCTGTGTGGTAAATGATGAATTATGTTTGTATAAATTATGTCCTTAGTGGTTATATAAGCCAGTTAAAAAAATCAAGATTCACCGCAGTAAAGCAGAAATGCTTTATTTTCTCCCATGAGTTAAATAAATAATCAATTTGTGTATAGAATAACTGATGGCTAAAATAACAGATTAACCACAGGGATTAGTGTTGGTCATTAACTGATCTGCTTACCAGGGTGATGTAAAAGAGATGGCGTGTATCACACTGCTGTCTGTGAAACTTCATATTCTTGTTTGTTTTGCTAAAACAAGGCCTAGAAGAACTACAGACAACATGTATATTCATGTCATTATTTACTCATACTCTTCCAAACTTGTACGACCTTTAGTTTTTTCATTACATTTTAATTAAAGACATATTAGACTCGAAACAAATAAATACATACATAAATAAATAAATACATATTTTTTATTTTATACCATTCGTTTCTTAAGTTTTAAGTTATTTTTCCATTATTAGATATTCTTCCTTTCCTTTTAAAAAGTCATAGATGTTTGGAAACAAAGAGGTCAACATTTTGGGCATGCTAACTTTTTCACTTTAGTTTACATGAAACTAAAAAAACAAACACAATGTTATCCTTAATTGCTTTTGTATAGCAGATTTAAAGTAATCAAGCATCCGCCACAAGCACATGGAGTTTTATTAAATAGATTCACAATAGGAGATACTTTAATATAGTGCAATTTCATGACGCTTTGTGTTGTGTAACATCACAAACAACTTAAAAACACAGTACAGAAACCAGACTGAGCTCAGCTGACGTTCTTGAATGCTCTGTATTGATTTCTTGAGAAATGAATGTGCTGCTTTTCTCAGGCTGTTTACTGCAAACATTCACGGACCGTGAGTTTCCTACGGTCATTGTGGGATTTGGCTCCGGGGGGTTATCCTGTCCACGTTCCCCTAACACCTAATTAAACGCACCCAGCGGCGCATGGGGCAGGAAGTGGAACGGAGCTGGGGTTAGCTGGTCAGGGGCCGGGACAGTACACAGTGGCCTGGGTGAGCTGGAGGATGTGGCCCATAAATCCCCCTCCTCATCCCTGCTGGAGCTCCAGGCATGAACTTTCTCAGGTTTGCAGAGCAGAACAAACTTCCAGGCAAGTTCATCCCTCACTGAGGGAGGATTTGTCCAGCCAGCCACAGACTCCCGGGCCTGGCCGCCCGCATACAAAACCCCAGCGAGAGTTTGGGTGATCACTTGGATGTTTGATGGGGCATTGTAGTGGTTTGTCTCAGTGTTAGCAGAACAATAGTTTCATTTTATTTAATTCTAAATTATTATAATTATTATTAGTAGTAGTAGTTTTTGGATTCAATCATTCATTTATTTATCTTGATGGAAATTTGATGGAAATTTGTTATATTTTAATGTTTAATTATGATTATTATTTGTTTGTTTGCCACTTTTATCACTCATCTTAATGGAATTTCTTGGCTGGTATACAGTCAGCAGAAAGGACAAACTAAGAATCTGTGAGTCATAGGATCCATCCAAAGACCAAAATCCACTTTTTGATAATACAAAATGTTATCTTTCTTACAAAAGATTACAAAAGAAGATTACAAAAGAGGAAAAATATATATTTTTTGTGTGATTTTGTTTGCTGTTAATTGGGTATCAGTGAAGAAAGATGCATTTGAGATCAATTAGCAGGGGCTAACGGGTCAATGCTAACCCAGCTAACAGTTCAATCCATTGGATTTGAGTAACATTGATGATTAAAGGCACATTATGTTCTTATTGGTTGCCATGGTGCTTTTGCAGGTTCAAATCTAGCTTGCAACATGTCCGAATCCTGTCCTCGTCCTGTTATTCTCAGCTATATTTGTTTAAAACATCCACAGACAAAATACAAGGAGTTATTTTCTTCATCATCAAATCTAGATTGTTCTGTACTCTCCTCACTGTTTATTGACATTTCAAAATCCCAAAAGGTGAATTCTGAAGTTTTTCCTCTAGTCAGAAAAGTTAATATTAAAAATGCACTCAAGAATAGTATTGATTTATTATCTGACATTAAAGCAGGCTGAATTTAACTTTCTGTCTCCAACTCTCCATTCCTGTCATCTTAAACAGAATTATGACATCATTAATGAGTAATGGATGGAGACGAGAGTGCACGTATCCATTGTCTCCTGGGACGATTGAAATCCCGCAGAATGAACCCCTTTTCTTTGTACTGTTCGAGTTAAATGAAAATGTGTGTACGTGTAAAGAATAGGAGTGTGGTTGTATGTATGCAGGGGGATTTTATATAACTCTGGGAATGGTTGATCATGCACAAATAGGAAAGGCTATTGGGTCATTCATTATTCATATGCATGATTATGTAATTTTTGAATGCATATAACTCTCTTAAATCACCTTCATTCATACGAACCTCGGCTTTAATTATATGTGATTTTGTCCTTCATAGTCTTTGCTCAGAGCCAAAAAGTATATTTTTGGGATGAAATTGCCAAATAAAAACCATTCATAAGTGGTCTGCAATCCTATTCATTGGAAAGTGTGCAAAGTTTGTGAAACTGTGTCCAAATGCACTAATTCTCACTCATCTTTTCCTTATATAGGAAGTATGTGACCCTAATGCAGCAAATTTACGAAAAAAAAGAGTTGATTTGACTCGACCTTTGACAGTACAATATATTGGATTTGTTTTCTCCTACTTTTTAAAAGTCGCTGAGCCTGTTTTCTACAGTATCTTAACTCTGCACCATTACATTTTGTTAGTTACATTTTATTATTTGCATTTAGCTTCATATTCCTCCCGCTGTCTGCGACCCTATTAAAAACTGACCCGTTTTGAACCATAGCATTAGCAGATCTGTCTGTAATGGATGTCTGCGCTGTAAGAAGGTGAAATATCTCTGCGTTGTTAGTTTAGAGGCATCTCTCAAGAATGTCTTTTAACGTAAAGGCATACACTCCTGTGATTTTATACTGTTAGGATTTTTCTCTATTCCTAGTTTACAATGCTTTATCCTCCCAGAGCCCCTCCACCCCCATGCTGATGGCAGTCATTCTTGTTATTTGTGTTGTAAAAGAAACTTAATATCTAATAAATGTTTGGCTTAAATGTTGTCATTCTGAAAGGCCCTCTCAAGACATCCATTAAGTTGTCAACCTTGAAAAATATTATGCAAGTTAAGAGCTCAAGCAAAGAGAGACTCTTGTATGGACTTAGCTATGTGCACGTAGTCTAACAGCTTTCTTTCTTTATGGTTTGATGACATCAGCACATTTGGGGTTTAAAGGAATAGTCCAGCTTCAGTGCAAGTCCCCCCATTTTAATTTGACAGACAGCCTTTGACGCTGAATTTCAATTCCTTATATGCAGATTTGAACTGCTCTGTCGAACCGTGATTACACAGGATTCAAACCGGAGCTCCTCGTCTCCTAAGTACGTCTCTGTACTCCGAGAGCTACCGAATAATACTGTCTATGAAAACACATAGATACGAGGCTGGATATGTGCGATGCTAACGTTCAAAAGCATCAGTTTTCAAACCTTCCAGCTTTTTAATGTTGTTTTGAAGTCGTAACATGATGTTATTCAAGTAATTGTGTGAAAATTACGCTTTATTAATCAAAACTCTGTACATTTGTGTGAAAAGGAGTAAAAGGTGTCAGAGTTGTACTGTCTCTAGTGTTTGTTTCTTTTGGAAACTGCAGTAATATGTAGTTATTGTCTTGCTAAAAAGTGCACCCAGGTACGTCAATGCTATGAGACCAGGTAGAATAATTATTATTTCATTTTCCTTCAGAATTGAAATAATTTTCTGTGGTGATCAATATTACACAACAAATGCAGCCGGTTTTCACTTGTATTGCACCCGGACCATTAATTGAAGCAGTTGAATTTTGCGTTCAATTTTCCTGCTTCTTTCAGTGGTTCATGGATGCTGACCTTTTTAAGCTTCCCCAGAGCTACAAAGCATGTCTGCAGAAGTGAAGTAGGGTTGTCTAGAGAGAAAGAATTGAATTGACACAACTCCTGCGCTCTGTGCTGTTCTGTTGCTCACAAATACAGGGATTTATGAGCATGCACTGTGTTTCCTTGGCAAACTAGTCAGGCAACAACACATTGGGAGAGAGAGCACAGTAGACAGAAATAAACTCCTAATCTGTGTAATATCTCTCCTCTGCCCTTCTCTAAACATTACCACCTGTTCGTCCTGCTAACATCCAGTGTATGGGACTCTGTTGTGCCCAAAAAAGGCCGCTTGCTAGAGTTGCTAATCCTCTCGGTGGGCCTTCTCGGAGGCCCAGAGGACATTTAGAAGGCCGCTCAGCATGATGGTTTGGGTTTCCAAGGAGATATTGTCTCCCACACACGTATTGCTCATATTCACAGCAAGAGATCGATAACCTTAGCATGCAAAAGCATGCATGCAGTCTCATCTTTATTTATTTATTTATTTCGGTAAAATAATCCAAAATGTCTAGAGCAGCACTTATACAAAAAAATACACTTAACAAAGCACTAAAAAAAAAAAAAACATATATATAATAGTGTGATATTTTACATGCATTTTAAAATATATTATTACATATTAATGTACTAATATAATATTATAAGAATTGTATTAATAATTATTATCTTAGAATTATTTTCTTTTTATATTTATAGTCATATGGATACATTTAATTTAGGCATTGTTTAATTAAAATATAATTAATGTTTGATTTCCCTTATCACGTTTACTTATTTACCCCAAACAATAGTGAACTGTTATTTTACAAAAGGGATTTAAAAAAACTTCTACCACTCATAATCTTTCTTTCTTTCTTTCTTTCTTTCTTTCTTTCTTTCTTTCTTTCTTTCTTTCTTTCTTTCTTTCTTTCTTTCTTTCTTTCTTTCTTTCTTTCTTTCTTTCTTTCTTTCTTTCTTTCTTTTAATCACAATTATTTTTCTATATCATAAATAAATGCATACATAAATGGGTAGTTTACGTATCGATGTTGATGTATCAATAAAGATAAACCGCTCTCATGCCATTTGTAATGAAGATACATTTTTCTCATGTTATTTGTGTAAGTTTTATTTTATACTTTTGCTATGTCACACCATAGGACACGGCCCAATTTGTATAAATAAATAAACTAAATCATTTGTATTTCTGCTTGCAAATTTAGAATGTCCAAAAATATTTTATATTTTAAAAAATTATACTTCATATTAGAAATTCACTTTTAAAAAGCAATCATTTTAAATGACTCTGAATAAATTGTAGTTTATGTATCTAGGCTCACATCAGTATTGTTAGAGCTGTTGTGTGTTATCTCTTTGTATTCAGGCCTTTTTCTTGACATTTCAAGTATTTTCTCAGTATTCGTCTGTGATTTCATCACAAAGCTGATCCCCAAACAGCATGAGGCGACACACCAAACAAAACTCCAACAAGCGCATTTGGTCGTTCGGTTCGCTCTGGTCTGTTTCCGAGAACCTCAAGGATTCTTGCATACATCACATTAACAACCAATCTGCTTCGCAATCTGTGCTTGGACTTCAATCTTTGCCGAGTTCTGTATCGCAATCAAGCTCCCTCCGAAGGGCCCAACTGACATATGAACTGAAGCCTTGTAATTTTAATTTTTACAGTACGCCTCTTCGACTGTTGGAATGGCCCTGCTGTGCAGTGAGAGGAGGTTTGGGAACGTTAGTGTACTTTATGTTTGGTCTAATACCTATTATGGCACATAGTGCTGGAAAGAACCATCATGCTGTCATAATCATATGGCTGGAAATGTTATGAAGCATTATGCAACTAATGATGTGTATGCAGTAAGTCAGACTGTGAGAGGAAACAGAGTGGGGGTGTGAGTATATATGCCTCAAAAGAAGATGCAAGTATGCCTAGATTACTTTCCAGTAAAATCTGACTACAATAGCACTAGAAATGCAAATCCCGAATTCCGGAAATGTTGGGACATTTTTTAAATTTGAATAACATGAAAACTAAAAACTTTCCAATCAAATGAGCCAATATTTTATTCACTATAGAACACAGAGAACATAACAAATGTTAAAACGGAGAAATTTTACAATTTCATCCATTAAATTAGCTCATTTCAAATTTGATGACTGTAACGGGTCTAAAAAAAGTTGGAACGGGGGCAACAAAGGGCAAAAGGAAAATCTAGCAAATAATGAAATTAACTGGCATCAGGTCTAGCTATAAAAGGGATGTCTTAGAGAGACAGAGTCTCTCAGAAATAAAGATGGGCAAAGGCTCTCCAATCTGTGAAAGAGTGCGTAAAAAGATTGAGGAATACTTTTAAAACAAAGTTGATGGGGTAATTGTTGATGAACCTAACTGAATTGTGAAGTCATGTTGTAGAGTTGGAGTGGCAAGGAAGACAAGAAGCTCAGTCTTTGCCAGGTTGAGCTGTAGGTGATGTTCTTTCATCCAAGCCGAGATGTCCGCCAGGCAGCCTGAGATCCGTGCAGCTACCGTTGGATCATCTGGTTGAAAAGAGAGATAGAGCTGTGTGTCATCAGCGTAGAAATGGTAGGACAAGCCATGTGCCTGTATGATGGGAGCCAGTGATGTAGTGTATGTGGAGAAGAGGAGGGGTTCAAGAAACGATCCCTGAGGAACCCCAGTGACCAGTTGATGTGCTTTGGATACCTCCCCTCCCCAGGCCACCATGAAAGATCTACCATTGAGATAGGAATCAAACCAGCGAAGTGGAATCCCAGTGATGTCCAGTGATGAGAGGGTGGACAGGAGGATCTGATGATAGACAGTGTCAAAAGGGACCAGATAAATCGAGCAGGATAAGGACTGATGATTTGGAATCGGCTTTTGCAATTCGCAGGGCTTCAGTGACTGAGAGTAGCGCAGTCTCAGTTGAATGGCCACTCCTGAAACCTGACTGTTTAGCCTCCAGTTTGTTGTTCTGTGAAAGAAACAATGAGACCTGGTTGAAGAAAACTTGTTTGAGTGTTTTGGCTATGAATGGAAGGAGACAGATCTGTAGTTTTCTGTGAGAGAAGTGTTTAATGTAGGTTTTTTGAGCAGTGGGGTTACCCGAGCCTGCTTGAATGCAGTGGGGAAGATGCCTGTGAGGAGAGATGTGTTGATGATGTGTGTGAGTGCTGGTAAGAGTGCGGGAGAGATTGCTTGGAGAAGGTGTGAGGGGATTGGGTCTAGAGGACATGTTGTAGGATGGCTGGAGAGGAAACGTTTGGATACTTCCGCCTCAGTGAGGGGACAGAAGGAGAAGATGGGAGTTTGAGCAGTGGATGTGGTTGGTTGGAGGTCCTGATTGCTACTGATTGCTCTAGTTTTGTCTGTGAAAAAAGTGGCAACGTCATCAGCTGTTATAGAAGTGGTTGGACGTGGTGAAGGGGGACAGAGGAGATAATTAAATGTTCTGAAGGGATTAAGCATGTCTGGAGCGCTGCTGATCTTATTTTGAAATGTGAGGATTTGGCAGTATGGACTTCAGCAGAGAAAGATGAAAGCAACGACTGATACTTATTCAGGTCCGACGGATCGTTTGAGTTGCGCCATGAGTCTGGTCAGAAGCTCACGAAGAATATCAGATAACATTTACATTTACATTTATGCATTTAGCAGATGCTTTTATCCAAAGCGACTTACATTGCATTCAGGCTATACATTTTTTTTTGTCAGTATGTGTGTTCCCTGGGAATCGAACCCACAACCTTTGCACTGCTAACGCAATGCTCTAACCACTGTGCCACAGGAACCAGTCTAGACAAGAGGTCAAGGTAGAGCATAAAGTGTCACTGGATGGGAGGAAGAAAGGGAGTGTAGGTTTCGTCTAAAATTAACCGGTAAGGGGGTTGGTGGCACCCGGGTAGCAAAATGTAATGTAAATGTAATGAAGAAATGGTCAGAGATATGTAGTGGTTGTACCAGAATGTTATCTGCAGTACAATCGCGTGTGTAAATTAAATCAAGTTTGTTGCCTGATTTGTGAGTGCTAGTAGTGGTAAGGCGTTTGAGATCAAATGAAGCTAAGAGTGAATGGAAGTCTGTAGCATAAGGCTTGCGTTCACAAGGTTTGGACAGGAGCTTGAAAGTGGACTGGATCGTAAGTGACCATGCACAGTCATGTCATCTCATAAACAGCTCAAATACATCTTAAAAATATTCTTATTCATATAATCCATGTTGGATTATGCTCATATGCATGCTGTAATCACTGTTTAACGAGAGGCTAGTTTAGGAGTGAGAGTCTGGGACTGTGTTTTATGTCTCTTTTCAAGACCTGCTGCTTATCTTCAAAAAGTGTTTGGGAACTCAATGTACCAAGTCAATCCCATAATGCATTGCAAGAGAAATTACAAATATGTCATGCATTACTGCAAAGTATGAATGAAGTTCAGTGTAATTAGAAATGTAATATTTAACAGTATATCTAATCTAATGTAAATTAAAATATGCTCATTTTAAACTTAATTGAACATTTTGGTAGACTCTCACATGCAGAGCACTATGTATGTATCCCATCTCTGTTATCCTGAAAAAAAAATATTCAGTGTAAATACATTAAACAAAACCTAAAGTAATAGTAAAAGCATGTCATCGTTATTTTCTAACAAATGCTGTTATTTTGAAATTTCTATTCATCAAATAATATATATTTATCAGAAATGTTTCTTGAGCAATATGTTCTGATGAAGACTGGGATAATGATGCTGAAAATTCAGTTTTTCATCACAGGCATAAATTACATTTAGCAATATATCCTAATAGAAAACAGTTATTTTAAATCGTATTAATATTTCACAATTATCCTTTTTCATAATGTATAAACAAATGCTGCTTTGGTGAGTAGAAGACACTTTTTTTCAAAACATTTTACCATCCCTAAACTTCTGAACAGTAGTGTATGTAGATTAAATGTTTACATTTTTTAATGCATCCTCATCGGTTTATACTCTGTAAAGTTAATCCACTATACAAAAATAAAAAATAATAAAGATAAGTTTGACATCAGTATGTATCTTTCCAGCTTTCTCCCCCAGTGTGTGTCAACATTAATTGGCTATGCTAAATAGCAGCACAGTTCCATGTGCTCGGCCTCAGTGTGTTTGCTGAAGCGAGCCCTGATCTGACACTCCTGGATGGGGAAATTATCCATGCTGGTTATGACACACTCCGCTGAGCCAGGGTCATCTGGAAGCTCATGAAATAACCTCGACCACCTCCAAGACTTTCAGCATATGGCCCGTTTGACCCTCAAGGGCAGATACTCAGAAAAGCCTCAATATGTTCAAGGATCTGCTGTTGAAAGAGGCCTGACTTGTGAATTTTAGATCCCTCAGCTCATTTGTTAAGCTTGTCACTCAAAGCGAGCAGCGTTCGAGATTAAAGAGGCTCTTAAAGAGGAGCAGCTTCATAATTACTTGGCTTGTGAAAAAACAACGGAGCAGTTGACCATTTTTAGAAAAAAAAATTATACAATTTGATTGATCGATACAGTATTACAAAAACAGTAAGTTGTAAATAAAACATATTATTGGAGTATGTTTTACTAGCAATTTATGAGTGAAATTTTTTCGTACACAATTGTTCTGTTGTCTCTTTAAATATAGTTATTACATCCCATATCCAAGCATAATTAATGTTCATAATGCTAAAAGCTATTATCTTTTGACTAATCGCATTGTGACACATTTGTGACCCTGGACCACAAAACCAGTCTTAAAGGGAACCTATTATGCTCCTTTTTACAAGATGTAAAATAAGTCTCTGATGTACCCAGAGCGTGTACAGGTGCATCTCAATAAATTGGAATGTCGTGGAAAAGTTAATTTATTTCAGTAATTTAACTCAAATTGTGAAACTTGTGTATTAAATAAATTTAATGCACACAGACTGAAGTAGTTTAAGTCTTTGGTTCTTTAAATTGTGAGGATTTTGGCTCACATTTAACAAAAACACCAATTCACTATCTCAACAAATTAGAATACTTCATAAGACCAATAAAAACATTTTTTAGTGAATTGTTGGCCTTCTGGAAGTATGTTCACTTATTGTATATGTACTCAATACTTGGTAGTGGCTCCTTTTGCCTTAATTACTGCCTCAATCCGGCGTGGCATGGAGGTGATCAGTTTGTGGCACTGCTGAGGTGGTATGAAGCCCAGGTTTCTTTGACAGTGGCCTTCAGCTCATCTGCATGTTTTGGTCTCTTGTTTCTCATTTTCCTCTTGACAATACCCCATAGATTCTCTATGTTCAGGTCTGGTGAGTTTGCTGGCCTGTCGTTGGTAATTTAACCAACGTTTGGTGCTTTTGGCAGTGTGGGCAGGTGCCAAATCTTGCTGGAAAATGAAATCAGCATCTTTGAAAAGCTGGTCAGCAGAAGTAAGCATGAAGTGCTCCAAAATGTCTTGGTAAACAGGTGCAGTGACGTTGGTATTCAAAAGACACAATGGACCAACACCAGCAGATGACATTGCACCCCAAATCATCACAGACTGTGGAAACTTAACACTGGACTTCAAGCAACTTGTGCTATGAGCTTCTCCACCCTTCCTCCAGACTCTAGGACCTTGGTTTCCAAATGAAATACAAAACTTGCTCTCATCTGAAAAGAGGACTTTGGACCACTGGGCAACAGTCCAGTTCTTCTTCTCTTAGCCCAGGTAAGACGCCTCTGATGACAACTGTAGCCAAATTCCTCGACACGTCTGTGTGTGGTGCTCTTGATGCCTTGACCCCAGCTTCAGTCCATTCATTGTGAAGTTCACCCAAATTCTTGAATCGATTTTGCTTGACAATCCTCATAAGGCTGCGGTTCTCTCGGTTGGTTGTGCATCTTTTTCTTCCACACTTTTTCCTTCCACTCAACTTTCTGTTAACATGCTTGGATACAGCACTCTGTGAACAGCTTCTTTGGCAATGAATGTTTGTGGCTTACTCTCCTTGTGAAGGGTGTCAATGATTGTCTTCTGGACAACTGTCAGATCAGCAGTCTTCCCCATGATTGTGTAGCCTAGTGAACCAAACTGAGAGACCATTTTGAAGACTCAGGAAACCTTTGCAGGTGTTTTGAGTTGATTAGCTGATTGGCATGTAACCATATTCTAACTGGTTTTATATAGTGAGTTGGTGGGTTTTTGTTAAATGTGAGCCAAAATCATCAAGCGATCGACTCACATTGCTTTCATATGCAATTTTTAACCACCACAGTCCTATTCACGGTCATTCATGAAGACAGCACCAGTGAAAACAGACAAAGACAATGATAGCTTTAGCATCATTCGCCTTACAGAGTGCCAAGAAGCTCTTTCAGAAAGGCAATTTGGAAAATAAACGCGTGATACTTGCTTTTTCTGGAGCTGATGTTCACGCACAAAGCATTGGTGATTATTCTTACACAGTGGATTTTTAACATTATAGGCTGGTTGTTTTCACACACTACTTCCAGACAACTGTGTTCAAACATCTTATAAAAGCGATTTTTGCTTAATATGTCCCCTTTAAGTCACTGGGGTATATTTGGAGCAATAGCCAAAAATACATTATATGGATCAAAATTATTTATTTTTCTTTTATGCCAAAAATCATTCGGATATTAAGTAAAGATTATGTTCCATGAAGATATTTTGTAAAATCTTTACTGTAAATATATCAAAACATAATTTTTGTTTAGTAATATGCATTGCTAAGAACTTCATTTGGACAACTTTAAATGCGATTTTCTCAATATTTAGATTCTTTTTGCACCCTCAAATTACAGATTTTCAAAGAGTTGTATCTCTGTCAAATATCATCCTATCCTAACAAACCATACACCAATGGAAAGCATTCAGCTTTCAGCATCAGCTTTAATTATTTTTTTTTTAAATAATTTTTTCAGAAATTTTCTGGAAAAAAGATTGACCCTTATGACTGGTTTCCAGGTTCAGGGTCACATTTGAATACTATCTGAGACTTGAGAGCTATGATACAGTTATACAAATGGGGTCATTAAGTTTTTTTGTTATTATTATTATTATTAGGAATAGCCTACTTTTATTCAGCAAGGATGGCTTCAATTGATCAAAAGTGACAGTAAAAGACATGTATAATGTTCCAAAACATTTCAAATCAATGCAATTCTTTTGAACTTTGTATTCATCAATGAATCATGGAAAAACTAAAAACTAAATCAATTATCATGGATTCCACAAATATATGAAGCAGCAAAACTGTTTTCATCATTGATAGCAATCAGATTATTTACTTTTTTGAGCAGCAAATCAGCATATTAGAATGATTTCTGAAAGATCATGTGACACTGAATACTGGAGTAATGATGCTCAAAATTCAACTTTGTTTTTATTTTTTCAAAATTGAGATTTATACATCATCTGGAAGCTGAATAAATAAGCTTTCCATTGATGTATGGTTTGTTAGGATCGAATTATATTTAACATAAAATAAAAATCTATAATTTTTAACCATAAAATGTATTTTTTGCTATTGCTACAAATATACCCCAGCAAATTAAGACTGCTTTTGTGGTCCAGGGTACATATATTCAAACAGAAAACAGTTATTTTAAATTGTAAAATGATTTCACGATTTTGTTTTGTTTTGTTTTGTTTTTACATCAAATCAATGAGGTATTAGTTCAAAAACATAAAAAAAACACTGACCCCAAACTTTTGAAAGGTACAAAGTTTTCTGTTAACTTGAATATAATACAGTATTTTTGCTACTCTATGCCGTTTTATTTTTCCTTAGACCTTAACTTTCTGCAAACAACTCTATTTGTGTTTCACTGAAGAAAGAAAATATGGATTTGGAGCCATATGAGGCATAAATTATGTCAGAATGATCCATTTTGGATGAACGATTCCTTTAAACACTGTTTGAGATCCAATACCTTCTCTAAACTCTAGACTTCTTTTTGGCTGCGATAAGATTAAGGTTGAAGGTTTTTGCAAAGCACAGGGCAAAAGTGGTTAAAGATGTATTAAGGCAACAGAAAGATACTCGAAACCTTCGATGCTCAGAAAGTTTGACATTTATGTTCACAGGAAGAAGCTGTGGGAGCAAACCGCTGTGGTGATGAGGTGCTATTTTGCACTGATAAAAATATGTGCTTTATTTTCATACCAATCATATAATTATAAACTCTTCCAGCTTAGCCCTTAATGAATAAGGGAGGAAGGGTGAAAAGCTCAGAGAGAAACATCAAAAGCTTTCCACACAGCACTCTATTGCCCAGAGCTGCCCCCACACACACACGCACACACAGGCATTTCCATCTCTGCGCCCATAGCATCACACCTTTACTCATCCACCCAGATCCAGCCGCCTCAGCCAATCACAGAGCAGCGCCGTGACCCGCTGTTGCCCTCATCCTGCCCACAGCCAATGATCTCATCCCCCTCGGTGGATCCCGCCCACTTCTGGTGCCTCTGCTGCGTTTGCCCGAGGTCACTGGGATTTCTAGCAATTATCGCTCTTTCTTTTCACCATACTGCATCCAATTCAAGCTTTTTTTCAGCAAAACATGTTCTCGGGGTGCTTGTTCTGGCAGTTTGTTCAGATAAATGCAGTTTTTTTTTATTTGTCAAAGTCCCTCCTACAAGACAAGTCTGTTCACTTGTCGGACAATTTCACCAAGTTCTAACAACCCTGACTCTAGTCATGCAAGTACAATTATAATCATTATTATTATATGACTGGCTGATTGGATATACAAAACAACATAAAGAGATAATAAAGGCATTATTATGTAAAAATAAATAATAAATACTGTTCTTTTGCACTCTCTATTCATACTAATTCATACTCTAAGAATACTGTCAGAAAAGAAAAGGAAACAAAGTATCAAATATGAAGCAGCACAGCTGTTTTCAACATTGATAATTATAATAAAAACATTTATTGAGCAGCAAATCAGTATATTAGAATGATTTCTGAAGGATCATGTGACACTGAAGACTGGAGTAAGGAAGCTGAAAATTAAAAAATGTATGTTACAATTAAAAATTGTTGTTTTAAACTGTAATAATATTTCAACATTTTCTTGTTCCAAGTTTTTTTCTGTATTTTTGATCAAATATATGCAGCCTTGTGAGCAAAAGGATGCGGTCTTCAACACCATCAAAATATCTTACTTCAATCTTTTGAACGGTAGTGTATTTATTTATTTACCAAATTATTTTCTTAAAGCTTTTTGGAAGCTTAAAAATCCTTAATTCCCCTTTTAAAATGTTTTTTTTTCTTTCTTATGTGTTTTACTGTCGTTAAGTCTTGACCTGAATGTTGTCCTCCCAAACTTCTTGTTTCCTCCCTGTTCTCCATCACAGTGCAGGTTTGCAGGGACATAGGGAGATGGTTTATTGTCTTATTGGGGTGCTGAGCATTCACCGCTGTGCCTTTTCCTGTTGGATGGAGCCCTACAGGGAAATCAGGAAGGAATCAGTCTAATCCAATGAGCCTGCTGTATCTCTCAACACATTGTGCCAATGAACCGAGAGAACATGCACACACACACACACACACACACACACACACACACACACACACACACACACACACACACACACACACACACACACACACACACACACACACACACACACACACACACACACATGTTGGTTTTATGGTTTACGGGACTCTCCATAGGCGTAATGGTTTTTATACTGTACAAGCTGTATGTGCCATTGCCCTACACCTACCCTACACCTAAACTTAGCCCTCACAGGAGATGGTGCATTTCTACTTTCCTCCCAAAATACGCACACTGTATGATTTATAAGCCTTTTAAATTATGGGGACACTGAAAATGTCCTCATAAATCACCTTCTCCTTGTAATACCTATGTCATACCCATGTCATTATACAAATTTGTGTCCTCATAAACCACATAAACATGCACACACACACACACACACACACACACACACACACACACACACACACACACTTTATAGCAATGCTCCATCAATCCCTCTGTGTCCCTCAGCTACTCAACTCAAACTCAAACACCATTGCATGAAGAGGAAAACAAACCAGTGTCAGACTGCAGTGTGGTGTTCTCGAAATGGACTGGTGTTCTTGTGACCTTTGGCCTCTACAGTTGTCCTTTATGTTTTTTTTATTCAGAAAGGAAATCAGCACTTGAAGAAAATGCAGACTCGCAGGAAAAACGTACTATTTGGAACAAGTGGTAAGTTCTAAATGGGACTTTCCTTCCAAATCCATTGAGTTTATTGGCACTGAATCTTCTGGTAGGGTGACATCAGATACATGAGCACATATAAACTTTCACACCTTCTCGTTTAAGCTCCTGCTTTGTGTGGAAAACACGTCCGGAGGTTCATTCATGACAATCACAGATGACTAAGCACCCATTGGCACGACTTCCCCTGTGCTTTGTACCTAATCCCTTCCTGGCAAGGGCATCATGTGTAATGGATGACAGTTGGATGATAAGCTGTCAATCAAATATATAGAGAGGCGGAGCTAGGAGATGGCGGGAAGAGCACTTTAGCTGATGTGTGACAGTGATGGTGAGTTATTACTCATAATCATTATTAATTGACAGGTTGACCTTTGAAAGTTGAAATCCTTAAACTTTTATTGCATTGATTATTTAATCACAACTTTCCTGTTAAAATATGTTATCATCCTTAAGAAAAGAACTTCATTAAAGTTTGTTCCAAGCTAACTGAGCCTTCGGGGAACAACATTTCTGTTACAGCGATATAAATGATAGGACATAACATTCTTTGAGTAATGTTTATGGAATATAACTTCATAAACGTGACATATGTTCTTATAACGTAGAGAGAAAATGTTCTTAGGAAAACATCCTTGGAACATCCCTATGATGTCATTTGTACATTATGAACATTCTCAGAAAGTTTTTTGGAACCTTATTCTAATCACGTTGAACACTGAACATTTTAACGTTCTTAGAATATATATAAAAAATGTTCAAATAACGTTATATTATTGATGCAAGTCTTAGAATGTTGTGCGAAACATTTTTGTAACCTTTAAATAATATTCTAATCACGAAAAGAAATAAAACTTTATATATTAATGTTCTAAGAATATTAAAAATAAACTTTCAAATTACATATATTTTGGGTAAAATTAAAGTTAGTAGAACACTAAGAAACGTTTTTGTAACGTTGACATGACATTATAATCACGGCAAGAAAACTGGACATGTCAAGCTTTCAGAAAGATTTCAAAACACTGTATGGGGGGGAGCTAGGTTGATTTGTTGCATAAATCATTAGAGATAGACAAAAAGTGCAGAACATTTTACACAATTTCAGATTACTTTAGATCTAGTGTAAAAAAACTTAAGTTTCTGTGTTTTTCTGATCTTTAGATTGGGCTCCAGTTCCTGTGTTTAATTTTTGCCCATTTGTTTACACATCAAGATCACAAGTAATAGCACTATTGTGAAGCAAAAGTGATTTAGGCAACGTATTGATTCTGATGTTTGTGTAGAACTGATTATACAGTATATTATGCTGCTGTGTATGTATGTATGTTACTTACTGTATGCCTTTTTGTGATATAAGATCCAACCATTGGGAATTCTCTTTATATTAAGATGCATTTGGTTCATCAATTCAAACATAATTGCTTTTTAATAAGAACGTTTGGTGGCAGTTTCCTAATATAGATATACTGGAGGCAGAAGCAGATGTGGTTGTTGATTATTTTTCCTACATTGAAAAATGTTAGTGGCTTCTAAACCGAACGAAAAATAAGAGAAAATCTGGTAACTGTGTTGTTATTGTAATTATTATATTAAATAATCAATTCAGGGGTATCTCATGTATTTTTATTTAAACTGTAGCATTTTCATAACAAATCCCATAATTTGTTTTATTAGGAAATAACTATCTGCAATGACAGCACAGTAATCACAGTAATAAAGAGGCAGTGTACCTGTAGTTATTTCTTCATATTGCAAAAGCCATATTATTCACTATGAAGAACTTTAGTACATTTTCATAAGGGCAAGTACAAAGTAGAATCAAGGACTTTAAAGTCTGGACCTCCATGAATTATGGACCAAGCTTTCCGTTTTCTCTTGTGTTTTGTTGTAATGATCTTTGATCATAGGGAAAAAACCTGGCCTTGCTTGGCCTTCAGATATTCCAAGAGATGACTTGAATCATTAAGTGTCTGATGAAAGAAAACAATATTTGTTAAGGAGTAAGAAACAAACATCTTCAGCATGGTGCCAGTAACTACATGTGCACAAATCTATCTATCTATCTATCTATCTATCTATCTATCTATCTATCTATCTATCTATCTATCTATCTATCTATCTATCTATCTATCTATCTATCTATCTATCTATCTATCTATCCGTCTATCCGTCTATCCGTCTATCCGTCCGTCCGTCCGTCTGTCTGTCTGCTTGTCTGTCTGTCTGTATGTCTGTCTGCTTGTCTGTCTGTCTGTCTGTCTGTCTGTCTGTCTGTATGTCTGTCTGCTTGTCTGTCTGTCTGTCTGTCTGTCTGTCTGTATGTCTGTCTGCTTGTCTGTCTGTCTGTCTGTCTGCTTGTCTGTCTGTCTGTCTGTCTGTCTGTCTGTCTGTCTGTCTGTCTGTATGTCTGTCTGCTTGTCTGTCTGTCTGTCTGTCTGTATGTCTGTCTGCTTGTCTGTCTGTCTGTCTGTCTGTCTGTCTGTCTGTCTGTCTGTCTGTCTGTCTGCTTGTCTGTCTGTCTGTCTGTCTGTCTGTCTGTCTGTTGTCTGTCTGTCTGTCTGTATGTCTGTCTGTCTGTTCTGTCTGTTCGTTCGTCTGTCTGTCTGTCTGTCTGTCTGTCTGTATGTCTGTCTGTCTTGTCTGTCTGTCTGTCTGTCTGTCTGTATCTGTCTGCTTGTCTGTCTGTCTGTCTGTCTGCTTGTCTGTCTGTCTGTATGTCTGTCTGCTTGTCTGTCTGTCTGTCTGTCTGTCTGTCTGTCTGTCTGTCTGTCTGTCTGTCTGTCTGTCTGTATGTCTGTCTGTCTGCTTGTCTGTCTGTCTGTCTGTCTGTCTGTCTGTCTGTCTGTCTGCTTGTCTGTCTGTCTGTATGTCTGTATGTCTGTCTGCTTGTATGTCTGTCTGCTTGTCTGTCTGTCTGTCTGTCTGTCTTGTGTCTGTCTGTCTGTCTGTCTGTCTGTCTGCTTGTCTGTCTGTCTGTCTGTCTGCTTGTCTGTCTGTCTGTCTGTCTGCTTGTCTGTCTGTCTGTCTGTCTGTCTTGTGTCTGTGTGTGTGTGTCTGTCTGTCCGTCCGTCTTCTGTTGCTTATAAGATTAAATTCTTCTGATATCATTGGGGAAATATGTATACCGAGGTAAGTGATATTGTCTTTATTGAAAATGGCTTTCTCGGCTCATTTCAGTAATTCTGCTTCTCCATACGCCAGCATAATGGTCGATTCGTTCCACATTAGAGAGTTATATGATATTTTGGAAAATAAGTCAATAAGTGTAAAAACTCAATTGATATTGCATGTAAACAGTCTTATGGATTGTTTTGATACGCGTCTCATCATTGTTTTGGTGAACCGCAGCTGTTAATGCTTCTATAAGCAGGGCGAAGAGTAATGGATATAGTGAAGCCTTGTCTTGTTCCTCACTAAAGCGTAAATTGCTTTGATATAATTCCATTAGTAATGACAGTAGCCCTAGGTGAGTGATAAAAAGCATTGATCCACTGACTAAATGACTCCCCAAAGCCAAACTTTCTTAATGTCGCAAAAAGAAAAGTCTGGTTTACTTTCAAATACCTTTTCTGCATCTAAATCTAACACACTTGTGTGTTTTATTGATTTGAGAAAAATTCAAGTGAAATAAAGGTTTATTAGGACATGAGGCTGTTGAATATAAGTTTTATCATCAGTGCTGATATGTTGTAGAGTGTAATTTACTACATACAATATAGATGTTTTTTTGCTGAATCTATTTGCTGAATATCTAATTATTGATATTTATTTATATTGTAGTTTCAATGAATTTGATTTTATGATTTGCATATTGGTTTATAAAAGTAAATTTTGGTTATTCGCAGCATTGGTTGAAGTCATGTTGCTGGTCTGGAAGCGCAAAAATCAGAGCGACGTAGTGTTACTTTTGGTGGAAAAAACCTGGCTTAGATGTTGTCTCTGCATAATAAGCTATGATACAAGAAAATATTTTGACATCAAGAAAATGTCTCATGTCACGATTAAGGCTGTTTTCTCATTTGGTTTGATCATTTGGTCCGAACCCTATGATCCCACCTCCTCCGCCCCCTGTATTATTTGGCTCTGAAACTGCATGACATTTAAAAGTTACTCATTTCAATCTATCTATCTATCTATCTATCTATCTATCTATCTATCTATCTATCTATCTATCTATCTATCTATCTATCTATCTATCTATCTATCTATCTATCTATCTATCTATCTATCTATCTGTCACGGTCCTGCTGGTGTGCCCAGGCTGGCCACCAGATGTCTCTGTGTGTTGAGCACATGGCTTGTTGTTGTTTGGTGCCATGTGCTCCCATGTCGATGTCTGTCCTCCCATCTTGTTACTTAATCATTGTTTCAGTGGCTCAGCTGTGTCTCCCTCGTTACCCTCGTTTGTCTCCCTATATAGTCTCCTTGTGTCTGCAGTCCTGTGCTGATCGGTTGTCTTTCATGTGTCCATGTCATGTGAGTTAAATGTTTGACTGTGCTCCAGTCTTCTGCCTGCCTGCTTGTTTTTCTTGAGTGGTTTTTGTTCTTTTGTTTAACTTTGTTATTAAAACCCTAAATTCCTCTGCATTTGAGTCCTCGACCTCATCTCTCGTGACAGAACTGATCAGCCAAGATGAGGACTCAGCAGAGGAGGGTTTGACCGCCCACCACCCGACACTATCTCAGCCCCTATCCAACGCATCCTCCAGTCTCGAGGCCCTGAGCTCCTGCCGTCAGCAGGGCAATGGCGTGAGGAGTTTTGCCGTGGAGTTCAGTGGTGCAGCTGAGGGGCTGAGCTACAATGATGAGGCCCTCAAGGACCTTTTCAACAGCGCCCTTGATGAGCCCCTCAGCTGGTGGAGGATGAGTGGGCTGGACCACCTCACATTTGGGGAATTCGTCGAGGCTTTGGCACGTTCCCCAGCTAAGGTGGCTGGTGTGCCTCAGGTGGTGGGCGGCGAGCTACAGCTCCTTCAGTGGCGGCAGGCAGCTGCGGTGCCCCTAGTGGCGGTTGTTGAGCTGCAGTGCACCCGAGTTCTGAGGCTGGTATGCAAGCTGGATGATCCACCTATGAGGTCGTGCAGGCAGCCGGCATGTCTCCAGTGAACTCCAGCCCGGTGGTCCTGGAGGCCATGGTGGCCGTCACAGAGACCACTCAGAGTCCGCTCCACCCACGAGTCCGCTCCAGAGCCCGCTCCGTTCCGGGAGCCACGCAGTCGCTCCGTTCCGAGCCCACGCAGTCGCTCCGTTCGGGAGCCACGCAGTCGCTTCAGAGCCCGCTCCGCCCGTGAGCCCACGAGTCCGCTCCAGAGCCGCTCGATCCGAGAGCACGAGTCCGCTCCAGAGCCGCTCGATCCGGGAGCCCAAAAGTCGCTCCAGAGCCGCTCGATCCGGGAGCCACGCATTCGCTCGGTCCGAGCCGCATTCCGCTCGGTCCGAGAGCCGCATTCGCTCGGTCCGGAGCCGCGCATTCGCTCGGTCCGGGAGCCGCATTCGCTCGGTCCGGGAGCCACGCATTCGCTCGGTCCGGGAGCCCGTATTCGCTCAGAGCCGCTCCGATCCGGGAGCCAAGGAGTCGCTCAGAGCCGCTCCGATCCGGGAGCCCACGAGTCCGCTCAGAGCCGCTCGATCCGAGCCCGCTCCAGAGCCGCTCGATCCGGGAGCCCAAGGAGTCGCTCAGAGCCGCTCCGATCCGGGAGCCCAGAGTCGCTCAGAGCCGCTCGATCCGAGTCGCTCCGATCCGGAGCCCACATTCCGCTCGGTCCGGAGCCACGCATTCGCTCGGTCCGGAGCCCGCATTCCGCTCGGTCCGGCAGCCCAAAGTCGCTCAGAGCCCGCTCCGTTCGGGAGCCGACAGAGTCGCTCAGTCCAGGACACTCCGTTCGAGTCCACTCCGATCCGGGGAGCCCGCAGTCGCTCGGTCCCGCATTCGCTCGGTCCGGGGCCACGCATTCGCTCGGTCCGGGGCCACGCATTCGCTCGGTCCGAGCCCACGCATTCGCTCCGATCCGGGAGCCGCATCGCTCGATCCCGCATTCGCTCGGTCCGGGAGCCACGTATTCTGCTCGGTCCGGCAGCCCACGCTCAGAGCCCGCTCCGCCCGTGAGCCGACAGAGTCCGCTCCAGAGCCGCTCCGTTCGGGAGCCAGCGCAGTCGCTCCAGAGCCCGCTCCGTTCCGGGAGCCACGCAGTCTGCTCAGAGCCCGTTCTAGTCAGGAGCACACAGACTCCGCTCCAGAGCCCGCTCGGTCTGGGAGCCCATGCAGTCCACTCGGTCCTGGACCCAGCTCCGGTCTGGGAACTCACAGAGCCGCTCCAGGGCCAGCCCACCCTGGCACCCCTGTGTGCCCATTGCTCAGGCCCTCTTCCACTCCACGGGCCTGGCCCACCTCCTTCCTAGACATGTTTCTGTTTAGTGTGTGTGGGCGTCTGGGATCCGCTCCTTAAAGGGGGTTATGTCACGGTCCTGCTGGTGTGCCCAGGCTGGCCACCAGATGTCTCTGTGTGTTGAGCACATGGCTTGTTGTTTGTTTGGTGCCATGTGCTCCCATGTCGATGTCTGTCCCTCCCATCTTGTTACTTAATCATTGTTTCAGTGGCTCCAGCTGTGTCTCCCTCGTTACCCTCGTTTGTCTCCCTATATAGTCTCCTTGTGTCTGCAGTCCTGTGCTGATCGGTTGTCTTTCATGTGTCGTGCGTTACGTGAGTGTTTCATGTTGACTGTGCTCCAGTCTTCTGCCTGCCTGCCTGCCTGCTTGTTTTTCCCCTTCGGGTGGTTTTGTTGTTCATTTGTTCCATTTTATTATTAAAACCCTGATTCCCTCTGCATTTGAGTCCTCGACCTCATCTCTCCTGACACTATCATTATATTTTTAACCATCATAATGTATCTGGGTCTATTTTTTCCCAAAAGATATGCATACAAATTTATAAAAACAGCATTATTTTTAATAAGGTAGAAAAAGGAAAGTTCCTTTAAAGAAAAGACTCTGAAAAAAGATATATATATATATATATGTATATTGTTTATTACATTTTACATGTTTCTTGTTCGACTTAGAACAAAAACTGAAAAAATACAACATTTTTTATGTTGTATTTTATTTATTAAAAATGTTACATGTTTCTTGTTCAGGTAATTTTGGACCCATGAAGGTGTTTTCGAACACGTCTCAAATGCTTCTGGGACTGAATATCGTTAATTTATTTATTTTGTTACTTTTCAGAGTAATATTTATGTTGTTTTGATATTTTGGAATAAATTAAAAGTAGGTTTCATAAAACGTGATTCTTTTTAGCAATCGTGAGTTATGAAGTTTGAATTAAATTAAATTAATTAAATTCCTTTCATTCGATAATACTGTAATTCTCCGATGTTATGATCTTAGAAATTCCATACAATGATATATTGAAATATGATTTCTATTTAATGTTGAAAAAAATACACATATATTTTATTTTCTTCTTTTTCCATTTCAAATAATTTGTCATTTTTTATTAATCAAAAAAGTAAAGGCTGTAGTAGCATGGTAATAACTTGGGGAAACTGTATTTTTTAATTAATAAAAAGTTGCTGATCAGATACAATCAGCCTTTATTTGAAAATATTAAGGCTGTGGTTCTCAAATTTGTTTGTGATTTGCCCTGCTTTGATCCATTCTTTGTTCATGTCCCTTTCTGATGAATCCCAGAAACAGATTTATTGAGAAGCACAACCATGCTGCACATGTGTTTTCAGTTTTCACTGTCTGAATTCCCAAACCCATGAAAATAAATCATCAATGGAATACCAAAGAGATCGACGAGAGAATTGTAACTGTCAAGTTCCAGAAAGCACATTAAAGTTTCATAAAATTAGTCCCAATCCAACTCCTGCTGTTCTAAGTCTTCTGAAGCCATTTAATAGATTTGTATGAGAGACTGAATTTAAGCCATTATTCACTGGTAATCTTCCCTCTGTCAATCAAATCTTGTGCATCAATGACGGATTTATGTTTAAACAATTGCTCCCGACACCTGTGTGAAGAACTGCACAGAAAGTGCATCGCTTTTCACGCAGGAGATTTAAATGTGAGAAAGTACATGAGATTTTTAAACTAGGAAAGTCTCCCACGCACCTCACAGTTTGAGAACCGGTGCTTTAAGGGATCAGGGTGAAGGTGGATCCTCAATAGACCTTCTCTGCAGCTGTGTAATAGTGTGAAAATGTGTTGAGCTGAGCTGAAGATCCGCAGGATTTGTTGGTAAAACCATAAAATACATTTACACACAGAAGTGCCTAAAATGCCTATCACATAAGATCAAGATCCACTTTAGCTGTATCAAACCCATTTATCGTCCCAGGCCTGAAACACCTTATTGTGTCAGTCAGTTGCTTGCATGCTTAAAAAAGAAATATTGAACACGGCAGGTGTTAAGAGCTGGAAGTAGAACGACACAGTAGTATTTTAGAGCGGGAAGCACAAAGACAAAAATAGAGGCCCTTCAGTTCTCCATCTCACTGCGCTTGATGTCAACAAATCCTGTTGTGTGATGACACTCAAAATGGAAGGTGTGCATACAGGTGTCGAGTTGACAGAAGGAGCATGTGCAATCAAAACACACACGTTCTGTTGAAAAGCCACTCACACGGGATGTGCTCTAGCATTCAGAGATTTGATCTGAAACACAACAGAATGGAGGGGTCTTTAAAGGGATAGTTCACCCAACAATGAAAAATAACTGAAAATGTATTCATCATCAGACCATCAAAGATTTAGATGAGTTTCTTTGCATTCCATCACTTGCTCAGCAATGGATCCTCTGCAGTGAATGGGTGCCGTCAGAATGAGAGTCCAACAGCTGATAAAAACATCACAATAATACAAGTAATCCACACCACTCCAGTCCATCAATTAACATTGTGTGAAGCAAAGAGCTGCTTGTTGAGAAACAAAAATATCAAGATGTTTTAATCTTTTGCTTGTAAACGCTGCTTGATCTGTGCGTAGTTCTCTCCTGATTCAGGCGAGATGTCTTGTCCCTGGAGAAAGCAATGTTAGGAATCATATTTTAGCTGTCTTAACGTTTTAATGATTGATTTGTTTCTTACAAACACACAGCTTTTCACAAGACGTTAATTAACGGACTGAAGTGGAGTGGATTACTTAAAGATTATTGTGATGCTGTTATCATCTGTTTCTGACGGCACCCATTCACTGCAGAGGATCCATTGGTGAGCAAGTGATGGAATCCTACATTTCTCCAGATCTGTTCCAGTGGAGAAATAAACTCATCCACATCTTGGATGGCCTGAGAGTCTGTCCATTTTCAGAATTGTTTTCATTTTGGGTGAACCAAAACAGAATAATATCTTAGTCACAAATATAATATCATTGATTGGTATTTCATGTAATTCATTTGAATGCCATTTTAATCTATTTTACCCAGATTTGAACATGTAGTACTTGGATGTAATGTTCGTCTTAATAGAAAGCAGATAGCCTCATCCAAAAGAAAAAACACTTGATTTACAGACACATTGTGGTACTTCAATAAACAATCATATTCTCTGTCATCTGCGTTACTGTCGTCATTACCATAATTGCCGTCATTTCAAACTCATTTGCACTAACACCAAGTGTTTTGTATTCCTCCCATAAGGTTGCAAATCTCACAATAGTACAATGCTAATTTAAAGAAAATGTCCTCTCATTTGTCACAGACAGTGTTATTATGGGGAAGGGGCAAAAAAGACAAAAAACCCAGTTCTCTCAATCTTAATATACGTTCTGCTTGGATATGGATTATATCACAAAGGAGACATTTTAATAGTAATTTCCCAAAGTAGCATTATATATTTAGTTTTCTGTACATTCAGTTATTATTGAAGTACGTATTACAAGAAAATAACATGTCAGTCTTTCTACTTCAAATTGTCATTTTTAATAAATCAGTGTGTTTTTTGAAAACAGTTTGAGACTAACATTTTTGTTTGTTTGTTTTTTTTTTTCTTCTATATATATATATATATATATAATTTATTTATAAAAAGAAGAAGAAGGAAAGAAATTTCGCTTTGGCCACTAGATGAAATAAAATAAGTTTAAATAATATATATATTTTTAAGAAAATACTTATGTACGTAAATAAATAAATACACAAAACACAAAAAGCTCATCTAAAATTTAAACAAAAATAAAAATAAAAACAATAAAATAAAATAAAATCTTATTGAAAATATGAATAAATATTACAGTAGCACTAAAATAGCACCATAATAACCTTGATAATATAAAGGCCCCCTTTAAACAGTCCAAAGTAGGTGGCTGCATGAGAAAATCATTGTGAAAACATCATTGTTTATTGTTCTCATCAAAAGCTGTCATTTGAGATTTGGGTTGCCATCCTGGTAAATCCTCTGGATATTGTCTTGTAACCCCGTTGAAGAAGAAGAGCAGGGTTGTTTGACTCAACATTAAATAAAAGAGAATAAAAAAGCCCCGTCATGCTTGATATTTTGGAGTGCTTCTGATGTTCTGGGTCAGTCTTGGAGAAACCTCAGCAAAAGATCTGGAACATGGTAGAGCCAGCAATGCAAGCCGAGTGTTTATCCAGCTTCTGGCAAAGTACTGTGTAATAAACTCACTTTCAAAGAGAGGCAATAATGAACAAGGTGGTAATGTCAAAATAAAGGATAAATGACAGAGGCAGGTAGAGTGAAAGATGGTTGATAAACAATAGAAGTGTAGAATGAAGCAAAACTTTGGATTTGTCCCTCAGTAATCTTTTAATATGCTGCTTATTGATAACAAGTAAGGTAGTTGTTGTGCCTTTAGGTAATAAACAGCCAATATGCTAGTACATAGTAACATGCAAGCAACTAGTTAGTAGTGAGAATTGGTCCCTAAACTGAGATGGATTGGAAAAACAACAACAACAAAAAACATCCATATCGAATTCACATTAAGAAGCAATAAAATAGCACACTCAAACTAAAATGGTTGCAGTTCACGATTCCTTTGTACTACAGGCTTAATAAATCCCATGTTCTCTTTTGAAAGTAGACTACTAGAAGTTTTATTCAAGAGTCAGAATTCAAATTATAAAGTGAAACTAAACTACCGTTCAAAAGTTTGAGGTCAGTGAGAGAGATATATATGTAATTGAAAGAAAATAATACTTTTATTCAGCAAGGATATTTTAAATTGATCAAAAGTCACAGTAAATAAATGTTTAATGTTACAAATAAGTTTTATTTCAAATAATTGCTGTTCTTTTGAACTTTCTATTCAGCAAAGAATCCTGAAAAAAATGTGTTTCAAAACTATTGACTGTTGACTTGAGCAGTAAATCATCATATTAGAATGAGTTCTGAAGGATCATGTGCCAAGCCGATCCTCCCTATATGCAGAATACACAAGCTGCTTAGGGCCTCCGAAACACCAGGGGGCCCCCTTGCTCTCAAAGTGTTTTTTTAATTTGAATCATTTTTTTATTTGGCCAGCGGCTATGAAAACCTGAATGATAATTTATTGTAATACGGTGCTCCTGTGACCCTTTCTACGCTGAAATCAGTCAAATTATGTAACGTGAATATCTTAAAGTCTCTTGCTCGAGACTAAAAAAGCGAGTTGAAAGCATAGCGAGCCATGGAAGAGGCAGTTTCTCGAGCTAACACCCAACCCCTGCCCGGTCGACACAGTTTTGCGTAGGGCCCCCAGAAGTCTAGGATCGGCTCTGATCGTGTGACATTGCAGACTCGCGTAATGATGCTAAAAATACATTTTAAAATATATTACAATATACTGCAAAGCATTTATTTTAAACGGGTATACAAATCTCAACATTGCTGATTATAAACTCAGTTTAACATCTTAACTCCATTGTATGGTAGTACAATTTTTTTATTTTATGTAGAAAATGTCATTGGTGCTTCCCAGCTTTATGCTATAGTATTGATGTCTGTTGCCATGTGGTTGCTAAGGTGTTTTGAGTGTTTTCACTCATTGCTGTGCATTTGGTAAAGTGTTTTGTGGTGAAGGTTAATACTTGGGGTTAGGGATTTGAACAAACCCCATAACCGAACATATGAGAAAAAGTGAAATTGGTCAGACTATGCTTGGTGAATTTTCATAGTACCAGCGTATCTGAGTGGAAGGCAGTTATTGCAGTGGTGGAAAGGAGTTTATAGTGGACGGGGGATTTACCCTATGTTCTAGTAATCCTGGTGGTCTTTTCATGTCTCTTTGGCACAAGTATGGCATGCTCATAGTTGTGGCACAGACTGTGCCCGGGCTTTCTGCCACAGTGAAACATGGCTCCACCAACTGCCTCATGCTCAGAGTGTTATTTTTAGGTGCTGCTTGTCCAAAGATTCATGTGCATCCGTGACCTGATACTGTGTATCAAAGAGAGCTGAAGCACAACATGACACCTGCCTCAGCTCAGCAGACCTATTGACTCCGTTGACCATGACTGTAAAAATCTGGGTGGAAAGTTATAAAATGCACTTGTGTGTCAACATTTCTTTTGAAATAAAGAGTATGTTGACACTGACACTGGTCTTGTAGAGACCCAACATATGTGGAGGAATAAGCGTTCCACTTTCATCAAAGTGCAATATCTTTAAATAACCTTTCCAATGTCAAGTCACTTTGCTGTCACTGTGAGTAATGGCTGCTGCATTTAAGGCTGGACGTGTCAAGTACTTTAGTGATGGAAGATGAGTTTGTATGTGATTGATATTGCCATATTTATTTTGTTTTCAGGACGGAGAGATTCCAGGGTGGCTGATGAACCGTGACTGAAGCACACAAGAGAAATGTTGTTTCAGGCCAAAGGACACCTTGAACATTTATTGTTTAATGGTGTAAAGACATTTAAATACAAAAACACATTACTTCCACTCCTATGATGCATTGCAAATGATGTGGATGCCATATACAGGTGCATCTCAATAAATTACAATGACGTGGAAAAGTTCATTTATTTCAATAATTCAACTCAAATTGTGAAAATTGTGTATTAAATAAATGCAATGCACACAGACTGAAGTAGTTTAAGTCTTTGGTTCTTTTAATTGTGATGATTTTGGCTCACATTTAACAAAAACTCACCAATTCACTCAACAAATTAGAATATGGTGACATGCCAATCAGCTAATCAACTCAAAACACCTGCAAAGGTTTCCTGAGCCTTCAAAATGGTCTCTCAGTTTGGTTCACTAGGCTACACAATCATGGGGAAGACTGCTGATCTGACGGTTGTCCAGAAGACAATCATTGACACCCTTCACAAGGAGGGTAAGCCACAAACATTCATTGCCAAAGAAGCTGTTCACAGAGTGCTGTATCCAAGCATGTTAACAGAAAGTTGTGTGGAAGGAAAAAGTGTGGAAGAAAAAGATGCACAACCAACCGAGAGAACCGCAGCCTTATGAGGATTGTCAAGCAAAATCAATTCAATAATTTGGGTGAACTTCACAAGGAATGGACTGAGGCTGAGGTCAAGACATCAAGAGCACCACACACAGACGTGTCGAGGAATTTGGCTACAGTTGTCATCAGAGGCGTCTTACCTGGGCTAAGAAGAAGAACTGGACTGTTGCCCAGTGGTCCAAAGTCCTCTTTTCAGATGAGAGCAAGTTTTGTATTTCATTTGGAAACCAAGGTCCTAGAGTCTGGAGGAAGGGTGGAGAAGCTCATAGCACAAGTTGCTTGAAGTCCTGTGTTAAGTTTCCACAGTCTGTGATGATTTGGGGTGCAATGTCATCTGCTGGTGTTAGTCCATTGTGTCTTTTGAATACCAACGTCACTGCACCCTGTTTACCAAGACATTTTGGAGCACTTTATGCTTCCTTCTGCTGACCAGCTTTTTAAAGATGCTGATTTATTTTCCAGCAGGATTTGGCACCTGCCCACACTGCCAAAAGCACCAAACGTTGGTTAAATGACCAACGACAGGCCAGCAAACTCACCAGACCTGAACCCAATAGAGAATCTATAAATGGTTTTAATTATTTTAAATCTTTTGCTGTAGTGTGTCAGTAGGAAATATCAGTTTACATTTCCAAACATTAATTTTGCCACTAATTGTAATAATACAGTGAGATTTGTGGTTCACAATGAGTTTGACAACAGCCATATCTGATCTGATCATCATCTGGAATGACTTGGAGAAACAGAACAAACTGAAACAGATTAAACCAGAAGAACTGTGGCAACATCTCCAAGACACTTCAAGAGACCTTCCTTAAAAAAAAAGAACACTTTGATTGGTTGAACAATGATTGGTTGTTTATTTTTTTTATCTTATCTCTTTGCTATGAGGAAAATGCATGTACTCTACTATTGACAGCAGCATTACTGAGAGCAAAGATGTCACAAGTGGATGTGAGAATTTGCATTTGCCCATATTACAACATGCATGTTTCAGCATTAATTAAAGACAAGAAGTGACATCAGAGGAGATTAGAAATGGCAAATTGTGATTCGCGAATAGCATACTGATGGAAAAATAATGCATATTAAGCAGGAGGAAAATAACAACACATGTTATGAACTGGCTTTATTACTCTGGGATTTATAAAAGAGGAAAAACAGCAGAACAAAAAAGGAATAAAGGGATTTAGGAGTGACTGGCAGAGGCAGAAATGAAAGATGGCTTTCACACAAGACAAGATGATTGACTGGCAGTTTAACACACTGCTGCACACCAACCCAGATGCGGCTCTTAAACCTCCTCTTCACTCAATCACCCCTTCATTCTCTCTCCTCTTCTTTCTCTTGCAGACGTTAATCCACCTTGTGCCGTCATGACTGATACTAACCAGCCAATCAGAAGAGGCCTCTAGGTGGGGCTTTATGTTGCATGCGTCAGTGCATTGTGAAAGGGTGAAAGGTGAGCACAGAGTACAAATGTTCCCCACCGACCCTGTGCTTTTGGGCTCCCCATATCCCCCCCCCCCAGAAAACTCTCAGAAACACAGATAAAAAAGCTTTCAAAAGCTACAAAAATGTATAATTTAGGTACTTTAGGTACTAATATGTACTTTTAAGGTAATACTATTTACTCTTAAAGTAGGTATATTATGAAAAATATATTATCTTTTGTTTCAAACACATGATAAAAATATATATTACTGAAATATACCCTAGATGTATATGAACCTTTTCTCAGAACCTCTTGAAAGGGTATGTATCTCTCTCTCTCTCTCTCTCTCTCTCTCTCTCTCTCTCTGTATATATATATATATATATGGATATAGATAGATAGATAGATAGATAGATAGATAGATAGATAGATAGACAGATATATATATATATATATATATATATATTATATATAGAGAGAGATATATATATATATATATATATATATAGAGAGAGAGAGAGAGAGAGAGAGAGAGAGAGAGAGAGAGAGAGTAAAAGTAAAACAGGCACAATAATAATAATTCTGATCTGTATGATATAAAAATGTTCACTGGTAGCCATGCTGCTGTTTTTAAGTGAGTAACCAGCAATGATTTAAAATTAAAATTGGATGCTTTTTACAATCCATTTCATATTACTACATTCTAATCAATATTTTATATAATATAACATATTACACAGTCTGATTTCAAAGTAATAATCCTGATTAATCAGGAACACATACATAGATCTACCTGTATGTTAATGAGAAGAGATGGAAAACTGGAGTCCATTCATTTCAGCAAAATGAAACGGTTGTGTGCTGGATTGAACTTTATATCTCAGCCAAATCAAATTCCATAATATGAATTCAATTCTTTTATAAAGGGGTTATTTTGTATCTGTTGTCTGTTTAATGAATTTGGTGACACCCATTTGGGAAGTTATCCATTGAGAAGGACGGACGTGGATGAGAAAACCAGAAACAAACAAAAACAATGTCAAAGAGTTTCCAGCCTTATGTCTGCATCATTAAAAAAACATTTTGATTAGCATCACATATTTTATCTGATCTGTAATAACTAAAATGATAGTCATGATAGTTATAGCTGCAATCATCATCATCCTCACCCTCAACACAATATTTATAGTCCTTGAGCAATTCAATTAAGTATGACTCATGGAAATGACATAGACTCAAATCTCATTATAAAATCATGTGTAAATGTATTTAAACATAGCCTACGCTCTAAACACTTCATAATAACTTTAATTAAATAACCGAAAACATTATGTCTGTTAAATATTAACAGATCATAGTTCAAGTACATTCAAGCCGAAACTTTTAAGACAAAGGCTAGTTATCAAAGTGATTTTGTCACAATTTCTAGCTATAAGGTTTCAAATCAAAAAGTTTAAAGTTTAACTGTGTGGTTTATTTTCCATAAATATCAGTTGGGGCAAGTTATCACATTTTATTGGATATGTTATCACTTTTCAATGTCGTATTTTTCTGTTTTATTTTATTTGTATTTTATTAATATAATTTTATTTTTATGTATTTATTAACAGCAAATTGACTAAGTGTCTTTAATCAAGTCTTTAATTTTGTATGTTTGTTTGTTTTTGGGGAAATAATGGTGGACACATTACATAGTTTTTCAGTGGTTATAAGACTATGATGTACAGTATCTACCTAAACTGATTTTTAGAAATAAACCTACCCTTTGGAATATTCACAGTAAAAGTGCAAAAGCTAGACCTGGTCTTCCCCATAAATCAAATTTAAATTTCATATCTACTTGGATCTATATTAACGATCTCTTTAGAATTGTTTAAAGTAATAATGTTTTATGTCATTAATAAATCATATTACGGAGTGTTACCCATAACCTCTCCTTCATTTCCATGTAAATTTGCAGAATAAAGGTATCCTGTCATCGCCGCTGCCCACGCGCAGAGCTAGATTGCCCGCTACAGGCAGAGCGCGGGAAGACAGGGCGCGGGAAGCGCGCGGATCTTCACATGGAAGAATTTTCCTCAGCTGCCTTCAATGCAGATAAAACCAAACTGAATTTATACAGAGGAAATATAAACATATTTATTGGATAGTTTCGGTTGTAATTTTGCCGTTTTAAGCCAAGGAACCCCGGACTCGCATTTTAACGAACGACATTTTCATAAGTGACATTTTCCAAGGAAAGAAAGAAGAAAAACTGTGCACAGCAGAACTGAATGGGACATTCAAAGCCTCAGAATAGTTCACAGATGAAGCTCAGAGTTAAATATCCGGTGACATTTCTCTGAACAACAAATCGGAGATGAGATCGCCCTATAACATAACGTTACATCGCCGATGAAGAGAGAGAGAGAGAGAGAGAGCACGGATGCGCGCGCGCTCCCGGTGCGGCACTCAGCGCGCTCAACAGCTCGTGCCTCCTCCATCCCAACCCTCTCCGCCAACGCCGTCTCTCCAATCTCTGCCCTCTCCCTCCCTACTCGCTTTTCTTAAAGCTCATTTCCGTGACGATCCGAAGCTTTTCTCCGGCACGATGAGAGACGCGAGCAGCGCAGCAGTGGGACGAACCGAACAGAACCGCAAGAAGCGGAACTGAGCTCCAGAACTGAACGAACCGGCATCATAAACAAACCTTTATAGAAAAAAGGAGATTTCATTCAAATCACGTCTTCATCTTCTCTCTTCTTGGTATTAGACAGAGAGAGAGACCGATAGAAAGAGAGGGAGAGAGATAGAGGGGAAGCACAGGGAATCTTTAAAGTCATCTTATTTCGGATGCTCCGGTGAAAAAAAGGTGAATTTTGATCGTTTCAGATGTTCACAGACTTTTTGGAGACGGGAGAATGACCTGGGTGATCTACAGAATAATCTCTGTATTTAATCAAATGATGCATTGATTTGTTTCTGATGTAACTGCGCAGACTGCTGTGCCAATCTCCCAGTTTTAAAGGTGCTTTAGCAAACGTATTTTTAGTAAAAATATATAAAACGCAGGTTTAATGTTAAGTTTTACATTGATATTTTGTATTATTGTTTGTGCGTAAAATGCGGAGATATTTCCTTAAAGCGTTTCATTCCAATGCATGTTCTTTTTTTTCTTTGTAGCCAACCATCCGAAGCAACCTGGGAACACCCGTCTCCAAACCCTGGAGATGTAAAGTTGGACATCACTAAAACCGAGTAGGTATCCGCCACTTTATCGCTTGGGAATGGAAGGGCACTGGAATTGATTGCTAAAGCCAGGACACCAGAGAAGGGTGGGAGGAAAATACAAAGTGCGCTATTCATGGAAAAGTGCAGTCTTTTCTGGACGGAAAACAAGGATCTTTCGAGGGCTTTTGGTCCGTTTTTCCCCTTTTGAAATCCAAGAGATCCGCAGAGTGTGGCACACTCAGCAGCATTTGGCTCTGAGTTTCTCCACTGATCTTCTGATAACATCTGCGCTAATTAAGTGCATTCAGACTGTGGAAAGCAAATAACCTCCGTTACGCATTAAAGGTCTAATTGGCGTTTTGGCGACAGTCTTGGGATGCACCTGTCATTTTTTTATGTTAAGTGGATTCAGCCGTTGATTCGATTTAAGTATGCATTTTATTTTTATTTCATGTTTTATTGATTTAATATTTTTGAGCTTTGCATGAAGGGAAAGGGATGATTATTCAGAATTGACAAAAGTAATGTATCTTGTCATGCACTGTGTTTGTATGTATGTGACAGATTTAGTGAGATGCAAAATAGACGGTTTCTAATGGTGATATGCATTAAACAGTTTAGATGTGCTTTGTTTCATTCGGTGGTTAAAACTAATTAGTGGTGATTATGCCTTTGAGTCCTATTTTTTGGGTGTAGTGCAAGCTATCATCGAGTGAAAGATGTCAAACCCATGATAATGCATGCTCTCTATCGTAAACATGTCATGATGTGGAAGGAGGAGGTGTTTGTTGTGTAGTTTATTGTGCGAAACGCTCAAAGCATTGCAACTGTCACTCGCTGTCTGAGCCTTCTCATCTGACTCGCTCTCTTTTTTCTGTGTTTTGTTGCAGTGCTGTGAAGTGGCTCTCAGCCTTAACTTCATCAGGACTCGGCGGAAGGATGCTGTGGTTTACCCTGCTAAGCACAATAGCTTTAGGATGGACTACGCCGATCCCTCTGTTGGACGAGTCGGAAGAAATAGATGAGCCTTGCTTTGACCCTTGCTACTGTGAAGTCAAGGAAGGTATTTTCCATGTCCACTGCGACAGCAAAGGATTTACAAATGTCAGCCAGATCTCCCAGACGTGGACGAGACCATTTAAACTCAATCTGGCAAAGAACTCCATGCGCAAGCTGTATTTTAACAGCTTTTTGCACCTCAACAATGCTGTGTCACTCAATCTGGGGAATAATGCGCTACAGGACATACATGTGGGCGCATTCAATGGCCTGAGCATCTTGAAAAAGCTGTTTCTGCATGAAAACAAACTGGAGGTGTTCAGGAATGACACTTTTATGGGGCTGGAGAGCCTCGAGTATCTTCAGGCGGATTACAACGTCATCAAGAGAATAGAGAGCGGGGCGTTTCGCAACCTGCACAAACTCAGAGTACTTATTTTGAATGACAATTTGATACCCGTGCTACCCAATTTATTATTCAGGTCCGTATCTCTCACGCACCTTGACTTACGTGGCAACCGCTTGAGAATTATACCCTATAAAGGGACATTGGAATACATCGGTCGCAGCTTGATGGAGATCCAGCTAGAGGAAAATCCATGGAACTGTGTGTGTGACATTGTGCAGCTCAAAACATGGCTGGAGCGCATCCCCTACACGGCACTGGTGGGTGACATAACGTGTGAATACCCTTTTCATTTACACGGTAAGGACCTTCGTGAGATCAAGAGAAGTGAACTTTGTCCTTTAATTTCTGAAGCAGAGCTGGAGGCCAAACATGGCATTCCCAGATTACCGTTTAATAATGAAAATGTCTGGCCCACCAAGCCTTCGTCTATGCTGTCATCTTTTCATAACACAGCCTCCTCAGTAGAGTACAGAGAGAGACACGTAAAGCCGACTAAACGGCCCAGACCCACAAAAACACCACCCACTCCTCGTAGCATTTACCCAGGGCTGAATCAGCCTCCAATCGCTGCCTACCAGACCAGACCCCCTATACCAATCATTTGCCCGACAGGGTGCATGTGCAATTTACACATCAATGACTTGGGCCTCACTGTCAATTGTAAAGAGAAAGGCTTCCACAACATTTCTGAGCTGCTGCCACGACCACTCAACGCCAAGAAACTCTATCTAAGTGGGAATTTGATTCAGAAAATTTACAGGTCAGATTTTTGGAACTTCTCTAGCTTGGATTTATTGCACTTGGGTAACAATCGGATATCATATGTTCAAGAAGGCGCCTTTATGAACCTACCCAATTTGAAAAGCTTATACTTAAATGGCAATGACATTGAAAGGCTCACTCCAGGCATGTTTCGTGGTCTGCAGGTGCTTAATTACCTGTACTTCGAGTACAACGTCATTCGAGAGATCCTACCTGCCGCCTTCAGCCTCATGCCAAACCTGCAGTTGGTTTTTCTCAATGACAACCTGCTACGCACTCTGCCCGTGGATGCCTTTGCTGGCACTTCCTGGCTAGGCTCAACCTGCGCAACAACTACTTTCTGTACCTTCCAGTGAGTGGAGTCCTGGAGCATCTCCACTCCATCGTTCAAATCGACCTTCACCAGAATCCTTGGGACTGCTCTTGTGACATCATACCACTCAAGCAGTGGTTCGAGAAGCTCAGCTCTGTCATTGTTGTGGGGGAAGTGACCTGCAAGACCCCGGACTTCGCTCTTGGGAAGGATCTGCGCTCCCTGGAGGCTGAGGTCATCTGCCCCGAGTTGAAATTCACCGCTTCTTCTCCAGTCCTGCCCAATGACATGACAGCCACCAGCGGCTCTGAGTTAGGACAAGCACCAGTGACGGGAGCTGTTCCGCTCTCTGTGCTGATTCTCAGTCTACTGATTCTCTTCATCTCCTCTGTGTTTGTGGCCGCTGGTCTCTTTGCATTCGTCCTACAGAGGCGAAAGAAACTTCCCTTCAGGAAGCGTCAGGAGGTGGACCTTACGGGTCTTCAAATGCAGTGCAAGATCTTTGAAGAGAGGCAGACCACCTCGCCTGAGAAGCCACCCGGTCACGTCTACGACTACATCCCCCATCCCGTTACTCAAATGTGTAACAATCCAATTTACAAACCACGAGAAGGAGAGATCGAGGGCGAGCAGTTTGCAGAAACCAAGGAAAATAACAGTAATTATCGAACTCTTCTGGAGAAAGAGAAGGAATGGACGATGGCTGTGTCCAATTCCCAGCTCAACACCATTGTCACCATCAATCAGTCAGGTGACATTGCAGGCTTTCACGAGAACGGAGTGCTTTGCCCTACCGTGATTGACAGCCAGAGACCGACCCCTACGGTGGGTTTTGTAGACTGCCTGTACGGCACCGTTCCCAAATTAAAGGACATGCACGTTGCACACGCACATCCCCCTGGAATGCAATACCCTGATTTACAGCAAGACGCCAGATTAAAAGAAACATTACTTTTCACTGCGGGGAAAGGATTCCCTGAGCAAACCCAAAGTGAATACCTTGAGTTAAGGGCAAAACTGCAAACCAAGCCGGATTACCTCGAAGTCTTGGAGAAATCGTATAGATTCTAATTGAATTGGAAACAAAAAATAGAGTAAACTCACTTACACAAACTCCCCCTCCACACCCAAAAATAATATGTATAAAAAAGAAGCATGGCAAAATTATATGTTTCACACATATACACATACACACATTTCCCCCAAGTCGCTTTTGGAGGAAAGGCCATACTCAGATTCTTCAATAAAGTGCCTTTTTTTCAGAGTAGCCAGCAATGTTACCACCCATTATTTTTGTACGGAACAGATTTTGTTGTTGAACCTCCGGAGCGCCTGGCACAGTTTGTTGAATATTTGCAGTTTGCTGCATGCATTCGACTGCAGAAGGAGGTTGCCGAGCAAAAACTTTACCTGCTATAGAGATACAGCGACATATTACCCGTTGAGTGGTTTATTTAATTTTATATGCCGCAAAAGACAGAGTTCTATCTCAAAGACGCACCCGAGGATCAATATTTGTGAATATCTAATGACACTTCAAGATTTTATGGAGTTCAACGCACTTTCTTAAGAAAAATGCTTCTGGATACTATCACTAACAGCTTTTTAGGAAGCACTTTTAATGTTTTCTCTCTCTCACAAAGATTTGACAAAGTTAAAAATGTGCATATATTTATTCTGTAATTTCAGTGAAAGATTTAATTGTAAAGGTAATGTTAAATCAATGTATAGTGATTATGCGTCTGGTATAGCCTTCTTAATAAAAATGCAAAGTCTTAAATCAAATAAAAAAGGGTACCAATGCATACTGTTTGTGAGAAATAGATTTGACGTATTGGTATGGCGCTTCAAATGATAAATTATAAAATGCACATTAACCTATCAAGGTCTCACTGCTGCTAGGAGAGTCAGGTTTAGACAGTCTGGTGTTCCTGCCTCTATATATGTGTCATCGATGGGTTTGGGCAAGAAAAGGAGACCTTGATTTAGATTTGAGTCTTTCTGTGAGGTATGTTGTTATACCTGTCCACTGCTTATTAAATTACACAACATATTTAATGCAATGACACTTTTACATGTGTCCACAAGAGGGAGAAAGAGAGACACACTCGCATCATGTCAATAGACACAATTGATGTTTGATTATTTGAGGGAAAACGCCTTTTTTCAGGTATGATATACAACTTCGTGCAACATATAGCATTTGAATATAAATTCTGCTTGTGTGTGTGTGTGTGTGTGTGTGTGTGGGGGTCATTTTAATGTTGATGCATTACTCAAGTGACATAATTACGTACTAGAAAGTCATCTGTCCAACAAAAACTGATTTTCTACTCCCCTTTGACAACAGCGTGGCTGTTTTTTAAACCAAATATGTTATGTCTGTTTGCCTTTTCCAGTTCTATCCATAACCATTTACGACAAACATCGAAATACAGTTAATCTATTATAAAGTATAATTATTTCTCCTGAAGTTGTCAAGGATGCAGAATGGTCTTTCTTTAGTTTGTTTCGTCTCATTCAGCTGACTAGCATAGCTTCTGTTTCCTCTGTTCAATAACCACCAAGAATTTTATTTATACTTTTTTCCCTGCATTCATCATTTACCCAGCCTGTTTTGTCAATATTTCAATAAATTTTGCTTGGTCCATATTTAACAGCACTCCCTGTCGTGCAAATCTGTTTCACATCAATAATTTGTCCAAACATAGAGCCTTTATGCATTTCTTTCAAAAATGATTGTTACTGTGGTGCCCTAAAGTGCATGCAAATGCTACCCTAACTGCATCTCTGTCTTTCATGCATTCTCTTCAGAGCTTGTTTGATTCATTCTTCTGTAGAGTGAGAGGTGTAACTTTTGTAAGTGAAGGTGTCATTCAGAGATTGTGTGGTGATCGCCAACGCTGCTGTCTGGATTCTTCACTGTAATGAAGAACCCCTAAGGGACAGTAATGGTCATAGGGACAATGTCACCTTGCTGTGGATTACATCTAGGTTGTCCTTGTCTCTATATTTCAACGTAATGATCTTACTCTATTTTTTGCTAAAGGGTAGCAAAGGTAATGATGTATGATGTCGGTGTCATCAACAGAGTTCATTTTTGAATGAATGATGTTCTAAGGGTTGACCTGGACAAAATATATCATTAGAACAGTCATCCTTGTTTTGGGTACAATTCATTTTATTATTGTTTTTTTTTGACTGCACTAATCAATGTAATAGGCAACTTAAAAATGAATTATCTAAATGGAGACATTTTGTTCTTTTTAGACATTATCTAAAAAAGCAGAATTTAAAAGACGCCAGGAAAGTCCAAGCCATGTTCTGACTGTAGATACATATCCCAGTCAGATCAACTTTGCTGTTATGTTGTGCAGGTTTTGGATATACAATTTAGTGCTATAGATTTTGTTCATGCCATGTTATTGGTGTTCATTCCATGCAACTTGCATGTGTGTTTATTTTCTAGTTTTCCCCACATTTTGCAGTTTAATACATCCCCCTGAGGTTCATCTTGGCTTGTTAGAGCCATGGTAAATGATCAGATGGTTGGGGTTTATGTAATCTATACGTGACTTATGTCAGCAAACTGTTGCTCATTTGTAGTATCGAACGATTTCCTACATCAATATCATCGTTTTGTTTGTGGCTTGGTCCTGGCGAACCATCGACATGGTGTCTCTCTGTCATCGTTGGCTTGCTTGTGTGTTGCTGTGGGGGTTTGTTGTGATGCATTCTGGGAGACGCAGCACTGAATCTGCATTTCACTTAGATTCTTCCTCCTCTTTATGGTTTGTTCTTGGGCTTTTCAAAGGGCTTAATTAGCTAAAAATGATCAAAACCTAAGGAGGTGGATTGAGGGGGGAAATTAAAAAGAAAACGGGGGAGGAAGAAAGACTTGAATTTAAACAGGCCAAGCATGCAGTTCAGCATGTAGAATCAGATCTTCTTGAATATGCCAAAAACGGAAACTGGATTTTGGAGTTGTTGGAGTGCAATTAATTGAAGACCTTCAATCAATATGAAATATGCAAGTGTGCCTGGGTTATATGACTTGTGATATTTCTACAGTGATTCCAGAAAGTGACACGTAAGCCACTGACATTAAAATGTCTAAATACCATTGCATTAAACAGAAAATATTAAAGCAACTTGAATCTGGGATGTAATGAAATGTTTTTCTTCGTTAATTTCATTTTTCTTTATCATTTTTGCTCAGTGTCTTTTAATAAGCTGGTGTTTTGATGATTTTTATTGGATATATGCAGTCAGTTCAAGATTAGTCGTGTGAACAACTATGAACTTGTTTCATTTATTACAAACAAAAAGTGTTGAAAAGGCATTCAGACATTTTAAATGGTGCTTAAGTGCCCTTTCTAGGGTCTCTGTATATGTATGTACATTCCTGTTTGAGTTATGTCAATTATTTTCATTACTGTGGAAAGTATTTGCTAGCTCAGAATAGTGAAGATGGCTTCAGAGCCCGAGGGAGTAGAGAATGTCTAATGACTCATGGCGGTGCTGAAGGTTGCTGTCCGAGGTGCTGAAATCACTTTGCATGCGACTGGAATAGAAATTAACTCCCGCTCTGTCCTTATTCTTAGACTTGTTCTGTTTTGAAGTCTGATTTTAAATTAGAATGTTGACCTGCTAAAATTATTCATGTGAAGTCTTGCATTTTCCATTACCAAACAGCATTTATTTCCTCTGAATTAGGAACCGAACTGAAAGGTTTCAAATCCTATTACATTTATGCATTTAGCAGACGCTTTTATCCAAAGCGATTCAGGTTATAATTTTTTTTGTCAGTACCTGTGTTCCCTGGGAATCGAACCCACAACCTTTGCGCTGCTAACGCAATGCTCTAACCACTGAGCCACAGGAACACAGTAATTATTACACAGTATTAATAATGCAAATGACTTCATTGCATGTTTATTAGAGGAATCAGATTTTGTGTAATTTACTGTAAATGCAAACAGTTTTTTTATGTGCGTGTATGTATTCAATTACCCATTGTTTCAGTGCAGAGGTGTAATAAGTCAGAGCTGATAGACATCAAACCTCCCCATGTGAGAAGCCGTTCACATGTCTTGTCTATGCATGTGTGAGCTCAGTTTAAAAGAGGAGAGAGACAGTAGGAGGGAGACAGAGGATTGAATACCGTGCTGCTGAAAAATCTCTCCCTGAATTTCGTTACAATTGCAAACATTGTGTTAGACAGCATTGTGTTCAGGCTGATGTTTAGGTGTGAGCAGACAGCAGTTTTCTCTCTCTTCTTTTGTCTCGTGGATTTCTTTGCAGCTGGTTCATGTAGGACAAAGAATGAGAGCACATAGATAAATGGAGAGAAGTGGGGGTGTCACCAGCATGTACTGTATCTACGGCAGAAGCAGTATAAAAGCATCCACACATACCTTTCTGGATTCTACTGCTGTCGTAGGGCAGATGTTACTGATGCTGTGCCATCATACATTTTTTATTTTTTTAAATTAAGAGTTCGCTCAAAAAATACAAATCTAAAAATGTAATTACGTTCAGGTCATCAAGATGTAGATGGGTTTGTTTCTTCATGGGAACAAATTTGGAGAAATTTAACATCACCTCAGTTGCTTACCAATGGAACCTCTGTAGTGAATGGGTGCCGTCAGGATGAGAATAATCAGAATAATCCACAAGCAATGCAGTCCATCAATTAACATTTATGAATAAAAAACTGCTTTTTTTGCAAGAAACAAATCCATCAAGGCATTTTTACTTCAAACTATTGCTTCTGGCTGAAATGCAAGCCATACATCCATAATATTTCTTTATCCGGTGAAAAATTAATCTCATCTGAATTGAGAGAGAAATATGCACACATCGTTTACAAGTGAAAACAGTTGATCCAAAACAGTTCTAAACAAATATGTGAGTGGATTTTGATGTGAGAAGATAACAGGAGATTTACCTTTTCACTGGAGGAAGCGTTATTGTGGTTTATGGACTGGTATTTTAGCCGGAAGCAATATTTTGAAGTTAAAAATGTCTTAATGATGGATTTGTTTCTTACAAACACACATCTTTCTATTTCACAAGGCAATACTTGATGGACTGGAGTGGTGTGGATTACTTGTGGATTATTGTGATGTTTTTATCAGCTGTTTGAACTCTCATTCTGACGGCACCCATTCACTGCAGAGGATCTATTGGTGAGCAAGCGATGTAATGGGTAATTTCTCCATATCTGAGGAAGAAACAAACTCATCTACATCTTGGGTGTTCTGAGGGTGAGTAAATGTTAGCAAATTGTCATTTTTGAATGAACAATTTCTTTACTACAACTCAAATCTATCTAGACAGACAGATGCTCATTTGTGTGCGACGAGGTGGTGAATTTTCCTGGAAATGTTCTGATCGCATTACCAAGTGCTCTTATGCTGTAATGCATCAGAGAGGTTGGTGTGAATGCTGGAAAGAGGTTGCTGTGTACTGTATTGTAGTAGGCAGTTAACTTCCTTTGGCTCTCGGAGCTATGAGAATGCACCTCAGAACGGTACAGACACAGCTGAGTGTATCGATCCAAGCCGGCAGCGCCTGCCACCGCTCGATAGAAGTATCTATGCAAGCACTTGATTGTGACTCTATGCGTGTGCACATTCTTCTCTGTAATGTAAGTGCTTATGGTGGGGGTGATGGGAAACACTTGAATCTATGCATATGAGTTGGAAACATTGAGTTAGAGTTTTGCGCTTTATTCCACATGTAATGTTTTGGCTGTATTCGTGAGTGGCTTAATGATGGCAGTTTTTCATAGGCAAGGTCACTTACATCATCTGTCACTGGGTGATGAAACCCACATCAATCAATGAGGCATTTCATGATTTTATACCAGCAAACCCTTTCATACCTGCTTAATGCAAATCAGAGCATTGTTTATTTACATTTGCGTGCGACAGCTGCACGTCGCGCATCATTAATGAGTGCGCCGCTGACATTTACTCCTCGATCTGGCACTGTTGACTTCCTCTAGACTGCTAACATGCAGCCAATACACAAAGAGGAAGTGCTGTGTGCTTGTGTGCTTTGTATGCACTTGTGTTTTTAAATGGTTTTGTGTAAACACATTTAGGATTATTTACAGAAACAACTCACAATGGCCATTTGTATATTGTTAAAAAACTTATTTACAGAAGTGTGATTCCCATGCCCAGGTCATATTTACACCTAAAATTGAAATGAAACAATTGCATAATGTTTTATTTTATTTTATTTCATGTTCTTTCTTTCTTTCTTTCTTTCTTGTGTTTTTAGTAATTTAGTCATTCTTATTTTCTGAAATACTGAAATAATTGAATATATCATGTAAACAGTGTGTTTTTTAAGTAATTCAGTAAATACTGCCACAATGCATAAATATCTTAGAATTTTAATTACATACCTTTTATATATATATATATATATATATACATATACATATACATATACATTTATGGATATTCATAGTATTATATATACATTATTATATATCATGAAAGATAGAGACAGCATACATTTTCACGAGGATTTGTTCCGTCTTTCTTTCTTTTTTTTTTTTGTTTTTGTTGGGGTGATGACAGACACAGTCTTGACAAGATTAGTCAAATTCACCCAGAGGGAGATGCGTGTGTGTGTGTGTGTGTGTGTGTGTGTGTGTGTGTGTGTGTGTGTGTGTGTGTGTGCGCATTGCAGTTCTATAAGTGAATGGATCATAATGGATCCTAAAATAACTAGTATTAAGGCTGTGCTAAAAAGAGCTGCTTAATTAAAAAAAAAATGTATTAAATTATGGTGTAATCAGTTCTGGTTCAGCCCAAGTCATGCAGTCAGACCTTATTGATGTTACGTTCTGTGTTCACTTGATTCATGCAGTAAGTGCAAACAGTTCTGCTCTGAAAACCTGCAAGGTTAATTAACACAGAATCACTCATATTTCATCCATTTCATTATTACCTTCATAAAAGCTCTTCCAGAGGAAAATGTTATTGCTCTTTCAGATCTCAGCAGACATTCTGGAGATATCAGGTGTGTTTTATTTGAAGGGGTCTTTCTCAGAATATCTGAGGAGCAGGTGACTTGAGCAGAAATCTCCATTTGCTCTACATTTAATCTCGCTGATGTATAGGACAGTACACTCTCAGAAATAAAGATACAAAAGCTGTCACTGGGCTTTTCAAAAGGTACAATTTTGTACCTATTAGGTTCAAATATGTACACTTTAAGTACTAATATGTACCTTTAGGTAACAAAATGGACCCTTTAGGTGCAAACATGTACCTTTTGAAAAGTGTACCAGTCACAGCTTTTGTACCTTTATTTCCGAGAGTGTAGGGATATTAAAGTACTGACAATACACATGTATAGCCTGAATGCACTGTAAGTCGCTTTGGATAAACCCACTGTCCTCTCTTTTACATTGTAACCCACCATTGAAGCAGAAAACACTATGTAATCAAGCAGCTGAATTTGTTTTCTGTTTTCAAACTCTAAACCGTTCTCATCCATTTTCAGCGTGGACTTCATCCATGTGAAGTGCACAAACAACATAATTCTGTAAATGGATGTTATGCACTTACAGTCGAGAGTGTTTCCAGAGCTCTCTGGTTCTGAAGCACTTTCAGGAAAGATCTGTTATTGCAGATACAACAGCACAGTCAAACTGAACATGGCTCTTTATACAGAACGCTTTAGATGTTCTTTCTCATAATGCAAAAACAACCATCTCTAAACTAAATTCATACATGTGTTTGCTGCCGTTTTGGAGTTAAGGTTATTCTGTTCAATATGAAAACACAGGAGTTATTTGTTTAACTATATACAACCAGGAAATGATGTTGTTGTGTATTTAATGAATAATCCATGTGATTTTTGTGTTTTGTGCACACAAGTACAGTGGCCCCGAAACATTTTTGAAACCTAAATGTCATTACATTAGAAGAAAGGTTACAATGCAAACATTTTTCTCTGTAATTAATCATCTGATACAATGACATTCATGCATCATTTTTTGGGACTGCTTTGCATTGTAACATTTAGTTTGAATTACACAATAGTTGTTTGCATTCATCACGTTCATGTGGCAGAAATGTGCAAAACATCTGAATGGACCATTTTGTCCTTTTGGTCACGTTACAGATTATTATTTATTTATTCATTCTTTTTGAATTAGCGAGTGTTTCTTTTATTCCCAGGATGTTGTTTTCACAACACAATGTGTGTAAATGGGAGCAGAGATCAGGCGTGAGACTGCAGCCGTCTGTCAGGTTGTGTCATGTGTGACTGAATTTACCCCCGGTCCATTCACGTAGAGCCAGTGACTCATTTCTGCAATAACTCACAATGATGACCTTTCATAAATGGCTAAATATATCTCGGTTTGAAGGAGAGATCACTAACACACAAGTATTGTAGAAGGTGCACCCTCCTCTTGTGATTATTACTAACAAAAAAAATCATTTTCGACACAGTGATATTATTTTGATGGAAATCAAGTGCATTTGTTTGCTAATTATTTTTGATTGTATTGCAATCTCATTTACATAACCTTAATAACCTTAGGGAATGTGTTTGTTTGCTTGTAAGTTTTACAGTTTCACATGAAATTTGCTTAATTATCAAAATTATGTTAAAAAGCAGAAAACGTAATGTTTCTAAACATATGATATCTAATCAATGCAGATATTAATCATATATGTGACCCTGGACCACAAAACCAGTCTTAATGTTATTTTTTATTTATTTAGATGCATACATCATCTGAAATTTAAATAAATAATATTTCCATTGATGTATGGATCGTTAGGATTGGACAATATTTGAACAAGATACAACTATTTGAAAATCTGGAATCTGAGGATGCAAATAAATCTAAATATTGAGAAAATCGTCTTTAAAACTGTCCAAATTAAGTTCATAGCAATGCATATTACTAATCAAAAATGAAGTTTTTATAGATTTATGGTAGGAAAATTACAAAATATCTTCACTCATACAATGTATTTTTGGCTATTGCTACAAATATACCCCAGCGACTTAAGACTGGTTTTGTGGTCCAGGGTCATATTATAATTCTTCAGAGTTTGCAACCCCCTGCCCTACACAGAAAAGGGTTCTTGATAAGAAGTTTTTTTTGCAAATAAGCTTCATTTTTTTAAACATTTATTAGAAGCTAGTCAAATAATGCTGATGACAACATATACAGGTTGCATGGCATGCCCTCATCTTCAAAATCCATGAACAATTTGCTTTGTGTGGTGAATTATTGACTGTAGAGAGCATGACAGCATAGAAATATGACATAATAATAAAGTATGTTCATTTGGTAAATCATTATGCATATTGCCATGGAAACCACAGTTGCCAAGTCCGCGTATTATACGCAACTTTGGGCTTCTTTTTTTGTAAAGTTGCGTGAAACAATCCTTGGTCGCGGGTTGCGGTTTTTATGGCTTATTTAAAAAAATATGATTGCTTGTTGGGGAATTCTGACAAGCAACTTGATTTATTTATTTATTTCCGCTGTATTCTCCAATGCATTGATTGACACTCTGTCTGCTCGCAGTTAATAGCAACCAGAGCAATAACACAAGTGCTGTAGCGTAATTTGCCAAATGTTCCGCCCCCTAATTATAGAATAATCACATTCTGAAAGAAGACGCATGGCGCTGTAATCCAAGCGATGATAGAAGTAGACTTAGAGGAGTGGAACGACTTTCTTTTAACCTCATTTTTACAATGTTTTTGAAATGTATTAATTATCATGGACGGTAATAAAAAACAAGAAATAATATCCTAATACTAAGAGTAAATACAATAATAAAGTATGGCAAGATGTCTTAAAATGTATTTTTTTTTTTTACATTTAAACTTAGACTGCATTATTAGATTAACTTTTGACTTCATGAATACACATAAGTGACAGCCTAATTCTTTTTTTTTTTTTTGATAATAGTATATAATATTTTTTTTCATTTTTATATAATATATATTATAATTTAATGTAATTGAAAGAAGGAAGTCAGAATTGTGATATAAAAAAATCCAAACTGTTTAATGAAAAGTCACAATTATTTTTTGTACGATTGGTGAACACAAGCTTCGGTATATTGGTGGTAATGTTAATAAATGTCAGTGATTGGTTTTAAAGACATTTTGGTTTGCAGTCTTGTGTCAGATGTCCAGAATGTGTCCTGAACCAAACCCATTTGAGTAGCACAGATCAGCTCACTTCTTCTGGCTCTGTCTGAGGGCTGATGGGATCAGTGTGTGGACAGTGAGTGTATCTGTCTGGCGTGATTCATGACTCCAGGCCTTCCCTTCTGACAGCCTTCCTCTGCCATTTCTCTCCATCTCTCTTTCTCTCTCTTTATCCTGACAGCAGGACTTTCTGAGCGTGCCTGGACACAGAGCACCAACATTTCCGATGCAGCCTGTGATCGCGGGGTCAGCCAGCACCCACCGATCCCGCCGTGCTCCGCCTGCCTGATCAGCCTCTGTGTGTGTGTGTGTGTGTGTTTAAGTGTGTTTCACTCACCATCTGCTTTTCTCTTCCTCTAGTTCTCCTTACTTGCCTTTCATTTCAAGAGAAACTGATTTTCTTTCATAGCATTTTTCGTGTGCGATCCCTTTGATGTATGTGTGTGTTTGCACAATTCTGTGTCAGCACAAGGTTTTATACTCTTGAGGACACAGATAGCTGAAATCTCTGCTGTGTTTGCATACGTGTGTGTTGTGCGTGTCTCAGCACACCTCCATGTAGTTCCAGTTAATTTACTGCATGGGAAGCACAGATAGCATTTATCTATTTATTTATTTGTTTGTTTGTTTATTTATTTATTCATTTATGTATACATACTATATTTTTATTTATTGCAAATATTCTATAATATATTTTCTTTCTTTCATTTTTTTAAAAATATAAATATATACATAGTATTTTAAAAATATATATATCAAAACTGCACAAAAACGAACAAAAAACAAATCACATTAATATTGTTCCATTAATGCAATTGATTTTGTGGATGCACGGCTTATGAAGCATCATTGAAACACGGCTATGACATAACTATACCATTGATTTGAACAGAATCAAGATTGGTATTCATAGCATTCATGTAGCTCAAACAGTAGAACATAGAGTTAGCAATGCCAAGGTCATGGATTTATTTAATAGGGAATGTATGAACTGTAATAGGACTTTTACTTAAAAAGTGCAAACTATCAATCGGATGAAAGCATAAATGTTGTAATAATCATGTTGATCATTTAGAGGCCTCATTAAATTTGCATATCAGAAATTATACAGTAGGCTTCATAGGGTTAGAAAGCAGCTTTTGAAGGAAGCACTACAGACACTGAAATGACAAATAATGTAATCTGAGGACAAATTTGGCATTTATAAGTTGTATCTGTATTTCCATTCTTGAAAATCATCAGCTGTAACTGCTCCATGTTGTTGACTCATCATAAGTGCAGTGCTGTGCATTTGTGGCTATTTTATGTGAATTAACATATGCATATGTGTGTGTGTGTGTATATATGTGTGCGCTTTGGAGTCGAGAATGTCTCTCTCTTTCTCTCTCTCTCTCGCTCCAGAAGAGCAAAAAAATGTTGCACTTTGATCCACCTCTGCCCTGCTGGTTTGTGGCTGTTTCTTTGATTCTTCAGTCTCTGGGCTTCTTGTCTGCATGGATGTCTGTGTATACAATGTGTGAAACTAATGGTTTATCCTACTTTTAAAGGACTAGAGGGAAGGTGATATATAAACTGAGGCCGGGTGAAAGCAGCACAGGGTGGGTGGCTCTCTGGAGCTGGAGGCTGCCTGACCTTGTAAATGGGCGACAAAGTGACCGGAAGTCATTCAGTTTCAGACAGAGTTGGCATTCTGAGGCGATGTGAGTGATAGCAACCATTGGCGAAGTGACAAAGTTCAACTTTATGCACAATGATAAGGAACCAGTGGGAGATGATCAACTGTCTGACACAAGCACTGGCTGGATCCACATCCACACTGATTTGGACTGTTTTCACTTGTAATCACTTGTGTCATCTGTGCATATTTCTCTCCTGATTCAGACAAGATGACTTTGTCACTCCACAAAGGCCTTGCATTTTAGCCGGAAGCAATGGTTTGAAGTTAAAACAAGGAGCTTTTTGCTTCTCAAGACATTAACTGATTAACTGGAGTAGTGTGGATTAATTGTGGATTATTGTGATGTTTTCATCAGCTGTTTGGACTCTTATTCTGACGGCACCCATTCACTGCAGTGGATCCACTGGTGAGCAAGTGATTTTTATTTGTATTTTATTTTAGTAAAGCTGCAGCGAATTTTCTTTTTTGGGTGAACTCTTCCTTTAAAGAGTTTGACGTCATACAGTATCTGGTTACTCATATTTATTCAGTCTAAAATAAGTTGGCATGCTTCAAATACTTTGACCTGCCCTTTATTTCTTGTTTTTTATGTAGTCTGTAATCTAGTCTTGTGAATTTGTCCTTCAGTTTCTCTGAATTCTTCCTGTTCTTCTCTCTTCCTGTCCTTTGTAATACTCCTGTCCCGTTCAGGGTCAGATGGACCGTGCTGAAGTGGGTCACCATAAACTCTGAGGACATAAGAATGAAGTGCTCTCAACGCAGTTTGTGTGAGTCACATCTCAGTGACAAACAACAGACGCTGCACCACAATTCATTATCAGACACGACTGCTGCATCATCTATCTGCTCATACGTGTGGCACGACCGCTTGTGTGTCCCGGTGTGAGCGGAGACATGAAGATACTGATCCGGTATATTCAGAAGCTTTGAGAACGGCTACTGATTCAATGATAACATCTAGCCAGAGATGCTCACTGAGTGCAAAAGTCTGAGGAAACCTTTTTTTTTAAATTACATTTACATTTTATATACATAAATACATTTGGATCACAAATTGTATTGTACGTTTCCATTTTCAGAAGAAAAACATAGCAATATAATAGCAGTTTATTAACTAAAAAAGAATGTCTTTAGTTTATTCCTGAATTACATCCAGTCAAGGCTGGATAAATCATTATATTGTCCATGTATAACATAATTTAATCTACACCTATCATAATAATACACTTAAAACACACCACCAATGGTGATGTTAACGTATTATTTGTATTATTATTATTATTAATAAACATGTTAAACATTGTATATGAATAAAGTAGTGAGACGGGATCTGGCAGTTTGGCAGTACACAGTATGTGTAGCATATAGAGTAATGTTTAATAAATATATATGTGTGTGTGGGCGGGTGTGTTTAGAGAGGCCAAGGTCTAATGCTGTAAATATTTCATATTAGGCTCTGTCACATCTACATGTGCTTGCAGATATTATTAACCTTGAACCCACCCTATGGATGGATTTTTTTTATCATTTTTAATTAGGTCCACCAGAGGCGGACAGAAAATAAAAGGGACCTATAATTGAACGGTTATTTCAAAAGAGCTCATTACAGTGGAGAAATGAATCAGACTACACTGACCAACCAACATTTATTTATTTATGTTACCAGCTCTGATTGATTTGATCGATGTTGCAACATGTTTTGTTGTTGTTGTTGTAATAAACAGTTTATCATATCGAGTGAGGAAGTAGTAGCAGGAGTAGCACTATATTTTTATATTTATATTGTTGTTTGTTTATTTTTTTCTATGCATTTGAATATGCAATTAAATACATTTCTAAATAGTCTATTACATGTAAACGAAAACCCTACAATGGATTTATTAAATTAAAATAAACGAACAAACAAACAAATACATAAACAAATTAATTAATTTGTGTATTTAATCAAACAACGACAATACAAATAGAATTGAAAGGGTAAGAGAGGGTGGGCTTGATCAATAAAAAAATAATGAATACTGATAAATAAATTAATAAATAAAATTAATTAATTAATCCCATAATTGTAAATGGTCATTTTGGCCCAAATGGACCTTGGGTAAAACAAAAATAAAAAAATTGTTAGCTTTATTTTTATATACAGTGCTCAGCGTAAATGAGTACACCCCCTTTGAAAAGTAACATTTTAAACAATATCTCAATGAACACGAAAATATTTTCCAAAATGTTGACAAGACTAAGTTTTATATAACATCTGTTTAAAAAGTAACATTTTTAAACAATATCTCAATGAACAAAAATATTTTTCCAAAATGTTGACAAGACTAAGTTTTATATAACATCTGTTTAACTTATAACATGAAAGTAAGGTTAATAATATAACTTACAGAACAACATTTTCAGTTTTACTCAAATTAGGGTGATGGAAAAAATGAGTACACCCCACTGAAAGTCTCTGAAGCAAAGCTGAATTTTAGACTACAAATGTCTAATTTAACAAGAATTCAACCACAGGTGAGTCTAATTATTCATTACACAGGTGACAGTTGACTATAAAAGGTGTTACTTAAAGAAAACCCCTTCCCATTTCATGCTGTCAGCAATGGCACCACATGGAAGAGAAATGTCACAAGACCTGAGAAAGAAAATAATTTCTTTACGCAAGAAAGGTGAAGGCTACAAGAAGATCAGCAAAGCTTTACTTATCAGTCAGAATACTGTAGCAAAAGTGGTACAAACATTTAAAAGATGGAACTGCAACCATCTCACAGAGACGCCCAGGTCGCCCACGGAAGTTAACACCTCGTCAGGAGCGTCTTCTGATGAGAAGGGTTGAAGAAAATCGACATGCAAGTTCACTGCAGTTATCTAAAGAAGTAGAAAGCCAAACTGGGGTGACTATTTCCCGTGACACAATACGGCGACACTGCAGAGGAATGGCATGCATGGGTGCCGCCCACGAAGAAGCCTCTCCTAAAGCCCAGGCACAAAAAGCCCGCCTAGAGTTTGCCAGGGCCCATGCTGACAAAGATGAAGACTACTGGGACTCTATACTCTGGAGTGATGAGACCAAGATAAATGTTTTTGGAACTGATGGCTTCAAAACTGTATGGCCGCAAAGGTGAGGAATACAAAGAAAAATGCATGGTGCCTACAGTGAAACATGGTGGTGGCAGTGTCCTTATGTGGGGCTGCATGAGTGCTGCTGGTGTCGGGAGCTGCATTTCATTGATGGCATCATGAATTCACAAATGTACTGCTCTATACTGAAAGAGAAGATGCTACCATCACTCCGTGCCCTTGGTCGTCATGCACTTTTACAACATGACAACATTTACATTTACATTTATGCATTTAGCAGACGCTTTTATCCAAAGCGACTTACATTGCATTCAAGTTACAGTTTCTACATTTTTTATCAGCTCTTGCTTTCCCTGGGATGACAATGATCCTAAACACACATCTAAGGCCACTGTTGGATTTCTGAAGAAGAACAGGGTGAAAGTGATTCAGAAATGTTTTTTGTGTTCATTGTGATATTGTTATTAATCTGCAAGTGTAGCTTGAAGCAGCTATCAGTAGTGCACATGTGCCAGTCTGTCAGGTGAAAACAGACTCACCTGCTCTCTGTCACTTTTCTTAAACGTCAAACAGTAAGTAGTGCCTGCGTTTCAGTGTAAAACAGTGTGATTTATGGTTGTGCAGCGGTAACTAATAGTTCACATGTTACATTAACATTAAAGACACAAAATGTTTGAGGCAAATCCAAATACCAAATAATTGATTAATGACTCCAGACAAACATTTGAAGAAAAAGAGACTTTTGATTACTTCCTGGAGTGCTGAGAACACTGTGCTGTGCTGTGTGTGTGTGTGTGCGTGTGTGTGCGTGTGTGTGTGTGAGGGCTGGATTGTATCTCTGTATTGTGAGACTAGTACAGGAGATAATTAGCTGTCAGAGTGTATTACTGCTCTCAGCTGGAGCTGATAAACACAGAAGAGCTCTCAACTCACACAACCATACTCTATTTTCATACTGTAAACACACATGAGCCAGAATTAACTCTTGCCAAGTGCCAAATACGAGTAAAATTTGGTGTTAACAAGTAAATAAAACATTACTGGTTGGCCAGAAACGTAATGGTTGAAAATACAGTGTAAGAAGCAGATTTCAAAGTTAACAAACCCAATAAGATGCAGCTTGTTCTCAGATCTGTGGCTAACGGTCTGACAAGCTTCTCGCAAAATTGTAAACAAACATTCTTCCAGTATATTACCTGGTCTTTACTAAAGTTCTTAACACACACACACACACACACACACACACACACACACACACACACACACACACACACACACACACACACACACACACACTACACATTGTTCATGGAGGATGCTTTTTTCTGAAACATTTTAGTTGGATATTAATAGTATATATATATTTTAAATGTCACTACTTGTTTCAGAACGTTCAGAAAACTTTCAAAAGTAACGTTCCCATAATTTTGGAAAGTGATCAAATGGAATGTTTTCATAATGTTTTCATATCCAAGAAAAAATAAATAAATAAACAACAAAATGTGAATATTCAGAAATAAAACTTTCATAACTTAATGGAAAACATTAGCAAACATGATTTGAGCATATTTTATTAGCTGGATAACTGTATTGTTATTTTAAGGCCAGTAAAACATTTCCATTGCTGGTATATTTTCTAAATTCATGAATATACAGTAAAAGTAAATACCATTTTTAACATGGTTTCCCTATCAATACTACACTTCGTACTGCACTTCGTGGGCTGTGCAGCTCCGCTGCCACCATTGGATTATTTGCAGCCACTGCACAAACCAATAGTCGTACAGTCACACTGTGTTATTAAAACAAGGCTTCAGTATCAGAGAAATGTGAGTTTGCCCCTAGTGTCTTACGACGCAGTACTCGTTCCGTATCTCAGGGAACTGAGGTTACGTTAATAACCAAGTACGTTCCATCCACTTTATTATTATTATTATTATTATTTGATTAAGTCTAGGTTATTGTATTAAAGCAAAATATGAAACAAATACACAAATTAAGTTTAGGTTCAGTAAAACTTTGCATGTTTTTTTTTTAAAAGGCTATGTTTATTTGATCAGAAAAGACAGTAAAATAGACAGTAAAACTACATCAATTTTTTCAGGATTCCAGAATTCTTATGAGTATTTGTTTGATTTTTATTAAAAAAGGTGCAACATTACAAATGTATTTTCAATTAGCAATGCAAGCAATTATTGCTGAATGCAAAAACTCTTTAAAAACTTATCAGATTCACAACTGTGTGTACCTTCTGCCATTTTCTCTTGTACTATTGCCAGCGCTCTCATGTGATTGCCCATAAATGTGTGCACGTGTGCAGAGTGCAGCACTGACGACTTTTGCCCACCGCAGCCTTTATCTGAGAGACTTCCAGCCTGATAATTATTAAACCCCTCAGCAATCTCTTTCCACCGCGGTCTGTCTGTCTGTACCAGATGACTTTATTGCCTCGCTCTGTGAGTGTGATCGGTGTGAAGAACTGGAGAATCATTGAGGGATAGAGTCCAAGATCAAACATTGGAAGGTGGCTTGCATGTGATTTTATTGTATTATATTACACACATTGTACTATTATGAGCTGACAAGGAAGGTTTTATGTGTTTATGCATGTATAATTAAGATTAGGAGCTGATATGAACATGCCATTCAAGTTCAAGAAAATCTTACTTGAAAAAGGGCAGGATTCCTGTTGAACAAAACATTTCTAATAGAATTATATGTATTTTAATATAGTAGAATGTGTCTTAAGACATTAACCAGAATTTAAAGGAAATCTGTACATTACTACTAAAGCTCTGATAGGATTATGAAATATCCAAAATAAATGCTTTTCATAATCAAATATTTAAATAAACAATAATAAAAAGTAATCTCGTTTGATTTCCATTGGATTCCTTTAAGAGGCTTCTACATGAGTATGATTATTTAATTACATTTTTATATGCATATGTGTGGCCAAGGTGCATAAAATATGTATATATAATATAAATATGTATACAATATATATATATATATATATATCCACATTATATTTGGACTGAATCTATGGGTATTTATTATTATTATTATTAACACAAAGATTATGTAATATCTAAAAGAAATGGTTTTAATTCCGGGTTGGATTGTCTGTCTTCAGAACTGTCTTAATTATTCGTGGCATAGATTCAACAAGCTGTTGGAAACATTCCTCACAGATTTTGGTCTATATTGATATGATAGCATCACACAGTTGCTGCAGATTTGTCGGCTGCACATCCATGATGTGAATCTCTCGTTCCACCACATCCCAAAGGTGCTCTATTGGATTGAGATCTGGTGACTGTGGAGGACATTTGAGTAAAGTGAACTCATTGTCATGTTCAAGAAACACACATCGCAAAAGGGAACAGCCACAATACGCACTGGCCTCGTGAAGTCACCGTTATATGCATCTTGCTCACCCATACGTTATTAATAATAAGTCGTATGGTTATTACTGTTCGGAGAGGATAATATGCGTAAAAGTAATACATCCCAATTGTTTAATTGTTGTGCTGTATATTGCTCGTAATTGTTAACTGTAGGCAATATTTTGCTTATTTCTCGTCATGTATTGTTTTTTGTAAACCTCTTTGCAGCTTTTTCTTTCCTGTACAGTATGTAATTGATAAGGTTGATGGTTTTGTAAGATTTATCACATTTTGTGTTACCCTGAGATTATAAAATGACATACAGATAGACACATATAACAGTGTCCTGTATAGAAAGATGTTACCCCAGCTGATAGTTAAATATTTTCACCTGTATAAGTGAACGCTGAGCATCGACAGTTAATGAGGCGCATTGGAGGAAAAGGGTATAACTGCAGCCTGGAGATCTCCAAACGGGGGCGGGAACTACAAAACGGGGTGGGAGCTCCAAAATAGGGCGTGGCATCCTCCCATTGACAGACAGGCACATGACACGCATGCAAGATTTTTTCTCCCAATCAAATTCAGCGAGAACTCCGCCCCTCAGATGATTCTAAAGATTGTGTTGCTTGTGTCCATCACAGTGTTCATTTAATTTCCTACACTATGCTACAAAAATGCTAACCCCTAAACCTACCCCACACCTGACCCTAACCTTAACCAGTGAAGTTGGCTGCACGGCAGGATTGGTGCTGAAAAGAAAGGTGCCGTTCAGGAGATAAACAGTTAATAAGATTATGCGATATGAGATCTACATGTCGGGCCATCCGGTAACTCCCCAACCGGACTTCACCGGACAATGGCAACGTTTTAGTACACCCAGCGTCACTACCCCATCCCACCCTGTGAACTTCAAGCCCCGGGACGCCTCCTTTGCTTAAAACAAAGCGATAGAGTCAAATATTTCCCCTGTGCTGCACTGGGACGGCTCGCGGAAGAGCTCATTAGTGATTCATGTTTATATCATTAAGCAGAGGTTCAAAATCCAGTTCGAACACCACTGGCCATGAGTTTTGGGCTCTCCTCTCACGGAAAATATTGATTTATACAACATATTTTATTTTAGATTAACTAGAAACAATGTTTAATTTATAAAGTGTTATTTTGAAATGTAAGTCAATAACAATTGGCTGAAGCCAGAGTCAATGGTGAAAGTCTTTGCGGGAAGAGACCCCACCCCATTTTGGAGGTTCTGCTCCATTTTGGAGATCTCCGGGTCTCCAGTTATACCTACTTGCATTGGTTTGACATCCTCCACGCCCCTCTTCGACTGATTGGCTAGAGGTGGAGCTGTCAATCAATAACTACTGGACCAATGATGATGCCCTGATTTACATGAAACTCTAACCACAACATTTGGAAAAGCAAGCGCAGAACGTGGAAACAAGTGCAAAAAAAATAATAATAATATGAGCAGAATATGTCTGAGAGCAGAACATTTTTTGAAATCTAACCAAGGAAAACATTATTTTGTGCACAAATCAGATAATTTTGCATTTATATTTCAATTTTCTGCAGTATGATTTTAAATATGTTTAAAGTTTTTATTCATGCTTATTATATTTAAAAATGCATTATTATTTTTTTGATTTACGCTCATTATTTTTCGATCCATGACCATTGTTTGCGATTCTGAAAACTTTGCTTTAAATTTTAAATCTTGTGCAATATATTTTTACTTGCGTTTTTAAATTTAGTTTTCACACTTGTTATTTTTATCCGTGACTGCAATACTTTTGCCGGGAATCTGATCCCATAGGACATGGCCATCAGAGCTTGACCGCGGGCGCACAGGCGCATCGAGAAACCGCTGTGCTACCTCGCTGGAGAAAGCGTGATGTTTCAGCTCTAGCTCTGACTCTAGAGGTATCATCACCGCGAGTAGTTTTCAGTGAGCTGTTATATCAGAGAGCTCGCTTCAGTCTCGAGTGCTAAAACACACTATAATGTAGAACACAGGTCGGGTTCAGCTGAGTCCCGTCACGCAGTGCTTGTCTGTAGAACTGATAACCCCAGATGATAAGCTTTCAGAGTAAACAAGAGGATGTGAATATGGAGAGTCTCAATGAAACGTCGAAGAAACCGCTAAGAGTCCACCGACAATCCATCAACACTGCACAATTATTATTTTCTTTCTCAGTATTATTGCCTTATCTTCAACACATTTCTAAACATTCACAAATCAAGATACATTTACTTGAGAAGCTAAATTATGTAAGACAAGTCTTGTTTATTGAAAAAAATAACAATACAAAATTAAGCGACGATATGCTTAAAACAAGAAAAATTGCTTCAGAATTTGTATTTATTTTTTTATTAACTAATTACATGAATTACTTTACTCGTATCTCTTAATTTGAAATTAATTACACTGAATTTAATGATATATAATATATAATAATATGTGAAGATATGAAGATATTTAGTACATTTCCTACTGTAAATATATCTAAACTTAATTTTTGCCCTTCACTTGCCCATCCTTTTGGGTCAAAGATCAGTCCTCAGAACGTAAAACAATCTAACTTAATAAAGTCTTAAACAGGCTCATAAATGGCACGTGTAATTGCTTCATTAAAATGTACTTATTACTCTGAGAATAATGTTATGTCTCTAAGCTCTCATTCAACACAAATCTCTCATTTCCAGCTTAAATCTGAACGTCTCATGAAACCAGTCTCGTCTAATTGCTTCTTTGAAACGTTTTGAAAGAGTTCATGCAATATTTTCAGAAGATAAAATATCTTGCGAAATGATTTTTATTCGACACAGATGTGGAGCTAAAGAAGTCCCACAACAGCTCGGTTACTTGACAGCTAAATTGTGGAGGACTGTAAAATGTCCCTATAAACAATCCAATGATAAAGTGGCCAGTAATGTCTTTTCAGGTGGATAAGATCACTCGTACGACATGAAGACAAAACAAGTGCTTTGTCATGTCTTACTACAACAAACAGCACGGCGTGATGAACTTCTGGTTCAGCCTTCAACTGTGAATGATTCCTGAATTGTCTCAAGGAGCGTTGCTTCATAACCATGACCTTTGGTAAATCATCATGTATTTAAGATTAAAGCCTACTCAGGGCTTTAATGTCACTGCTACATAAAACAGACGACCCAGCTCTGCTCCTCTTCAGTGTGCTCGGACTTCAACTCGCACACAGGACTGAAAAAGAAAGGAAATAACAACAGTGAAGGTAGGAAAAATCAATGTTATATGTATTTGTTTAAGCTACAAATAGTTATTTGTCTTCTTTGTGCAATTTGTTTTTATTTTTTAATGCTTTTATAATTTGTCCACTATACAATATACAGTATATGCATTTAATATAATATAATTTATTTATTAATGTTTTATTTATTGTATATAATTAATTAATATAATGCATTATATTTCTAAATGTCCTTGTATAAGTCTTCTAGCACAAATGCAGTCATGTTTGTTGCTGTAAAAAACTGATTTTTGTTATCTTGGCATGTTTATGACTGTTAATAGGCCATTTGCTGCACATTAAATGTTCAGTTGTTTAGCAAGATGAGAATGCTTTGAAAACATGTTATCTTGATTGAGTTGTTTCACCCCACAAGCTGCTGTGAAAATGAAAAACAATCAATTTAACTGAAGGACTGGAATTAAATTGAGGCTGTTTGATCCATAAGAACAATTATGTGGCTTTCCTGTCTCGTCTTGAGTCTGTTCAAGAGAACAATATTTTTTGAATGCTCTAAAATCCGGTGTTTTGTTGAAAAGACTGAGTTGGATTCAAAGAAAAGATGGAAGAGAATATAAAGTGTAGATGATGGTATTGTCTGGCTGAAAACAAACTGAGAACAGAGGAATGCAGCATGAAGTTTTATTTTTGAATGAAAATGGAGAAGAAACAAGAAACATACAAAACCTGCAAAACACAAATTGGGCAACAAAAAATAATTAATAAATACAAATAATACAGTATTGAGAGAAGTAAGGAGCATGTTCCAGATGTTTTATAGTTGTTGATATTGCTGGATGTTCCAAGCCTTTAACCCTTTCATACAGTATTTCTAAAAAATGTATTCCAGAAAGGGTTCAACTCCGTGACAGGGAAACAAAATATGGCATAAGTGAAAAATCTTTTGAACATTTGAAAGTGCATTTCATACACAGACTCAAGGACATGTACTGTGCATGTCAAAGACGTGCGGGGAGATGAATTATAGGATGCTTATGTGTGTGTGTGTTGATCAGATGGGAAAGCGGCATTTCTCAGGGCTCGAGGTGTCCCTGATGGTGTTGTTTTCATTGGTGCTGGTGGTCGCTGTCGCAATGGTCGTTCTACTGGCCACTGGGGAACCAGGGACGATGAAAGAAGGTATGTGATCAGACAACTACAGAGATGCAGGGATAACAACACATATGGAGATTAGAAACCCCTGGCAAGACAAACAGGCTAGTTTACAAAAGTATTTCTTTGTAAGGTATTATTATTATTTTTAAGTAAAAAAAAAAAAAACAGTTCTAAAATAGAAGAATAGAATAAAAGTTGTATATATATATATATATATATATATATATATATATATATATATATATATATATATATATATTTTTTTACAATACAAATACTTCAGATATTAAGTCTTGTTTTCTGAAAAATGTGTTGAACATGTGTGAGTTTTTGCTGAAAATCATAGGGGAGCACGGGGCACAAAGTAACGCAGGGTTAGTTGTAACACACATGGTTTAAATATTTCCACACATGCTAACATAACCAAATTTACAGTATTTACTAGTTACCATATCAACATTATATAGAGAAAAAGGTGTGCCAAAATTCAAAAGTCTTTTGAAGATATCGCTGAACATTTATTTTACCATGGTAAAATTATATTTCTGGCTGAAGTACATTTTTAATCTCAGTTTTTATTACTAATTTAAAATGAGACAGATCTGCTATTATTTTAATCTCCAATCTGTTATTTATCAGTTTAGACACGAACCGGTTTTAAATTCCAGGTGCACAGATGGGGAATATTATAACACTGCGTTACAATCTGCCCTGCCGTGCTATTCTATGACATTAGCGATGTAATTCACACTGTTTACTTTAATACATTTAACTGAGAAACAATGAGAAACAGGTGACTAAAGACTGACAATCAATGTGTAATGTTCAGAAATTATTATTTAAAGATACGTAAAACAGTTTGGCTTGTTTATGTGGGCTGTCCCAGGCATGGTTGCAATATGTTCATTGTAAACTCAAAAATCAGATTACTTTTAATTCTTAAAAAACTCCATTATTTTATTTAAAATAAATAATTATTTTATGTTATTGATCAAATATTTTAGTTTGCCTTGTATATTATTTTCATAAGATCAGATCAGTATCATGTGTCTTGTTACGACGTGCCCCTCAGATGTTACAGTGTACCCCACCTACGGGGCATGTTGTCACATTTCACTTCCGATTTTTATGAGGGTAAATAAAGGAGAACGTATACATTATAATTATGAAACAAAGCGACATATTTGTACTAGACAAGTGTGAAATTACTGTGGATAAAAAAAATATATACTCTGAACCCCATGTGAATTTACACAATTTGAGAAAGTCAAAGTGTTGCTTTGTGCCTCGCTCTCCTCTAGTATTTATATAATACAGCTGATGTGTGGTCAGAAGTATTTTTTAGTTTTTAGTAAAGAAACTCTACATTTTATTTAATATTGTATATTTAGCAAGGATGCATTAAACAGATCCAAAGCAAAGATGTGTACATTTATTTTATTTTTTTATTTTTTTCTGACCCCATTAGCAGATATTTCTTCTAGTTTTAAACTTTTTGATACTTTTTCATAAAACAAGACTTGCTTCTCAAGTAAACATATCTTGATATAAGAATGTTCAGATATATGTACTGGAAAACAAGGCAAAAATACTGAATAAGAAAATCATTGTTGACAGTGTAGAAGTTCTTTAGAAGATAACAAAATAATGACATAAAAAAAATCACCCTGTCGGATATTAATTATGATTTAATTACAAAAGAAAACAAGCAGTGTGATATCCATGTTTACAACATCGTGAGTTTAATCATTTATCAAGTGTAGTAATGACCTGACTAATGTTTAACATATTCTTTAAGAGAATACCAGTTCAACAAAGTTCTTTACATCCATTCATACATAAATTCATATATGCATATATTCACCTAATGTTCAATTAATTGTGATATCGGGACAAAATAAAATGTAATAATATGTCCAATATATTATACACTATATTAGGAATTACCTTTTTTCTTGTTTAACCAATATATTAGACACACAATATATTACCTTACTAATTATATACCACACACTTGTTATATACTGTATACTTTTTTATATCATACACTTTTATAAAAGTGTGGACCGAGGGCAAACACACTGTCCTGAGGAGCAGTTTATTAACGACCAAGAACAACAGCCGCCTGCCTTGTCAAGGACAGCGAGAAATGTGAGTCTTTGATATTGCACTAAAGGATAAAGAATATGTCCATCCTGATTATTATGAAGGACACACAGCAGTGAGAAAGCCAGAGAGCAGAGGCACTGATGAACGAGAGCTCAAGCACGCACAGACTGCTTTATTATGACAGCTGTCACTCTATATTTCAATTTAGCGCTCTGATGTTGGTCGAGTGGTTTGTTTAAAGGGAAAATGAGGCTGGGACAGCTGGTTTGGGTGAGGCGAGTCTGTATGCTCTCAGATGACCTTGTTTTAGGGGTGCAGGGTACTGATGGAGATCAGGTTACAAAACAAACAAAATATCACAATGTAGCATGTTTTTACGAGAAATGTGGGAGTGTTTGATATATACGATTTTGGTCAATAATTACAGAATAACGTCTGTCTGATTATGAAATATGTTCGTTTGAAGAATTATGTCCTTGTATGTTTATGTTGAATGGCAATACGCCAGTGTGATTGTACACCAGTTATAGGATTAAGGTTAAGTAATGTGTTAAAAGACATTACTGTTTATTAAATCACTTATAGTTGCCAAGCAACTTTTAATATTACAAAATAATTCAACTGATGTCTGGTCACCAGTGCATTTTTGTTTTTGATATATAGATATTAAGAAATTCATTCTTTAATTTAGCAAGGATGCATTAACAATAAATATTTACATTGTAACAAAACATTGTTTTGTTGTCAAATAAATTATGTTCTTTTGACCTTTATATTCATAAAGTAATCCAGAACTAAATGCACAAAACATATGAAGCAGCACAACTGCGTCATATACATTTAATTTAATCAAGTAACCGCAGCTTTGATGAACATAAGAGATAAAAAAAAAACATTTATAAATCTAATTCACCACACACTTAATTTTATTGGTTTGGAATTGCTTAAAAATGCTATATCAAAATGTCAATTTGCAATATTTATCCATTTGTCCTCAACTTCAGGTTCCGGGTCAGATCCAGACATCGTCCCGGAATGTCCCAACGTTCCAGAGGGAGAGAGAGTGGACTGTTTCCCGGAAGGCAGCGCTTCCCAGGTAAACGGCAGTGGATATGGCCCACATTACATACAGACTCCCAGCATGCTTTACTAAATCTTCATTTGTGTCCTTACAGCAAAAATGTTTGAAAAGGGGTTGCTGTTGGAGCCCCTTGAGTGAGACTAACATCCCCTGGTGCTTCTTCTCCAAAAACCACGGCTACAGCGTGGTCAGCGAAAGCAAGCCAGACAGCACACGTGAGTTCAGCTCTAATATAACATTATGATTCGAATCATTGGCTTTTAGATAAGTCTTTATATTACCTCTTTTGTCATGAGCAAGTTATTCAGAGATTATTTTAAAGTTGGGAGTAGTGTATCGCCATGAGATATCACCATTGTACCCTTGAGCAAGGTTATATCAGGGGAACCGTCTCTTTTAATGATGCTATTGTATGGCGAAATTGTGTGAAACAAACTCTACTGACCTTGTTTTTTTAATGACGAAATAAAATGATAAACCACGTTTATGTTTTGAAATAAATATTTCAAGACTTCTTGTTAGCTGCTCTTAATAAGGGTTGGGGATGCAACTTGTACATGTTTGTGCAACGAACATTAAATATATTTCAAATCATTTGGATTGTTTAGGAGAAGTTTGCTCTTACTTTTCTAAGAAATCAGACTTATTAAATCATATAGACATTAAATGAGGGACTCGAGCCATTTCCTTCAGAAAATGTTCAAATCTGCTTTCCATTGTACTTTGAAAAGTTTATAATTGACCATGTAGCAAGTAGAGCGAACATTTCACAAAGACCTTATGGAAAATATTGCCGTGCTGCAGATATTGAGGCCAAGTTGACAAGAATGGATGCTCCATCTCTATTTGGAGCTGATATTAAAGAGCTGACCTTCTCCGCTGAAATGCAGACAGAAAACCGTCTTCGATTTAAGGTCTGTTTACAAACTGACACAAATAGCAGAAGCCCCGTGTAAACACATCTATAATGCTGTGCAATGTTCTCTTTGTCTATCAGATCACTGATGCAAATCAAGCCAGGTTCGAGGTTCCTCACAAGCACGTGCAGTCGCTTTCCGACACTCCCAACGGACCCCTAAAATATAGATTGGAGCTGATCCAGAAACCCTTTGGGCTGAAAGTTTGGAGAACAACATCTCCTGAAAAACTCCTGTGAGTGAGGAGCTTCTCGTCTTTTCTCTTCCTTTTCACGCACAGATCATGTGTTGACTCTTTGTGAGCTCGGTGCATTGCTAACAATGCAGCACGAGTGTTTCTTTGACTAAATAAAGGGCAATCACAACACTAAAAAGACAGAAATTAGAGGCATGAATAGAATGAGGGAATCCGGCGAGGTCTGAAAGAAGCCTGAAGCAATGCAAACAAGCTTTTTGTAAAGCAGCCGCTCTCCGTCTCGCTGTCTACACGCTGTTGATGGAAATTGCTTTGTTTCCTTTTGTTATTATCTGCCATCTTCTGTGTGTTTTTGTGTATGGTTGAAAAATGACTACGTCCTGACTCTGAATTCGAGTTGAATTTGATCATTTTTATGTTACAGTGACTATAAGGCCTGCTTCATTCATGTTGCGTAGACAGATTTGTGAACAATATTTGAGAGAAATGGGCCTTTTTTGTACATAAAAAAGTCTTAGATCTTTGAGTTCAGCTCATGACAAATGGGGGCAAAAACAAAAGTGTTGTTTATAATTTTGTTCAGTGTACATACAAAATAATAAATACACAATAAGAAAACTCTTCAAAAAATTATTTGCAACAGTTTTGATTAAATCAATAATTTAGAATTTTAACTTTTTTGAGCAACTTTAGCATTCAAACATTCAGCACATCCTTTGATAATTACTTATTTTCCCATTGTTTTTAAACAAAGACATCTATGTAAACGTTTATGCTTGTAATCGTATAATTGTAATAGAAAAGGTTTAATTAGTTATGAACAAAATATTAACTTTTGACCTAATGGCTGTTATCAAAGGAAATACTCAATGTAGTAACACTTTCAGTTCTGTTTTACGCTGAACAAACTCTATGTGTGATGTTGCAATGCTCTAACACTGCAGATGCAAGAGTGAAACAGAGTTTATATGTACATCAAAGATGAAAATAATGATCTGAATTAGACTTCACATGAAGTGTTGTCCTTTTTAAAACAACAACAGCAGGATTGCCTAATGAGAAGTCAATTTTTTAAAGAATACAGCGATTTGACATATACAGTACAGAAATGGAGCAGTTTTATTTTTTTTTTTTTTTAAAGGTAATTTCCTTTTACGTGACGTTTACGTTTACGTGCACATCTGCATGTCTGTTACAAAGCAATCAATGATCGGTAATCTTTTGTCTGATAAAAAGCCTGACTTCAAAGTCTAATAAGTATATTTTTAATCGAAGGAATACATGATTCATAAAGAGGTTTCAGTATGGACTGATATATCAGAAGTAGTGAATGTGCGTAATATGCTCAGTAATCTTATCTGTAGTGATTATATTTTTAAAACTCCTTGTAGAGTTTTAGATAAGAACGTTGTATTCCTGGTTACAGAAGATGATCTTTAGTTGACCCCTCTATCAGTATTTGTAATTTATGCTGGTGTTTTCATGTGAAAGTTGAAGGTTGAATTTTTTGTTCAATGAACATGTTCTTGACAGGTTTCATGGCATTCATCCACAAACTAAACTGTGCGAAAACTTCTTCTTTACACCATCTCTTCCTCTCTTGCTCTGTCAGGTTTGACACGACAGTTGGGCCGCTGGTTTTTGCTGATCAGTACCTTCAGCTCTCAGCTAAACTCCCCTCACACAATATTTATGGTCTTGGAGAGCATGTCCATCAGACCTTCCGCCATGACACCAACTGGAGGACCTGGCCTATCTTCACAAGAGATGCTTTTCCCAATGGAGTGAGTCATAACACTATTCCAAACCAGTATGACTCTGCAGTAAATATATACGTTTTTGAAGAATATCCTGACCACTCTGAAGAACTGAGGATGTCAAGCTTCAAAAAGGATGCAAACGCGTCATAAATCTAGTTCATAAAACTCGTGCACCATATTCCAAATCTTGAAAATCTTGATTTGACACATTAAAATAATTATTCTCTGAGAACTGATGCTGATGGATCATTGAGTCAAGCACTGGATCAGTCTGATTCATGAACGAATAATTTAGAACAACATTACTACTTTTCTGAGGAGATCTAGGGTTGTTATCAAGATTTACAGTGAATAACTACTTACAATAATTAAATTATGTCAGACAACTTGAAATAGTGTATGAGTCATATAGTATGAAACGTTTTATAATATGTTTATGGTGATTTTTTTTGTCACTTTGGAGCTCAGCTGCCCTAATAGAAAAATATATTTTATACATTGAATTGTATTTTTTTATTAAATTTTATATAAAGAAAAACATTTTTATTCAATGCATGTTTGTGTGTTTCAGATACGAAATTATAATAAATAATTGGTGACAGAAATGTTTTTTTTTTTTTGTGAACTTTTTATTTAATAGTCATTTATAACTGATCTGACTTGTATAAACAACTTTAGTTAGTTTTTTTTGTATATATATAAACCAATGTTATCAGGTTGAACACTTTTTAGTACTTTTTTTTTTTTACATTGTAAAGTCTGTGAGGTCACTTTCTGTGTAGTATTATCTTGGCATTTGTATATAAAGAGCATGAAACATAAATGTCCAGATAAACTGATTAAAAGGTTGAGATTTGCCATTACAAACATTAATGTCTTCTCTTACCGCAGGGCACACACAACCTGTACGGCCATTACCCCTATTTCACATGTCTGGAAGATGCGAGCGGCCAGTCCTTTGGTGTTTTCCTCATGAATAGCAATGCTATGGGTAAACAGACCCTCTCTTGAGCAGTTTTATTGTAATAGTTTTTTTGCATTGCTGGTCACAATCATGAGCTTTGCTGTGGGCTGAAGTCATAATAATCTTTAATAACATGATTTGTGATGTCTGTGCACAGAGTGTATAGTGTGTTTTGATGTGTTTGTGGGTTTGGAATGGCTACTTTTGTTAAAGGTTAAAAAATTTGAGCAATTTGAGTTGTTTACGTCTGTCTGCTCATGACTGTGTGCAGAGGTGACTCTCCAGCCAGCTCCGGCCGTAACCTTCCGGACTATCGGTGGGGTTCTGGACTTCTACATCCTGGTTGGAGAAACACCGGAGGCAGTGGTGGACGAGTTCACGAAGGTGAGTGTTGGGGCGTATAGAAATATAAACACCAGCGACACTTGTAGGCAAAGTTGTAAATATTTTGGAAAAAAAATTATTTCATTTAAATAAAGAAAAACCCAGAAAAGATTATAAGAAAAACTTCAAAATATTAATAAAAGAGGAAATAATGCATCAATTATACTAAAATAAAACAATTACATTTATGCATTTATTTATTTATTGATAAGTAGCCATAATAAGCAATCAGCTGGACCTTTTACAAAATAAACCCTGACAGGGAGATCAGGATCATCCCATGAACTTCTTACCAAAGCTTCATCAATACTAATTGACATTAGTTCTTGCCGTAAAACCATATAGGTCCAGGGTAGGCTTCCAGATTAGCCTGAGGAAGACTTGTGATGTTCAACATGTTTAACGCTGCTTTATGTGTCTCCAGCTGATTGGCAGGCCTTTCATCCCGCCGTACTGGTCTCTGGGCTTCCAGCTCTCTCGCTGGGACTACGGCAGCCTGGAGGAGGTGAAGAAAGTTGTGGACAGAAATCGACAGGCTGGCCTTCCGTATGTAAGTGCCAGGAACAGAAGGAGGGTCCTCGCTTTGTTCTACAAAACTTGATTCCACGCAGTACTTCAAAGCCACAATCGAGAGCACGGAACAAAGCTTCATGAATAATGACTCCACATATGTGCATTTCACCTATACACGCAGTTAGAAGCGTTTAGCACCTTATGGTGAGACTCTAATTGCCGAAAGATGGACTGAAGCTCAATGTTTGATGTAATTCGAACAAAGAGGGCATTAGCATGTCAGGATATTGCATCTCCGCCTGATTAGCATTAGAAAATTACTGGCAGGAGAATCTCACCATCTGCTGATGGTTGATGGAAGTCAAGCCTTCCAGAAAAATCAAAACAGACAGCAGTGAATCTACAATGTTAGCATGCAAAGGAGGCATTTGCCATCGTAAAGGCTGAAGGTGCTGATTCTAAAGGACGAGACTGCAATGTTACTGTGAAACATGAACGTTAACAACCTGTTTTTTATTTTAAGAAACTTTTACACTTTTTTTGCAAAGGAATGATAAAGGTTCTTCGTCAAACCATCAATGCCTACCTTTATTATTTTGAAGAGTGTAACTTACATAATTAGATTTCAAAGTGAGACAGGATATTCAATGAGAGGAAACGTCTCAGGTTACGTATGTAACCATGGTTCCCCGAATGGGGAACGAGACACTGCGTCCCCTAGGGGTCGCTACGGGGAACGCCCTCAGCGTGACTCGTGTCTGAAGATACATATGTAAAAACACCACCTGTTGGCCGGCGACAGCCCATGACGTCACTACCGGCGTGCCACAATATAAGTGCCGCCGGGAGGATACATCATCAGCTTCTTCGTCTGAAGCTTGCGTCCGAAGCATGGTCCAAAGCCTAGGGGACGCAGTGTCTCGTTCCCCATTCGGGGAACCATGGTTACATACGTAACCTGAGACGTTCCCCTCCATGGGAACTCGAACTGCGTCCCCTAGGGGTCACTACGGGAACGTTATACCCACTTCACCATGCTGAGGGAATGCAAGCCAATTTCGCGAAAAGGCAAGCACTAAACCAACTCTACCCGGCTAAGGAGTTGCCCCTGGGACGGCTGATGGCTGTCAGTGATATTATCCCCTTCGGCCAAAGGCCCCAGCTGCATACCCTAGTACTTACCTGCTAGGTGCCGGGATTACCGGGCCTAGGTAGAGCTCAAAGTCTTGGAATCAGAAAGGGGATATGGCCAGGCACCTGGCTCACTAGGTCCTGGCCGATCACTTACCTATAACGAGCTCTGGAGAGCGGAGAACTCATTCCTCAGAATGAGAGGGAACTCAGATGCTCCGGAGGGAGCGGCATGCTCAAAGGTGACCCTCTAATAAGGGGAGCAATGCTAGCTCCACCTATAATGAGCTCTGGAGAGCGGAGAACTCATTCCTCAGAATGAGAGGGAACTCCGCCGCTCAGAAGGGAGCGGCATGCTCATAGGTGGCCCTCTGGGTGAGGGGAGCAATGCGGGCTCTACCAACAGCGAGCTCTAGGGAGCGGAAAACTCATTCCTCGGAATGAGTGGACATTCAGACGCTCCGAAGGGAGCGGCATACTCATAGGTAACCCTCCTAAGGTGAGGGGAGTAATGCTGGCTCTACCGACAGCGAGCTCTGGAGAGCGGAGGACTCATCCTTCAGCGCTCAGAAGGGAGCGGCATGCTCATAGGTGACCCCGGAAAACTCATTCCTCAGAATGAGAGGGAACTCACCTTTTTTGCCTTTGCTTAGCAGGAAATTTCCACCCAACCTCGGTCAGGTGGAGTTTACGTGGTTACAGGGGAATTAGAGAGGAATGAGAGGGCTTGCCTCTCTGACCCGCCTCTCTCACCCTAGCCGCAGGAGGGGAGGGGCATGAGTCGCGAGACTAGTTCTGAGCCCATCTCTGACCCTCAGACCGAGATGGGCTAGGACCCCTGGTTGTTCGGGCTCAGACCTGGATTTTATAGAACCTTATCCAGGTCTTTCAGCAGATCAGTCTGGTACGCCTTAGTGTGCAACGAAGCGACGGTCTGACCTGCTGCTGCATATACCCTGCCATTTAAGCGAGATTCAGGGGCTTAGGTGGCCAGGGGGGAGCCTTGAGAGAGGATGTCTGGCCACAGAGAGATAAGCTGTTTATCATCTCTTGCACAGGGGGCATCCCCTCATAGCCATTTTCACACAGTGTCAGCATAACTAGTATGCTGAAACCTATGAATACGAGAAAAAATAGCTTTTTTCACTCCTTCTCAATCTCCACATCGAGATTTTATGAAGAAAGGAAGGCTCACTCGAGCTGGGGGTAATTTGGCCAGAAAGATTAATTTTATGATCCACAACCCCCAAAAACTCGTTCATATGCAGAGAAGAGCACTAGCCGCTGAATCTGATTATGTCAGAAAGATCGCATCGTCACAATCCAGCAGCTCACTCTCGTTCTCGGCCGACGCGCGCGAAAAGGGGCGGTCCCTCTCTCACTCATCGGCCACATCCAACTGCTAATTTCATTCACCCCCGTGCCTCGGCAGCGGTGGGTCCCGAATCGCGGAAGCAGACGGCTGCCCTCTTTCCTCGAAAAGAGGGACAGGACGAGAGCTGAGCTTTCTTTTCATAGAAAAAGCTCACAGTGCACGCAGATTTCCCTCAAGGACATCGCGTGCGTGCTCTGCCCAAACAAAGACGCAAAGATTGTGTGTGTCATCGGTGGGTCAAATAACGAGGACACGGATCCACACATCTTAAACGCCTTGCTAGTGCTCGCCATTTGATAGAGAGAAACTGTACTCTTACCAGATTGCACGCTTCAAACAAACCAGTCAGTGAAGACGAAAAAGCTGATGATGTATTCTCCCGGCGGCACTTATATTGTGGCACGCCGGTAGTGACGCTGGGCTGTCGCCGCCAACAGGTGGTGTTTTTACATATGTATCTTCAGACACGAGTCACGCTGAGGCGTTCCCGTAGCGACCCCTAGGGGACGCAGTTCGAGTTCCCATGGAGGGGAACTTTGATTTCATGTTGATTTTTCTAGGACTCAAAGCTGAACCAGCATTATTTTGTGTTCCAGGATGTTCAGTACACTGATATTGACTACATGGAGAACAAAAAGATCTTCACCTATGACATGGATAAATTTGCAGAGCTGCCTCAGTTCGCTGACTACATGCATGAAAAAGGGCAGAAATACATCGTCATACTGGTGAGCCATTGATATTGCAGTTTAATTTATGCTGAGATCCAGAGTCGTATAGGTTGCCAAGTTAGTTCTGAGTTTTGGACTAATTTTGAGTCATACATGAATTTGATTTTGTGGAGTCAAACACCTCAAAACGTTTTCTTCTTGGTAGGATCCTGCCGTCTCCACAGGTGAAAGAATAAACGGACCCTATGAGGCACTTGAGAGGGGACATAAAGCTAAGGCTTGGGTCACTGAACCAGATGGAGAAACACCTCTACTGGGAGAGGTAAGATCCTCCGAAGATACTCCTGATCATGGCATTATATCGGTTAATTGTTACTAGGGTTTAGGATTGAGAGCTGGTTATTTAAAAAAATAAAATACACTGATGTAGACACTGCATACTGTATTGCATTCCACTGTCCTTGGTGGTTAACATATACAGCATGAATAGGGTTTGATCTTAAATAAATTAATACTTTAATAATAAATAAAAAATCTGAAAACATGAAGTAAAATCAATTACAGTGTTTTCTGAAGGATCATGTGACACTGAAGACAGGAATAGTGATGCTAAAAATTAAGCTTTGCATCACATGAATAAATAACATTTTAAAATGTATTTTAATAGAAAAGTTATTTTAAATTGTAACACTATCTCACAATATTACAGTTTTTACTGTATTTTTGATCAAATAAATGCAGCCTTTGTGAGCAGAAGAGACATAAGTAGTTATTTTGAAATGGAGAATTGGTGCTACTTACTCAAAATAACTAATAGACTGGAGTTGAATCGGAATCGGAGCCAGAATCATTACATTTCTGGAAAGGAAAGGAAAGGAAAGGAGGCCAAGTATGGTGACCCATACTCTGAATTTGTGCTCTGCATTTAACCCATCCAAGTGTACACACACAGCAGTGAACAAACACACACACACACACACACACACACACAGCAGTGAACAAACACACACACACACACACACACACACACACACACACAGCAGTGAACAAACACACACACACACACACACACACACACACACACACAAAGAAGTGGGCAGCCATTGATGCTGCGGTGCCCAGGGAGCAGTAGGAATTAGCATAGTGCTGTATAAAGCAGAATAAGATAAGAGACATAAGTGAATGACTGAATGAAGAACATCTGGAGTTGCCATGAGAGAGCCCATTAGTTTACCATCTGTAACCTTGAGTTAGATCATATGTCTGTCACCCCTCAGGGCAATAAGGCACATATCACATAGCAATAATATCACTTATGATTACATAGCCGATTAGGCACAGGCAGATGTTAATCGCTTTTTCATGGTTTTATTTCAGGTCAGTGTTTGCATTGATTTCGCATTAGAGTTTAATATCACGCTTTCATGCATCTCAGAGCCATGTGATGTCAGAAACAGAAAAGAACTCAAGAGAGAATAGAAATGCCAGTGGCTTAAAAACAAACAAAATAAATAAATAAAAGGAAACATGTAGACTGGCTGGGTTTTTTTTGCGGCTGTAAATGTCTTCTAGGAGTCAGTTATGATGTTAATGAGTAAATATATTGATGCATGGGCATTTTTCCCAAATAACCAAAAGAAAAAGCAAGTATTTTTCTTAAATACATTTAAAAAAAAATGTATTTCGTTATTTTTGTGTTTGTGTGTATGCGTGTGTGTGTTTTATATTATGTTTATGATAATTACGCATTGTTCTCCCGTCTCATGTTGCAGGTCTGGCCAGGGGAAACCGTGTTTCCTGACTACACTAACCAGGCTTGCATTGCTTGGTGGGTTGATGAAATTTCCCGTTTCCACAAGGAAGTCAAGCATGATGCTATCTGGATTGTAAGTAACCCGCAGAGATCATTACCCATGAGCAAATATTGAACCTGATCATTTTACGTCTTGGCAGAAAGGTCACGGAAGGTTGTGAAAAATTTCCTAGACTCCAAATCAATAATATTTATGTCACTGCATCAATAGTATTAATCATGATATTTGAACAGAGCAAAGCACTATAAACATCTGATCTAGAATACAATATAAACCGCAAAAGGTTTTCAGTCAACATGAAATCAAAATCGACCTTGCTTACAGTAGTAATCCATCAATCTCTAATTCAGTTGATTATTTTCAAGTTTATATGTATCGTTTCACAGTACATATTGTTTCAACACAGCTTTACAGAATATGTTTCAAATATCACAATCAAGCACTACTGTCAAAGAAGGAACTAATTTTACACAATCCAATCAATTCCTGATTGATCAAATCAAGTCCAGCCCTACGTTTTGTCTCACAGAATATTTTTATTGGTTGTGAATGCCATTTCATGTTGACTTTAAAGCCTCCCTTAAGGCTTTTTCTTTAAACTCGAGACAATTAGCCACCTCAATTAGGGAGCACTTAACTAATTGCTGTTTTTATTTCTAAGGACATGAACGAGGTGGCCAGTTTCGTGAAGGGAGGCATCAACGGCTGCGCTGATAACAAACTCAACTATCCTCCGTTCACCCCAAGTGAGTCTCAAATGCATCCACAGCTAGATTTATTCAAAGGAGATGCAAGTGTTTCCTCAGCATCTGTAGACATCCGTCCTCATCATTTCCATTCAACTCTACAGGAATCCTCGATGACCTGATGTACAGTAAGACCTTGTGCATGGATGCTAAACACAAGTGGGGGAACCACTATGATGTCCACAGTCTGTATGGGTACTCTATGGTCCTGGCCACTGATGAGTAAGTGTTGGTTTATTCACATATTGTTACGCAGATGATACTCAGTGTTATGTTCCCTTGCACCTAAATGATGTCTCCAGTCTACAGTGTTTATTTGATTGTCTGAGAGATGTTAAACAGTGGATGTCTGCCAACTTCCTCCAGTTAAATGAGTCTAAGACTGAGGTCCTACTCTTTGGCTCCTCTGCTCCTACAGAGGTTGTGGCCAGTAAAATGGGGCCTCTATCTGGTAATCTTCATTCACATGCCAGAAATTTAGGAGTTACTTTTGACTCTGCTTTGACTTTTGAAAAACAAATTAATGCTGTGGTTAGAAGTTGTTTTTATCAGCTAAAGAATATCGCAAAGATGAAGTCATTCTTAACATTAAGAGACATGGAGTCTGTGATACATGCTTTTATTTCATCCAGATTAGACTATTGTAATGGATTGTACTTGGGTGTTTCACAGTCCCTATTGTCACGTCTTCAACTTGTCCAAAATGCTGCCGCTAGATTGTTAACTGGAACAAGAAAGAGGGAACATATTTCACCAGTGCTGATTTCTCTTCACTGGCTCCCAGTTAAGTATCGTATTCATTTTAAATCATTGCTGTTTGTATACAAAGGTTTGCATGGACTGGCTCCGTCATATATCTCCGATCTCCTGTTTTACTGTAATGCTTCCAGGGAACTACGATCAAACAGTAGTCTTCAATTGACTGTTCCAAGGACACGCCTGAAATTGAAAGGTGACCGTGCCTTTTCAGTGGCTGCCCCACAGCTTTGGAACAATTTGCCATCTTATATAAGATCTGCTCCAACATACGCTGATTTTAAGTCTCTTCTTAAAACGTATTTATTTACTGTTGCATATGGTCTCAAGTAAGCACAGTGGTGCAATTGTAGTGTATTATCTGTTGTTGTGTTTTGTTTATTCTTGTATTTTGGTATATGTTTTATTTTTGTACAGCACTTTGGCCAACAGCTGTTGTTTTTAAACGTGCTTTATAAATAAATATGACTGACTGACTGACTGACATATTGTATGCAAATGATCTCTGTTATGATTGAATGATGCTGCTTTCAAGTCTTGTCAGATGATTGATGCAGATGGATAGTCATATGTGACCTTGGACCACAAAACCAGTCTTAAGTCGCTGGAGTATATTTGTAGCAATAGCCAACAATACATTGTATGGGTCAAAATTATCTTTTTTTTCTTGCCAAAAATCATTAGGATATTAAATAAAGATCATGTTCCATGAAGATATTTTGTAAAATCCCTACCGTATATATATCAAAACCTAATTCTTGATTAGTAATATGCATTGCTAAGGACTTAATTTGGACAATTTCAAAAGCAATTTTCTCAATATTTCGATTTTTGTGCACCCTCAGATTCCAGATTTTAAAATAGTCGGGCCAAATATTGTCCTATTCTAACAAACCAAACATCAGTGGAAAGCTTATTTTTAGCTTATATAAATGTTCGTTTTTAATTATTATTAAAATCTCAATAAAAAAAGACCCTTATGACTGGCTTTGTGGTCCATGGTCACAAATGTTAATGTGCTCATGGCTGAGACATAATGACCATGACCATTTTGGAATTATGTTTTTGAGTCATTTTATAGTGGTCAGTAGGATGTTGTAAATGTTAGCGTATCTCTACATATATTAAATTATTTTTGATTAAATTATCTTTAACCCTCTATTGCACCATGCATTGCCTCTGGATAATAAACTAATTTTCATAATTTTGCAAGCTCCTGATTTATTTAAGTTGAAAAAACATGGTTAATAATGCATGGATTGTTTTTAATAAACCAATAAAAGGATCAAGGTCAGACTACATCCTTGAGGTCATTTTATTATTTTTTGTACACCAGGATGCATATTTTTACTTTAAAGCACAGTGACATGAAATATGATTCACATTTCTTTAAGAGGAAACATGTAAAAACAACTGGAGTCAAATAAACGATCTGTGCATTATAGGGAATTGCTTAAATGGGTTTGTTTTCAAGCAACATTGTGTGACAGTGGTGTAGATATGATTTTTTTATACGAATGCATTGAATGCAGATGCAATAGAAAATATAGAGTTGTGTGATGTTTTAATATTTTTTTGTATTATCCATTCTTAAACACCTATACCGTTCTTTTTAGTATTTGCTTCACATTTAAGTCAAAGTTAAATATTGATATGTAAATATAAATGATATTTATAATGATAGACAGACAGACAGATACATTTCTATAATAATTATTCCTCTAATAAAAACAAATGTATTTAAATTATATTTATAGCTGTCACGTTTTGCTGGAACAAGGGGACAAATAATTATTAAAATCAGGCAGAAACACACATGTAGAGAGAGGACTGATGAACAATACCAGACCCTGGACATAGAAAGACACAGGGCTTAAATAATCAGAACTAAATGAGGAGATGAATGGGACACAGCTGGAAACAAACGAGAACAGGAACAGGAAAAACCAAATAAGGACATAGAAGGAGATACTAGGGCAAGGAAAGCACATGGGGAGCAAAACACAAATAAAACAACAGGACACAAGTCTGACTTATTTAATTAAAAAATTTGTATTCTTCAAATAAATTTTAGCTTTAGATGAAGCTTTAATTTATTTCCTAAAAATATTAGTGCTGAAGTTAGTGTAAAGAAGGGAAATTGTATAATTCCCCCGCTTTCAAAGTGCATGTTAGGGAGGAGTAAGGAAAGTTAAAAGTTAAAATTTTTGATAATAATAATTATTATTATTCTAATAACAAGATTATTATTATTAGTAGTAATAGTAGTAGTAGTAGTAGTAATAGTATTTAGCAATTGTTTTTATTTTAATCTTCAAATAATTTCTAAAAAGAAAAAGAGAGATCAGTTGAATGCAAAAAAATTACAATGATTTTTTTTTCTTCCCTAGTGTATGCGGTAGATGATTAAGAATCCTGTTAACAGCTTAACAAGTTTAGAACTTATGTATTGATGAATGTGGGACAGCACACGACAGGTGGGAGTCAGTCACAGCATCAGTGACTCAAGCAGCGTCACCCGTGACTCAGTGTTGCACTAACGTACGGACAGTTTTGTCATATGGCAGGATGTTTTCCTCAAAGGGGGGTGAAGATAGTTAAGTTGTATCATGCTTGTTCTTTTTTCCCTCCTTTCATTTTCAGCAGGAAATCTGTTTTACTCATCTTGTAATTTCTACATCATTGATTTGTTCCACTCTCATTCCTCTACGCCCCCTCTCTCATTCGGCTTAACTCCCACATTCAACTCCTGCCTGTGTGTTTGTCATCTCTATGCATTCCTAGGCCACCCAACAACATTGTGTCTTTGTTTTAATGTGGTGCCAATACTCCCAATGCATCTAATATTTTGTTTCTGATTCCAGAGCCTCAAAAGCAACGTTTGGGACGAGCCGTTCCATGGTCTTCACCCGCTCCTCCTTCCCCGGAGTGGGCAAGTACTCTGGACACTGGTTGGGAGACAATGGTGCCAACTGGAATGACATTAAGTGGGCGATACCCGGCATGCTGGAGTTTAACCTCTTCGGAATCCCTTACGTAAGTGGTTTGACTCCAACAGGGGCGGACTGGGGCCAGAAAGTGGCCCTGGACTTTTTGCCACAGTTTGGCCCACCAAACCCGGTCTGCAACACACTGCACCACACCATAAATGAGTAGCATACTTTTTAAATTATAATTTGTCTTGGTGTATATGGCAAATAGTAAATCATTTGTAAGAATTTTTACGAGGGACAGTTTAATATCCTGATCCTTCAGAAATCATTCTAATATGGGATAGTTCAACCAAAAACAGAAATGTTGTCATCGTTTACAAACCCACAAGTTGTTCCAAACCTTAATAATTTATTTCTTCTGTTGAACATAAAATATGTACCCTATCTGTCGGTCACTACGAGTTATGTCGTGATGACATAGGGGATTTACTTGGAAGCCCGATCATCTCTGACTAAAGAGAAAACGCCAATGAAATTGGCTAGTGGATTTTGCATACCTGAGCCACTCCCCGTGCATACGGATATAAAAGGGCGACAGGTGCATCCACTCATTAGATTTTTGCTTCAGAGCCGAGTGGATGAGAAGAGTGCTGATCTCCACAAAGCCTTTCATTTTTGTTTTGTTCCTGGTTGGCGTAACGGTGCGATCAGCGGAGTCCCTCTCATCAGCGATTCCCCTGGGCACTTCAACCAAGAGAGCAAATTCTAAAAGAGCAAATCACGGACGATCGTGTCTTTTTCAAGATGCCGTTTTGTCCGTGTCCTTTTGGTAGCGGTCGTTTTCTGTCTGCGGATGACGGACACCATCGTTGTCTTCAGTGTCTGGGCTTCCAACATGCTGAAGATGCGTTCGTGGATGATTCATGCGCCTTTTGTGGGCGTATGAGCATGATTTCGCTGCGATCTCGCCTTTCCTTTATGAAAGGATTGGCACCCTCTGCCGCCACCCATGCTGGTCTCTCTGGCTCGAGCAGAGGATCGCCGGCTGACGCTCTGGGAGATCTGAGGGTTACTGTAAAAGCCTCTCTGCCGGGTACATCCCCACGGACCTCTTACTACTCACGCAGCGAACATCCTGTCCGGTGCCGGGTGATTTCGCTGGTCCGTCTCACGGGGAGCCCAGCATTTCATTCGGTGCGCCATCTGTGTATAGGATGTCGATCGCAGCATCGAGGGATGGGTTCACGTCCTCTGAGGATGAAGGTGCGGTGGGGCTGCCCCCTCGGGTGTTGTCGCCACCGCCGCACCGGACCCGGAGCTGACGGCCATGCTTGCCCGGGCAGCCGTGAGTATCGGGCTGGAGGTCAACAGTCCGCCCAGTCCCGAGCCCTCGCAGCTGGACGATTGGTTTCTCGGAGAGGGGCGCGGCTCACAACCGCGCTCTGCCCCAGTGCCTTTCTTCCCGGAGGTGCATGAGGAGGTGACGAAGTCGTGGACGGCCCCTTTCACGGCCAGAAGCTGCTCGTCTGCCTTCTCCATCCTCACTACCCTCGACGGCGGAGTGGCCAGGGGGTACGCGGGCATTCCCCAGGTGGAGAGAGCGATCGCGGTGCACCTGTGCCCACAAAATGCCGCCACTTGGAGGAACCGTCCGTGTCTGCCGTCCAAAGCCTTTAAGCTGACAGCCGCTCTCGCAGCTCTGCGGGCCAGCTCTACGAGCCACGAAAGTCACGGCGCGGTCCCTCGGGAAGGCGATGTCCACCATGGTGGTCCAGGAACGCCATCTCTGGCTCAACCTGGCAGAGATGAAGGACGTCGACAAGGCACGCTTTCTCAATGCCCCCATCTCCCAGGCAGGGCTGTTCGGCGACACCGTTGAGGGCTTTGCACAGCAGTTCTCGGCGGTACAGCAGCAGACCGAGGCGATCCAGTACATCCTGCCCCGGTGTGATGCACCATCCACCGCTGCCCCCGGGGCCAGGCCTCAGTCTGCCCGTCGCCGTGGGCGCCCTCCTGCGTCCTCCAGAGCTGTTCCGCCCCATGGTTGAATCGACACATAGGCCGGCGCGTCGAGCCTCTCGCAGGAGAGCGGCGCCCCCCGCATCCCAGCCAGGCCTCAAGTCGTCCACGAAGTCGACAAAACGGCCCTGACGCGGGCAACCCAGAGATGTTGGAGTTTGCTCTTTCTCAGGAGACGGTGAGAACAGCGCCGCTCCTTCCCCCGGTGGAGGGCCAGGAGGAGAATCTGTTTCATTTTGTTTCTGTTCCGTCCAAGGGCCAGCGGTACCCACTTTCTCAAAGAAAGAGCAATTTCCTTTTCCTCCGGGTTCTCAGGTCCATGGGACGACAGTGTGCGACACCCTGCTTCCTCACTCTCGCCCACGTTCCATTTTGCCAGTAGCCAAGAGAGTACGATTCGGGGATGATATTCCTCCCCACGCACCTCTGGCCAGTCCCGTTTGGGACCCAGGGAGTTCGGTGAGGATGCCTCAGAACGCACCGCCTTCTGTACCATCCACCCCTACTCCCTTTCGCTGCACCACCACAGGTACGTCGATTGTGCCGTTGGAGCCGCTTGCACAGTGTCTGGAGGCGTGGCTCATGCTGCCCAGCCTGTCTCGCTGGCTCACGCGCACATTTCGACTCGGCTCCGCGATTCAGTTCGCCAGGCGACCTCCCAAGTTCAACGGCGTTCTCGAGACGTCAGTGGCAGTCCGGAACGCCCCTGTCTTGCGCGAGGAGATTGCTGTCCTCCTGGCAAAGGATGCAATCGAGCCGGTCCCTCCAGCCGAGATGAGGCAGGGTTTTACAGCCCTTACTTCATCGTACCCAAGAAAGGTGGTGGCCTTCGGCCAATCCTGGAACAATATTAATATGTTCTGTTGGAAGCTTGCATGCTTGAGCCTGGTTAGTGTGATTTTTTTGGTGCAAATGATTAAATTTTTTTTTGGGGGTCGTGAATGGGTGTCCCTTTATTTTGCCTCGCTGAAGGTGGCAACCCTAGGCACGTGCCCCCAGCCAATTGGATTTTGAATGCAGCTTCCAAAAGACAAAAAATAGCCCATTAATATTTTCTATATTTAATACAATCACACTGGCGTGATTAGATTGTTCAGTGCATCAGATCCTCAGCTCCTACATTCAAGTCTGCTCGCTGGCACTGAGCCAGAGACAGACACGTTTACAGCACTGCGCATTAAAACCAATCACACACAATGCTGTTGAGCTTATGAATGCAACGACCAATCAGAGACGTTCAGAAGAGTCATGCCGGTGTTTTCTTCCCTGGCTCACTGACTGAATAACTCTTCCTGGCGAATTATCTCGTCAGAAACAACAAAGTGCAAATGTGTGTACAAATATGTGTGTAAGATATTAATTTCACAGTGTAAACAGCTTCAGTGATTTTAATGAGAGTTTTTGAACTCTCTAGACTGTCAATAAAAATGTTATTTGCTCTCTTTCTGTAATGAAAATGAAAGTATTATGAGCAGCCAAACTTAAAATGTTTTTATTCACATTAACTTTCAGTGTTAAATTCACATTAAATATAAAGTCTATCGTATTAAAAATGTGTTATGGCATGACACCCGTATCTGTTAATTAAGTAAACAGACCGTTTTTATGCATAGTTACATTATTATACTTAAGTACACTGACAGCTTTTTATTAAGTTACTTACAACAACACTTAAGTGCTGTTGTGGCTGCTGTGTGTCACATGGCGCCCGACCCCCCCAAGCTTTTGGTTTTGATTGAGTCTCCATGAAATGCAATGAGAAATTGAATGGGCGTTTGGACTCTGTGTTCAGGTTGAATTGAGTTATCATTGACTGGCCGACTCAACAGTCCGATCCAATGAATTTATCAGGGGACGGACGATGTAAACATTTTTTGCTGCACAATATTACCTGATCACCAAGCGTATTGTGATTTGTATTTTGTGGTAATTCAAGTTATTTTTTATTATAATAATTTTTTCTATACAACAGTTCATATCTGGCATATATTGCTTTGGTATCTTTTAAGCATCAGGAGATGTACATGTTTGGGTTTAGTTAAGTATCAACTTTGTTTTAAATGTTTCTTAGAAAATGTCATGAAGGATTCAAATAAGTCAGTAGTATAATTTGCAAAAGTATAATGGAATAAAATATAATAAATACAAATTAATATAAAATATAGAAAGCAATACCGTACATATATATATATTTATATATATATATATATATATATATATATATTTATATTTTTACATGAAAAAAAAGATAAATTAAATGTCCTTGCATTCAACTGATCTCATTCTAATTTGTGTGTGTGTGTGTGTGTGTGTGTGTGTGTTTAAGAATGAGATTAGTTGAATGCAAGTTAATTTAATTAAGGGGATTCAAGTTTTGCTAAAAAGTTAAAACTCAAGGATAGATCAGTACCCATTGTTTGTGATCCAGCTGCACCACCAGAAGAATAAAGTTCCCACTTTATATTTTTGTATGATTATTTGCAAATCACCTTTGCTCTTCCATGGAAGAAAGGGGCGGGTGAGCAGAGCTCATTAGCATTTAAAGGCACATGCCCCGAAACAAGTCACAGTGTACAGAACAAGGGAAAAAAGGTGTTGTTTTACACGATCACAGGAATTTTAACCAAAGTATCTTATAAACCTTTCATGAAGACCCTAAAGAATCATACCAACTTGTGGAAGATGGGCATCCAATGTCCCCTTTGAAGCACAGCCACCACAAAATCAGACTTGAGGTTATTCTGAGGTTAAATACATTTTTTAAATCATAACAATAAATATTTTATTGGCTATGATACTGCTTTTGAAATCAAATCTTTGCGCAGCCATGACATGAAACACTGGAATCTAACAATGCCTTGGAAAAAACTGTTAGTCTTAATAAAATGAAGCATCACTATACATTAACCCATATAGTAAATAAAAGAGTTATCAAATAAGCATGTTCTAAACTCCTGAAATATTGGTGTTTCATATTTTAGAGCAGTCATTGCAGTTTATGAAATAAATCAATTAAATATGTATGTCAGAGTTTGTGTGAAAAAAATCAGTTGTAACCCCCTTTGTAATCCTTAACATTTTCAAAAGTAACTGTAATTTAATTTAAAAAAAATCTCAGTAACTGTAACTGATTACAATTACTTTTATTTTGTAATTGAATTCCGTAATTCCATCATATGTAACTAGTTGCTTCCCAACACTGATTCTGAGACATTTATAGCCTCTTCTGATACTCTAGGAAGATGTTTCTCAGACTGATGTCCTTTTAATATATAAAATACTGTATTTGATCTCCACTGAAGTGCATTGCTTTTTTTTTTGGGAGGGAGGGTGAGATAAGAAGGAGTGATTTTTCCCTGAATCTCATGATGTTATTCTGCAGATCGGTGCGGACATCTGTGGGTTCTTTGACAACTCGACGGAGGAGCTGTGCACACGTTGGATGCAAGTGGGCGCGTTCTACCCCTTCAGCCGTAACCACAATGCACAAGGTTATGCTGTACGTATCACCCTTAAATACTCATAAACAGTCTTAAAGTGTACAAAGCTTCTTCCTCTTCAAACATCTGCGCTACATGTTTCTGGCCCAATGGCAATGCTCTGAATTACAAACGTGTCCTCTCTCTTTAAATGCTATTTGTAGAAGATTTATTTCTCTAATCATTATTGTGAGATTGGCGTGAGAGAAGCAATCAGACCTCCGGAACGAGAGTTTGAGAGGGCAAATGAGGATGAATGGAAAATTATATTCTTGGTGAAATTAGATGAATAAGATTTGACCTTTTAGTCAGAGAGTAATCATTCCACGGCTGTCTCCGCGACCGATGGCTCTCCGCCATGATGAACATATTATCAGTATCCACACATTAAAATCCATCTCTCTCTTTGCTCTTCAGCTTTTTCTCCCTGACTGGTTTTCTGTCTCTTTCTAACAGGACCAGGACCCTGCAGCATACGGCCTTGACTCTCTCGTGGTGAACACCTCCAGGCATTACTTGAACATCAGATACACCCTCTTGCCGTACCTCTACACTCTGTTCTACAAGGCCCATGTTAACGGAGAGACCGTATTGCGTCCCGTGATGCATGAGTGAGTTTGTATGCACATGCAAATAATCCTAAAAAAAAATTACAGTTTCCATTAAAATCTGAAGCAGCACAACTGATTTTAACATAATAATTATAATAATTATTTTTATATAATTATAATTAATAATTATGATAATTATAATTCATGTTTTTTAAGCAGCAAATCAGCATTTTTTAATGCTTTTTGAAAGATCATGTGACAATGAAGGCTGGAGTAATGATGTTTGAATTTTTCAAATGGTATTTAAATACCAACAAAATTGCACTAGTTTCTATTTACTTTTTCGCCAAACATAGTTTTTTTATGTATTTTTTATCATGTTTTGTATTTCCATTTATTTTGTTTTGTTTATTTGATTGATGTTTTGTTTGTCGTGTCTAGGCATTTTTATTGTTTCGTTTTGTTTGTTTGCTTTGCTTTGTTCTGTTTGTTTATTTTGATGTGTTGACATGTTTTGTTTAGTTTGCTTATTTGATTGTTTGGTTTTCTCTTGTCTTGGCATTTTTTGTTTTGTTTGTTTTGTTTTGTTTTGTATGTTTGTTTGACTTATTGTTTTTGTCTTGTTTTGGCATGTTTAGAATTCAGAAGTCAGGAACTGCCTTCTAAAAATGTTTCCACTCTGCAGGTTCTATTCTGACAGTGAAACCTGGGCAGTGGACAAACAGTTTATGTGGGGAGCACATCTTCTCATCACACCTGTGCTGGATCCTGTGAGTGAACACACACACACACACACACACACACACACACACACACACACACACACACACACACACACACACACACACACACACACTGTAGTATGACTTCCTGTAAACCCATGTGGATGACCTCCTCTGGGACAAATGTGAGGAAGATGGGACTTTTTCTCTCTCTTTTCATTTCCATCGCCTCCCTTTCTCTCTTTGTAATGAGATCGTCGACCTCATTATGAAGAAATTAGAACCGAATATAGATCGCGGCCATGTAAAAATGGGTGATAAATTGTTTGAAGAGTTTAATGTGGCTTCGTGCATTTTATCAAGAATTTGACTGAATCAGTCTCGTCATGTTCAAAGAGCTTCCCATGAGATCACGGCAAAAGACCCGTTTTGAGAAAGTTTGATGCACATACGTCAAAATATGCCTGCATTGGGGTTATTAAAATCTTCAGAGAGCGTATGTGATGTAAACACTTCAATCAGCCGCAATATACATATGCATCAGCTGCATAAAATATTATGATAATTACTGGACCATGTGGTACGAAAAAAGTTGTAAGGTGCTATAACAAGTTGCAGGGAAGAAATACTGCTGTTGTTTTTCATCTTGCAAGCATTAATTTAATGACACCCGACATCTAACTTGCAGATCAGTTGAACTTTGATCTTCTCAACATGGGTTTTGACTAGGGAAATCTATTCCCACCTTCAGATGATTTTTAGTCATCTTAGCCATCTTTTTTAAGTGCTCAAATGTTTTCACTCATCTCCGTGCTTCCAATTAAAGAGTCAAGTATGTTGGTGAGCTTCAAAGTAAGAGAGAAGTCAACGCTGTATGAAGGCCAGGACTGCTTTCAACTGCAAAAATAAACTAAAAAAAGTGATCTTGTTGTCTATATGGCCAGGCACAAAGAAAGACTGACAAGTCTGTGGCTTTGAGAATGACAGAACAAGCTTTGTATTGTATATTCCAGAAGACCAGGTAAATTTGAAAAATATAAGACTTATATGTATATGTTTATATACACTACCATGCAAAATTTTTATATAATGATAATAATAATACTAACAATAAGAATAATAGTAATAATAAATGCAAAACACATGCATTTAACTAATCAAAAATTACAGTAAAGGCATTAATTTACAAAATAATTATTGTTCATACATGTATAAATGTTGTTCTTTTCAAATTTATATCCATCAAAAAATCCTGATTGCAAAAAATATGTAATATTTTCCGCAAAATAAATATTAGATAGCATAAATGTTTTCAGCAATTAATAATAATTAAAAATTGTTTCTTGAGCAGCAAATCAGCATATTAGAATGATTTCTTAAGGAGTTTTATTTTATTTTATTTTTGTATTTTATTTTATTTTAATTTAATTTAATTAAAAAATATATATATATTATTTTATTTTTATACAGTCCTTAAAATAGGCATACGAAACACCCCATGTACCTTTCACAGAGTAATGCATTTATTAACCATTACATTTGTTATATGTTTTTATTATGTTACATTTATTTCATTTATAACAGCTTCAAACTTGGCTCAGTCAATCAGATTTTAGTGTCATAACTATCCGGGTTTTTTATAAACACAGAGTATTGCTATCTTGAAGTCACTCATGGTCGGGTCTTCAGTGCACAGTGCTTTCAGATTGATATGAATATCATATTTGAGTGCCATCATCTGAAGTGTACAGCGGGTTTTCCTCAGGCACAGGGATGCTGCTTTGCTTTCTGTCAACTTCTTACGCTCTGATATCTCGCTCATATTTTCTCTTTCTGAAGCTTGAAAACTCATGACAGTAAGACCATACCTCTCATAAAAATCATCACTGGTGATGGTCTGCCCATTAGTTTAATGAATAATGCTCATAATTAAACAAGCATAATAGTGTCTTTAATTGTGTTCAACTAATTTTCCTGTTTTTCTTTTTGTTTTTGTTTTAGGGTGTTGAATTTGTGGAGGCCTATATCCCAGACGCCATCTGGTATAACTTTTGAGACGGTAAGACCATCCTCTGGCATGTTAATAGGAATGTAAATTTAGTTTGAGTTGTTTTGTGCGCTCTATTGTGAGTCAGAGGCAGAGGGTTTCGTTTAAGTCTCTCTAGAGTCTGGTTAGTGCTCTAAGAGCCAGATTAACTAGCACTGATCAGATCACTGATAGGATCGGTCCCTTGCGTCCGTGTGTTGTGCGTCTCAGAACGGGTCGATTACAGAAGCAGTGATTGGCAAAGCAGGGCTTGAGTGACCCTGGCAGAGCGAGAGAGAGTTTGATGGAGAGGAGCGACACGGGGAACCTGATTGGATCTGAAATGACTTATGGATAGAGCGGAGACTCGATGTCTGTCTCGGCATTGACCTAGTCCCACAGTCAGAGAGAGGGGAGAGGGGTGAGGGGTCTCGAGCTAGAGACGGGTAATGCAGGCAGTGTGAGGTGAAAAACATACTGCAAGTAAGTCTATGTTAAGCTCAGTTACTGCTGAAATATTATAATGACAAATTTTATTACTGTAAAATCAATCTTTAATATTGGATCTCAAACAGTGTGAGAAGCTTTCAGAATATCTTTGTCAATTTATGCAATTGTATTAGTTTTATAATATTGGTGAATACCAATTTATCAATGTTTTGTTGTAACTCTATAGTTTGGTAGAGACTATGACTCTGTTCCTAAATATACATTTATTTATATCAATACTTCATATTTTATATTATATATATTTAAATTTGAATTAATAAAAAATATTTAAAGGGGTCTTGATCTAATTCAAAATTAACACATTTTTTTACTACTATGGTTACCATATTTTTTAAATTGATAAAATATTGTATTTCTGTTTAAATAATTTGTATTAAAAAAATGATTTACAAGTATGTATTTTGTTGTTACGGTCATGCTCCCCCAAATAAGCTACAGGAATACACAATAATATCTAATATTTTTTTCTAAACATATTCTATCATTTAAAAGTTTGTGGTTGGTGAGATGTTTCGATGTTTTTCAAAGAAGTTGCTTCTGCTCACCAAGACTGCATTTATTTGCGAAATAATGTAAAAAAATAATACTTTGAAATTATATTACAATTTAAGATAACAGTTTTCTGGTTTCATATTTTAAAATGTTATGTATACCTGTGAAGGTGAATTTTCAATGTCAGTCTTCAGTGTAACATAATCCTTCAGAAATCATTTTCATGTTTCACAAAATAAACTATTTTTTAATATTTTAACAATCATTTTACTGTCTCCTTTGATCAAATAAATGCATCCATAAATGCATCCTTGCTGAATAAAAGTATTTGTTTTTAAATATTTAAACAATAATGTATTATGCAATATATATATATATATATAAATATATAAACAATGTGATTTTTGTTTTTAAGGGGTAAAGATTACAGATCGCAAAGCCACAGTTAAAATGCACCTGCCAGAAGATAAAATTGGTTTACACCTGAGAGGCGGCGGTATCCTGCCTGTACAGAGACCAGACGTCACCACAACATACAGGTAATGATGAACAAACTAAACATATAGCCTTAAATTACTAAAAAGCTCATATTAAACAGTTGCTCTGTCACTAAAGCATATCCATGAAAATACAACCATTAAACACATTTGCCCCCAAAAAACAGTATCTGCTACTTTTTAGAGATTGTATTTTTGGACAAACCCTGTGTTATTCTTTGAATATGACAGCCATTAAGTACTTGGTTCAACACATCACTATAATATTTCATATTGCAAAGTGAGTGTATAATACTGAGAACGGACAAATATTTATGTTGTGATTTTTGTGCACCTGCGTCTTGGTTTCAAACATTTATAGCTAGTTTATTATTCCTGTCAGCGGTAGTTCTGTGTTTCCGTTTAGCTCGTTCCTGTTCATCTGCATGAGGCCTGAGTTTCTATTTAACGTTAGACAATTGTTCGAATTTCTCTCTGTGTTCAATAGCTATTATTTAATAGTGCTTTTATTTCCCTCTGATTATATGACAGCTTCAGCAGCTGAAATGGAAATGTACTGTATCTCTTAAAGTATATTTTCGGGTGCGCTAGCATTCACAGTAGGGGTGATACTCGAATCTATCACAAAAGGTGAATACAAGTTATTTAAGATTCATCCGACTGTGCTGTGACATTTTATTCACAAACAAGAATCCCATCTAAACTTCAAAGGATCCGTTTTCCATCTGCTCTTCAGTTTCTGGTAAAAAGCTGTAGTTTGTGTGATGAAAGTTGTGTTCCCTCAGCCGGCTTCATCCCATGGGACTGATCGTCGCACTCGATGACAACAAGGCTGCGTCAGGCGAGCTATTTTGGGATGACGGAGACTCTCGAGGTATTCTGGAGGGGCTTGTTATCAATTCAAAGTTGTTTTATTCTCCTACATTTCACTGTCAGAAACAAAAACTCACCTTATACTCAATAACACTAATGTTTTTTTCTAAAAGCACGGTTGAGTCAGAAGTTCAGATTTCTACTTACAAATCTTATGTTTTTCCATTTTATATATTTATTTTGTGTTTATATTTCATTAAAAGCTAATTTTCTTAAGAAAGCTATGTTTTTAATTTGCAAGAACAGTTATAATTGAACATTATGATAGATGTCAATTCATGGAGCAAACATTTAGCTTGGATGTGTCCAAGACTTGTATTTTAAATTAGCAGAATTTTCAACATCAAAATGTTCAATAAATTAACGGTGCAAAAAAAAAATGAATGTTTGTGTTTGCAATGCATAAAAACACATGAACTTGAGCAATGAACGTGAGATGAAATGAAAGAGCAACACTGGCTTGAAACTCTTTCAAATTGGTCACAGGTTCATATGTTGTTGCATCTTATAATAGGCTTTTTGAAGCTAAATTATTAAGATTTATTCAAATGTTTCTTGGAAAAACAAATAATCCTTGTGTGACTCGCATTTAAGTTGATATGTCTCTCATAACTTTTCCTTCTGTCTGTTTCTTAGACACCGTTGCATCCGGTGTTTACATTCATTACCAGTTTTCCGTGGCTAATGTACGTCATCCTAGTGTCACAAGTTTGTTTGTTTTTTAGATTGCATTACATTGAATATCCAAAGCACATTGAAGCCATTTTAAAATGGCTTCTGTTACAAAAACCTGTAGTAATGTCCTTTTTTCTTTTTGTTTTTGGCTGGATCAGGGTGTTTTGTCAATGCAAGTTGTCCACAATGGATACACGGATCCAAACAACTTAAAGTTTGAGAACATCACGGTGATGGGAGTGACTGCTGCTCCTGGTCACGTGACCGTGTCAGACGGCAACACTGTTCTCTCTCTGTCTGACGCCCAGATTCAGTACGATTCTAACAAGCAGGTAATCATAGTTACATTACAGTCTTCTATTCACCACCAAAGTCGAAATGAGACTGTATTTGGGACTTATTTCAATTGAAATAGTTCAAGAACAGGGTAATGTACAGACAATATAAAGTAGTTACTGTTATTTTATTCTCATTGAGAATGAGATACTATTATAGTTTTTCTTCATATTTTGAATGCAATTTTTGTATTTTGTAATACAATCTTTCGTGTTAATTTCTCAATTTTTTGTATATGTCTGTATAGTTTTTACTCATTTTTATTTAAGTTTTAGATATGTTATTAAATCAAGTTAAATTAAATGAAAATAAAAAAGTTTTTACTTTACATCGAGGAGATTTATTTTATTTCTAGTAATAATTAGTTGTGGTTTTAGTTTGAGGAACTATAATAACTCTGGTTTACATTCATTCAAAGCAATAATCAAAAGCAGTAAAGACTGTGACACTCAGCTCACCTCAAACATCACAATAAAAATATATAGAAAAATTATAGTTTGCATAAAATCTGCAACAAAATCCACCATGAAGTATGCCTACATTTGCGTTTGCATGCTTTCAGTTGTGCACTTTTGTAATGAAAGAAAAATTTGCATTGTTTTGCATTGAAATAATAATAATATATATATATATATATTTAAAAATTACACCGTAATGACAATATTTTGCATTGCAGTACTAAATAATGCAGAAGTATGCAAAGATACACGATGCACTGAAACTGAAGTAAAAAATAAAAGCACACTGGCAGATAAATTGACAGAAACCTCAATCTAATATTTTCATTAAAGTCAAGGTTTTCTCATCTGAAAATAGCCATCCTTCAAAGGGCTTTGCAGAATTCTCAGAAATATATTAGCTAATTTGACATTCAGAGAACATCTCTAAACGAAGTGAAAAATGAAGAAAATCACAGCCGACGTAACGCAATTAGGACTGTGAGCCAGTCCAACAAACCATGTCCACAAAATGGAGCCTGACTTCTGTTTAATACGGAGCAGGATTCCCTAGGGTACCAGGAGAGACCCTGTCTTTCCAAGTGAGTGTCCAGGGACAATCACGGACCAGAGATTGAATTTGTCAGGGCTCTCAAAAGCACACACGCATTAGCCTGTAATGAAGGGCATCGCTTTCTCTCAGAGCTGAAGGTCTTTGAAAGACAACACAAGGAGGAGCAGACTTTGGTCTTAAACTACACGTGACACATTAATGTCAGCAGCTGTAATTTATGGCACTTCCACAACTAACAGAAGTGCAACAGTGTTTGTCATTTTTGTCATCCACATCCTTTAAATAAAGGCATCATCGGCTCTAGCTAGGATTCTTACGTGAATACACCTGCTGTCTTTTGTGTGATATGCTGTTTGTCTGCGTTAATGTGACAACATACACAGCAGCCAATTAGAGTTCAGTATTTGAGATTATATTTGCATATGTGACACAATGGCATGTTGGTATATGGGCCATTCTACAGAACTTAAAAAGCATTTAAGTATTCAAATATTAGATGTTTCTCAAGATCCTTCTATTATCTTTTGAAACCCAAAATAATATTTAAAATATTAGTAAGCTTAACCCCTAAATTTAAATATATTGTATTTTTTTCATTGTTGTTTTTAAAAGTAGCTTTTTGATTCTTTCAAAAGTGAAGTTAAATAAAAAAAAGTATATTTGTAAATTATGAAACTTTATGTAAAACAATAAAATGTTTATGTATTTACCTCTGGAACAAAATACCAAAATAGCAAAAATTATATGTTTAAAATCTAAATGTAAGCGAAATCTTAATAGGTCAATATAACCCTTCTAATTAAATTATTATTACGGTATTTCGGTAGTGACGAATTTGGGAGAGGACAAATATTCCAAAACTTTCTGAAAATAGATTATGAGAATTAACTGCACAATTTCCAGACATGTGTACCTTGGATATTATCCAACTTGCATATATAATATTTATTTCCTTTGCAAAAAAATATAACATTGTATTATATAATTTTATATTTTCACACAGACAATAGCCGTATCTCAATATAAATTATTGTCTGTTCTTGTGGACATGTGAAATGTCATTGCCCAAAAACCCGAGTAATGTTCAAAATATTACTGCTATTGAGTCATGAAATGGAGATTTAGGAGTTTTTCAGGCAAGAATGTAGTTGTTTAAAACTCAAATCTGCAGTTTATTTATGAAGATAGCACCTATTTGATAATTTGCTATGCCGATTTCGGAGCTCCAGGCGATCACCGGGCGCTCAGCGCTCGTGTATCCGCATAGAGCAGCCTAAGCTCGGCTAGTCCTTCCGGCATTTGCCGCTGGCTCTGATGTCTCTGTAGTGATTAAACATGAGATGCAATTCGTTTTGGGTATATTTAACAGGCATTCGTGGTCTCATGAATCTATTATTTGTTCGTGGTCATATAGTTTTGGCTTAGCACAAAGATGTGTTTAACTTTATAAAGTTATTTTGTATACCGTAGTACAGCACTGACTTTGTAGCATACGTCTGACTGAATTGTTTGCTTTTGTCTTTATTTCTTCTTATATAAGCCTCTTATACTTTGTACTTTGTACTTTTATAATGGCTATTATTTTTCATTAAAACTGACAAAAAAGAGGCAGAGTTGTGCTTATTGTTGCATCTTATCGTCAATCGCTACTTTGCGGCATACGATACACCTATCAAGTAAGGGTACTGTTGGCGTAAAAGCAAGCTGGATCAGGTTTTTCCATTCCCAATCGTACCGTACTGTACCGTACTGGCCCATACCACTCACAGGAAACGAGCCGTAACGAAACATAGCAAAGACTGATACCTTAACATGGCCAGAATACACATACAAAAAAAATGACATGGCCCTATTTAACATATTCCATTTAAAGACCTTTGGCCCCATCCACCTTCCATATTAAAGCGGTCTCGAAATGGAGAATCAACTCAAAACGTTCTGACGTTCAAAATTGGTTTGACTTTATATGTACTCAAAGAGGCGTTCAGAACAACTCATGTCTGTCCATCAATCACAGGAACCATACTGCTGTTAAGTAAAGAAAATGTTTTACGTTTGAGTCATTGAGTATGTTTGGTCTTCTAGGTGCTACATCTGAAAAATCTGGAGGTGGAACTGGGGAAGGACTACACAGTCACCTGGGAAGCCAAAATCGCTGTAAAAATTGATTGCTATCCTGAAGGGGGTGAAGATCAGGCCAAATGCGAAGCCCGCGGCTGCATCTGGGAGGTCAGAGAGACCAATTTCAATATTCAACCCTGTCATTTTCAGATTGATTGTATATGGAAAGCAAATAGCAAATTTGCATTTTTGCTGAATTTTCTGCAATGTAATTGTTTGTATTCTCTTTTGTAGCTATTAAGTGTCCCTCTGTGTTATTACGCCGAGAACCACGGCTACATCACCAGCAACAAGGTTGGGACACCGAGTGGTATCACTGTAGATATAGACCGCAATACTGAATTCCCAAATCAGCGTTCTCGATCTCGAGACATCAGCAAGCTACGGGTGGAAATCACATACCTGAGTGGAAGAAGCTTACGCTGGAAGGTATGCTTTTCTAAATGTAGGATTAAGACCAAAACAATGACTGAATATACAATTTAAATGTATGCGTTGACTGAAGCTTTTAGAGGTTCAGAGAGGTTCCTTTGGCAATAATGTGGTGGTTCTACTGTATTTTACTGTATAATTTTTTTTATTAACAACAGCATTTTGAATTAAAATATATTTTATGGAAAGTTCCATGGATGTTAAAGGTTCTTCATGGAACTATATATTTGGAACCTTTATTTTTAGGAGAGTTGGGAATCAAATTCATAACATTGGCGTTACTAGTAGTGGCATGCCCTATTATTGGAGTGTTCTTTATTTATTAGGAATCAAGAAAATACATTTAAGAATGAGATTAAGAATATAATTTTGTTCCTATTCAAATAGATCTTCGACCCAGAAAATGCACGCTATGAGGTCCCCGTTCCCCTCAACCTGCCAGCCGCACCAGAAACAGTGGAAGACAACCGAGAGTATAGGGTTCAAATCAATGACAAACCATTTGGGATCCAAGTGATAAGAAAAGGAACAGAAGAAGTGATGTGAGTAAGCTAAATTACTCTGGTAACAGAGTCCAGAGGTTATTTTGGCAATAATGTGGTAGTTAATAGGTAACTGCATAGTAATTTAAGTTATAAGTTATAGTGTGTATTTTATCTGCTGTCACCATTTATTAGAGGTTTTTCACCATTTGTAATCACCTTATACAATACATTTATATACATTCATGCATTTGGCAGATCTAAAGCAACTTTGCATTGCATTCAAGGGGTATATGTTTTATGAATTCATGTATTTCTTTGGAACTGAACCCATGACCTTGGCATTGCTAAAGGCCGATTCACACCGCACAGACAAACTTCAACAAACACGTTGGCTCAAGTTGGCCGTTGGATTTAGAATATTATGAAAAATAACTGTCATGTTCACATTGCACCAATACACACCACCAACTCTCACTGACTGAGGAGAAAATGGATGTTCCTCGATCTATAAGCATGTTCAGTCGTGTGAAAAAAGCTCCAACCAATGCCAACAGGGGTAACACACTTATCCAACAAACTCCAACAGATTAGTTTGTTGGCGTTTGTCTGTGTGGTGTGAATTGGCCTTAAGAACATGCTCTACTGTTTAAGTTAAACGAATACAAGTTTTTTCTTACATTATTTAACTATTTTTAAACTACATTAAATAAAAATAATATATAGTTTATATGTTAAATAAAATGCATTTATATATTTAGTTTATATATTAAATAAAATAATCCGTGAATCACATACGTGCCAAACCGCGGGGTCTGATCCGTACGGATCACGGATCATCTACAATCCGTTGCACCCCTAAAAAAAGACTAGCATGCCAAAGTCCCCAAAGGTATTTGATCTACAAATGAATTGGAAAAAGCAGCAAAGAAGCAGTGTTGTAAAGGAGCACATGAGGTGAACGCATACATAGCTCTGAATAGCTGTGCTGATGGGGCACTTTCAGGGTTTCAGGACTATAAAAGTGCAGTTTGCCTTCTTAATGAAAGCAACTTATTTTTTCAGAAGACCGAAAACATCTTGAATGTTCTGTTTTGTTAAATCTCATTCTCTAGATGGGACTCTGCCGTTCCGGGGTTCACATTCTCCGATCAGTTCCTTCAGATCTCCACACGCCTTCCCTCGGAATATGTCTATGGTTTTGGTGAAACAGAGCACCCCTCCTACAAACATAGCCTCAACTTCAACAAATACGGCCTGTTCGCGAAAGACCAGCCTCCAGGGGTGAGTGTCAGAACCAGTGGTGAAGTTTTACAAGCCTTCCTGAATGATAAGTCATCTGTGCTTTACACAGCACAATACAGCCAGCCATGGTGGATATGGTCACTTAGTACGGTAATCAAGCAGTAATCATGTGACAGTTTACCTCAAACATGGTGCTGAAAATTCAGCTTTGTATCACAGGAATAAATTACATTTGACAAAATATTCACATATGAATATTTTTCTCTCTCATTATTTTAAATTGTAATAACCGTCCTGTCATTGCCTGTCAGTCATTTATACTGGATACACTAACAACCTTATTCTCTCACTCACTTCATGTCGCAATGCCCAGAGAAACACAAGCAAAGAGAGAGCTTCGTGGAGGAAGAGAGAGGGATTTAATTAGGTTAATTAAAATAGAGAGATTGGATCTGCAAGGTTCATTCCTTTAAGCCAAATAAAAATCTCTCATTAACACTTAATTGTCTGTTTAACACTGAGAACAACTGAAATCGCATCACAAACTCAAGCTCTAATCTCCTTCTCCCCATCTGCAGTATAAGCTGAACAGTTATGGAGTTCATCCTTTCTACATGGGTCTGGAGAAATCCAAAAATGCTCATGGCGTCCTCCTGCTCAACAGCAATGCTATGGGTGAGTAAAACCAAGCACACTAAACATGTGTTTCACATGGACACACACAGGACACCACCTGCACATCTTGAAGCAGCCTGAGATGGTTTCCTGGTTTAAACTGGTCTAGACATCTTCAAAGTAAATTAGTCAGTTACTTAACAACTAATCAGTAGTTGGAAATGAAAATTGTTATATAGTTTAAATAATAACAAACTAATAATAATTAATATTATTAATGATACATTTATTGGAATTGTTTTCCAGTGTTTTATTGAATATTTTCTATATCATTTAGGGAGATGTTTGACATTCTTTTGATCATTTAATTAGACTGAATCTGTGCGTTCATACAAATGTGCTTTGTATTTTGCTTAAGTAAAGGCTATAGAAAAGCTATTTTAGGCCTATTAAGAAATGTTGTATTTCAAGATTATGTCCATGACAAATTGAACTCTTCTGTCACCAGCTTTCATTGCTTTATTGTGATAAAAAAAGTGTAATGTTTGTCAATTTAAATAAAAAATATTTTACAGTATTTTACAGCAAAATACTGTTACAGTAATAATAATCTAATGGGAATTATATATAATAATTGAACTTTAAAAAAATATATATTTTAAAACTAAAACACATTAAAGAAAAAAAATCTGTTAAACTATAAAAAAAAATTTTTTGAAGTTTTAAATGAAACAAAGATTACTGAAAGATTACTTTTACTTAAAAAAAAAAAAAACGTTTAAATCAATGTGTTATTTAATTATGAAAATTACTAACAACTTATTGGTAAACAGTGTTTGACCATTTTTATTTTTACCAGAAAACAAATTTACCCTGATTTCAGTTTTTTATGGATACTTGGAATTAGAGACATTTTAAAGCAGCATATACATAATTGCGGTGCAAAATATGTTCCAAATGGTCGTCAGAAACATTATGATGCTGTTAAAACCTTTGAGATGACAATCACAGAATGCATCATTGGAAAGAATCGAGAAAAAACATTGCAGTTGTAGAACAAAACAAAGATATTCCAGGCTTTTCTGTAAGACAAAGAGTTAAGATGTAAAAAACACAGTTGTATGTGCCCTTCACATTTCTGTTTATGAAAAGGGCACCACAGTATCTCCGGGCACAATGTTTTATTGTCTGTTTATGAGACTAAAACTCGTCAGTCAGACACTTGCTGCATCTTTAGCACAAATAAGTCCATCGCTCACTGGCTCAACACTGGTTTGAGTTTTGTCAGCAGGTCTTAAGGTCGTGATTAGAGTGAACTCTATTCATCAGAGGTGAGGCTGTTATTGAGCTTTAGTGTGAGGAACGCTTATGCTCATTGCAGGAGTTTCTCTTGAGCTGCTTACACATAATGGTGCTGCTGAGGTGGGGCTTTTAACAGAGTTTTGCTCTCAGAAAGTCTGCATTCATCCGCCGTCTCGCACACGCTCACACACCCATTTGAATTCTTACATAAACACACATGCGCAGGCAGTCGAGTAAATGAGCATCCTGAGAAACACAGCAGGAGAATAGCTTTGATGTGCTTCACTTTACTCAGAAGTTCAAAGTAGTGCCTTTAGTTTGAATGCAGATGTGTTTAACACCTCAATGCATACACAATGATGCAGAAACGGACATTAAAGACCTTAAAGACCTCTGAAATGATTTGAAGGTTTTATTGCATGTGTTGACATTTCTTTTGTAAAAGGAAGTCGGGAATGTACACTAAATGACTCTTTCCTTTTTAAAATAGCTAACAGTCCAGCAAAATCACATTCGGCAGCTTGTGCACAAACAAAAGCAATAAATGCACGTTCAGAATGAATAAATCAAAGCCAATTACTTCACAACTAAATCGTAGTTAGAAAATACTTTAATTTAATTTAATGAATTATGCATGTTATGTATTATTATTACTATTTATAAGACACTTTCATAATGAATATATTAAAGCCAGTTACTTCACAACTAGTTAGTAGTTGTTATATATATATATAATAGTTTCTCACTCTCTCTCTCTATATATATATATATTGTTGTTATTTTTTTCTTAAGTAAAAGCTATAGAATGTAAGGCCGATTAAGAAATGTTCAATAATTATAGAGAATTTAATAATTAGATAATTTTATGGGAATTATTACTGATTAAAAAGGGAATATATATATATTTTTTTTTTATGTATTTAGTTGTTAATAAACGTGAAATAAAATAAATGTAATTAATTTAGTAATTTTAATGTTTATTTAATATAATATGTAGATTTATATAATGTTTTGTTTGTAAAGTGAAAATGTTAAAGACAATTCGCATTCTTTTGAGAATTTATTTTTAAAATGTATATACATATGTTCATTTAAATTTTATATATATGTATATATACTATTTTACAGTGAAATACTGTTAAAATTAAATGATATAATGGGAATTATTTTTATTATAATTAAAAAAAATCACAAACAAATATTAAAAGTAAACAGTAAACACGAGAAAGTGTTACAAATGGGCTTCCTTTTCTTTATCCAAAATATAATTGCACATTTTACTATTTCGATTTTGTGATGAATTGTCAACTGGACGTGTTTTCAACCCATAGAAACAGACTTAAAACCACAAAACTCTTATTTAAATTTTATATGATCCTTAAGATGTAAACATTGTCATAAACTGCGCAATGTGCTAGAAGTCATATAAGTGTAAGAGGGAATGCACTATTGCTGTTCAGAGACTGTAAATGTAGGTGTGTAAAACATAAACGTATGCGACACATTGAGTCACTAGGATGAAGTCATCCTTTTTTCTTCTTCTTCTTTTGGCTTGTTTTGTTTTTAGATGTGACCTTCCAGCCTACCCCAGCTCTGACCTACCACACCATCGGAGGTATCTTGGACTTCTACATGGTGATGGGACCCACTCCAGAAGAAGTGGTTCAGCAGTACACTGAGGTGTGTGTGTGTGTGTGTGTGTTCCTGGCTTGATGAGGTTTAGCAGCTGGAGTGTCTCTGCCTCATTGCCCACAGTGTACTCAATCTAAGCACACACACAAAATATCATCCGAAAACTCACATGCATAGATGAAATACATAAATATTTATCTAAAGGAATCTCGCTTGTCACATAGACAGAAGGGGCTATTAGATTATTTTAAGCCACTTGAATATTTATGTCCTAAAATGTTTTTGCATGAAATGTAAATATTTGTACAATGTACAATATTTTGTGCATTTTGTCTGACAGATGATCGGCCGCCCGGTTCTTCCAGCCTACTGGTCACTCGGATTCCAGCTTTGCCGCTATGGCTACTCCAACGATATGGAGATCGCAGATCTTTACAGAGACATGAAAGCAGCTCAAATACCTTATGTAAGAATCTCATCTTGTAGTTTGTGCATGTGTCTTATAGTCTCCTCCTGAACGCAACAATAAACGCAGTTATGTAACTCTCACCGACCTTCAAAACTTGCATTAGAACTTCAGGAATATTCTGTTTTTCACTTTAAATACCTAAACCAGTTATTTTGCAGTGATATGCAACTTGAATGATAAAAACATAATGTTCTGTAACGACTTAAAGTGGTACCTGGAGTGAGTCACGACTCATAAAGTTCATAAAAATGCCCTCATAGTCCTTTTATTTGAAGTTTCTTCTAAGAAAAGCATCACTAGTATTTATAATTCCTCAAAGTTTGAGGTAACAATTTGAACAAATCCTTAACTCTTAGTATTACACTTTAACATATAACTCGTCTTGCACTGTTTTTGATACTGATAATGAATCATACCTCAAATGTTATGTCTTGAAGTATTTTTTTTATGGATTTTAGAGATGTGTGTAATATAAATATATATTGGAACTTTATCCTCTTGGAACTAAATTACACTTGGCAGCTTGTGAATGGACAAAATCAATGATGAAGACACTTTCATAATTAATGCATTAAACCCAATTACATTTCTAATTTATATATCTATATATTATTTATTATTTTTTTTGCTTAAGTAAGAGCTATACAATTTTAGGACTGTAAAAACCTATATGTATAAATACACGCCGTATGTGTGTGTGTGTGTAAAATCTTCAGTTACAGTAATTAGAATCTGATAGGAAATTGTGAACATATTGTGAAAATATCCCATCTCAACCACCCAGAGCACCTTAACAAATGCATAGCAGCTGCTTACCACATAATACCATCATTCTGGTTTCAAACCAAAAGGCATTGCTAAGTTTGTGCTCAATTACTCAGCAACTTTGGAAGTTCACATTTTAGTTTAGTGATCATAATAATTGACCTTTGATCCCTTAAAGGATGTGCAATATGCAGACATTGACTACATGGAGCGGCAGATGGACTTTACGCTGGACCAAGTGAACTTTAAAGGACTACCTGCTCTGGTGGACCAGATGAGGGCTGAGGGAATGCGTTTCATCTTCATCTTGGTACAAACTATTCTCAATTACTGGGGAAAACAAAGTTGTTTCCATGAAATGTAACTGTAATGAGAGCAGAGCGATCGATGTAGTCTGACATCAGTACAATCTTATTCTGGCCAGAAGCATGCAGAGAAAGAAGTACATGCTTTATTTGTTTGTGTGCTTCAGGACCCGGCGATTGCGGCCAATGAGACAAAAGGCACCTACCCTGCATTTGACAGCGGGATTGAAAAAGACGTTTTCATCAAATGGCCTCCTGAGCTCAGCAATGACATTGTGTGGGGAAAGGTATGACAAACACAAGGAGGAAGAGGAACATATATTGATTGAGTCAATGCCTCATAGTTTTGTTGACAGTATATTTTTCTCTGCTCTGCGGCATGAGTTGGAAGTCTTTCATTTTCTGCAGAAACTTGAACTCTGTTTATAGCTTGGTTTGCTTGTGTTGTGATTTAAAGAAGTATAATGCAAATATCTACACGTTTATCTCTGACTGTTAGCATAGAAATACAGTAAGTTTACCATTGCTCGATGAGGGTTTGACAGTTAGTTTACATAAAATGTTTTTTGAATGATTTAAAAAAATGGCATATTGTTATACCAATTTCTATAATTTTCTCAAATAGGATGAATGTTTTATAATGAAACAAACCAAATGAATTGGCACTGATCATTAAATCTATTGCTAAACTCAACGCTAATTGTGCTGTTGTCCAAAAATGATGACATCAAGGATGATGTCATTATGATTTGTTACGCAGTAAGTGCTACATTGGAATTTTTACAATCCAATCATAATTGGGAATAACACCTGGAAGGCGAATTAATTAACCCATAACTCTGCCCACTGCCAATTTACCCAATAGTCTTTCGGCTCTTCCGGGTTGCCAGTTGGTGTAAAATAAAGCATATCACAGGAAGCCAGCAAACAAACTGGGTCAGAGACTGCAGATTCTACCCAACCTAAAAAAACCTTCGGTATCTGTCTAAAAAGCTCTATGAACACAGGCAAATTAAAACGTGGATAAATCAACTCATAAATGTACAGTGTATGGCTTGTCAAACCGTTTACGTTGCTAATGCAATGCTCTACCACTGAGCCACAGGAACACAACTCTCTGCAATATTTTTTTCTTTTTGCTGCTCTACCCATTTCAATATTAGATACTGTACCTTTAAATTGGGAAACGTCATCTGGAATGCGTCATTAATTTAAGGGATTTCACAAAAGACTTATAGGATGAAAAATATGTGATACTGAAAATACTTGAGTATTAATTAATCACAGAATAAAACCACATTTTTCCTAAAGCTTGATTTGTTTGAAATATTTTATTGTTTCTGTCTATCATAGGTGTGGCCTGACTATCCCAATATCACTGTGGACAATTCTTTGGACTGGGATACTCAAGTAGAGGTATCTGCCTCTCTTACTTCATTATTGTTCTCTATAAATCACTCTCTTTCTATCTCTCTTTAATCAGAGAACTGAACATGTTTCTCTTGTTCCCCTTATCCAAGTCGATTAATTCTGAAATCATCAGTACAATGGGCTATAATAGCACATGCAGTCAAGAGAGATGAAGGTGACATCATAGATACTATCAACCAATCAGCATTTAGAAGACACACCATCGGCCAATGAGCACATAATAGTGTTCTACTATATCACCCACTATTTTATAGATACTATCAACCAATCAGCATTTAGAAGACACACCATCGGCCAATGAGCACATAATAGTGTTCTACTATATCACCCACTATTTTATAGATACTATCAACCAATCAACATTTAGAAGACACACCATCGGCCAATGAGCACATAATAGTGTTGTACTATATCACCCACTATTTTATAGATACTATCAACCAATCAGCATTTAGAAGACACACCATCGGCCAATGAGCACATAATAGTGTTGTACTATATCACCCACTATTTTATAGATACTATCAACCAATCAGCATTTAGAAGACACACCATCGGCCAATGAGCACATAATAGTGTTCTACTATATCACCCACTATTTTATAGATACTATCAGCCAATCAACATTTAGAAGACACACCATCGGCCAATGAGCACATAATAGTGTTGTACTATATCACCCACTATTTTATAGATACTATCAACCAATCAGCATTTAGAAGACACACCATCGGCCAATGAGCATATAAGTGTTGTACTATATCACCCACTATTTTATAGATACTATCAACCAATCAACATTTAGAAGACACACCATCGGCCAATGAGCACATAATAGTGTTGTACTATATCACCCACTATTTTATAGATACTATCAACCAATCAGCATTTAGAAGACACACCATCGGCCAATGAGCACATAATAGTGTTCTACTATATCACCCACTATTTTATAGATACTATCAGCCAATCAACATTTAGAAGACACACCATCGGCCAATGAGCACATAATAGTGTTGTACTATATCACCCACTATTTTATAGATACTATCAGCCAATCAGCATTTAGAAGACACACCATCGGCCAATGAGCACATAATAGTGTTCTACTATATCACCCACTATTTTATAGATACTATCAACCAATCAGCATTTAGAAGACACACCATCGGCCAATGAGCACATAATAGTGTTCTACTATATCACCCACTATTTTATCAGCCAATCGGCATGTAGAAGACACACCATCGGCCAATGAGAACAGATCAGAAGTGAATCCGCACATTATTATTTAAACAAATTAGCATGTTGCACTATTTTAATATCCGATGGGCATGTAGTAATCAATAAAGCACCGCCTCCAACCTGCAGCAATTCTAATGATGTTTGTTTCACTTAAACATTCAGCTATTCAGATCTTTCGCGGCATTCCCTGATTTCTTCAAGACCAGTACAGCGGAGTGGTGGGGAGAGCAGATTAAAGACTTTTACAACAACATCATGAAGTTTGACGGACTCTGGATCGTGAGTGCTTTGTCTTTTTCATTTTCATGGTGGAATGAAAAGCAAAGAAATGTAAAGTTATGCTTTAATTTGATTAAACATTCTGCTAACTATAAGTAACTAATAAGTATGTCAACTAACTCTTATGATTTTGCAACTCATAACTAACGCTCATTAGAAGACTGTTAGAATTATGGTTTGTAATATACTGTAAGTTGACATGTAGCCTACTTTCAAAGTTATTTATAGTAAATAAAAGGACTATCAGAACAAAGTGTTAGCAGATAGAGAGTCTCATGTCCCTAATGAAAAATAACTATACTAAAATGTATTTGAAATGCATGTACTTCATATACTACAAAGACATTTACATATTTTTGCACTTAATAAAAATACCTTGCAATTGTACTTTTATTATACTAAACTGGTATACTCAAAGTCTGCTAAATTGGCACAACTAATTTTGTAATGGGAAATGCACACATATTAGAATTTTGCACTACTGTAATATCCAATCAGCATGTAGTAATCGTCACATTGTGTGGAATTAGTGCTGACGTTCAACTAAAGATATACTGAAGTATATTTGATTGTGCTAAAGTGGAACTATTGCAAGTACACTTCACGTACACTTTATATATCTTGCATTTAAAGACTGATTTTATTCATAGATCATACAATCCTCATCAATAGTGACATTAAAACACATTTTAGACTTAATATTAAGAAATGTGCATTGTGCACAATTAGCAACCCAAATAAAGTTTAATTATATTTTTTTATATCAGTAAGTCTCAAGCAATATGTCAGTAAATATATTAATTGGTTTGAACTATACTTATTATTAAATAACTGTATTATAAATATATAAATTTTATACTAGGGGTAAGCAGACAAGTAAGCAGTCGGTTTTATGAATTAAAATGGTCAAATATATTCTTTGAGCACATGTGTGCATTACAAACCATTGTTGCTCTTAAAGTAAGACATCTAACTCTAACCGTAACCAATAAATACATAAATAATCAGAGGAAAATGATAGATTCATAGGAATGTTGTTGAAATCTTGTTGTTGATTGTGGAATATGTCCTACTTGACAAAGTCATGGTGAGCTGTGCAAGAACAAGTGAAGGTTTTGCATAGCCACGCCCCATGTATGCACTCATTTGCATATAGTCATGGTTTTCTCCTTTGTATTCTTTGAATGAAAACCTTGTCATTGTGTTTTGCTTTCTGAAGGACATGAATGAGCCGGCCAGTTTCGTGCATGGCACCGTCGGAGAAAGTTGTCTAGGGAATAATGATTTGGAAAATCCTTCATACATGCCCCGTAAGTTCCTATGAGTGCACGATGGTCAACATATACACTTGTATTTAGCACTTTCTGTCCAAAATGAATCTGGATGTGTGTGACTTTTCCCAGCACTGGAGTCCAAGCACAGAGGTCTGAACCATAAGACTTTATGCATGAACAGCGAGCAGATCCTGGCCGATGGCAAACGTGTCAAGCATTACGATGTTCACAACTTGTACGGCTGGGCTCACACAAAACCCACTTACGAGTTAGTTTTCTGTTCTTCTCTATTCCCTACTGTTTTATTACTTGGTTGTTCTGATTTAAGTTTTAAATCCTGTTTTTTATCTGTGTTTCCCAGTGCTTTGCTTAGTACCACTGGAAAGAGAAGTGTCGTAATTACCCGTTCAACATACCCATCTAGTGGACGCTGGGCAGGACATTGGCTGGGAGACAACTACTCCGCCTGGGAACCAGCTTCTGAAGTCCATCATAGGTTTGTGCTCATTCACTAGTGGGAAGATAAGCAATTTGGATTGTTAAAAGCGCTATATAAATAAAGGTGACTTGACTTGACTTAAAACAGGCCGGTAACAAACTAGCCAGAACATAGAACAAACATAGCAACAAGTTTTGCATGGGCAATCAGCACATTTGTTTTATATAAAATAGTTTGTCCTCATCCACCTCACTCATTAAACGTGGTGTTTTGTTGAACATCTACTGTACAGTTCAGTGCATTAATATCTGTATCTATGAACTCTCTCTCTCTCTCTCTCTCTCTCTCTCTCTCTCTCTCTCTCTCTCTCTCTCTCTCTCTCTCTCTCTCTCTCTCTCTCTCTCTCTCTCTCTCTCTCTCTCTCTTCCCTGATGTCTTTCAGGCATGATGGAGTTCAGCATATTTGGCATCCCTTACGTAAGTGCCTCTCTCGTCCTGTCGCAGCACTTACTATTGATTTTTCATTTGTGCTTTATTTCCTATCAAACAATGTTTTTAGTTCAATTGGGTGCATTACACCAGAATGCAGCCATTACACTGTCTCTAGAGTTTATTTATTAGTGTTTTGGAGTTGGCTCTTGTGGCCCTGTTTTTACAGAGATCTAAATGTGTGTCTCTCTCTCTCTCTCTCTCTGTCTCTTTTCGCTTGTGTTTCAGACCGGTGCTGATATCTGCGGCTTCTTTAATACTGCTGAACACGAGATGTGCCTGCGCTGGATGCAGCTTGGAGCTTTCTATCCGTTCTCCAGAAACCACAACACCATCAACATGCCAGTAAGAAAAGCTTTAGAGAAGCTGTATTCATGCATTGGCTTTTGAATGGACATGTTTGTTAGACCAGTGTCAACAAAAACTGACTAAATCTCATTCTAAGTCTAGGAATGAAGTTAGCTTAATCAGTCAAATTGTGTCAGAGCTCTTTTTCCTTTAAAATATCTTATGCTTTTCATCACATAGTTTTTGGATCTAAAAATGGGGATTTTGAGATATATTATTAAAATATATTATTATTATTTATATTATTATTATTATTATTATTTTACAGTACAACTTGTATTATATTAATACAAATATTAATATTGATATATACATTTCTTAATTTCCAAATGTTAAATAATCTATAAAACAGCCTTTGCTTTTTTAAATAATTGCACCAAGCAATTTTGGTTTTATCATGCTTATAAAACTGATGGATGTGACAGGGGACATGTGGGGCCATTGTACAGCAGCCAGTGTGAAACGACCGTAATTGAGCCGTATATGGCGCTAAGCCTGATAATCAGTGACAGTGAGTGACGGGCATCAAAACAGAGGTTGATAATGTCTCTTCCTACATAAACGCGTGTCTGTATGACGCCCTGAGAGAGTGTGAAAATGATCTCTGAATCACTGAGATAGACAATGGCTCCAAAACACACGGCTGCAATTGAAAAGGGCGTCCCGCACGGGCTCTGGGTAATATCTGGCATCCACAGACAGGTGGGCTGTCAGGTATTCACTCTGCCACTTGTTTAAAATGTGACCTTTGCAAGTGCTGGGACCTGTCACAAAAATCCAATAAGCCCGGGGAGTGAGAGGGATCGATGTGGTGTGGGGGAAATTCTTCAGTGAGTGGACGTGGCAGCTTCGATGCTAACAGAAACATTTGAGGTATAATTAAATACTCAAAGTTACCCAGAACCCTCCTGGGCTTCAATCGTTAAGAAACAGCTTTGCTAAATGAGTGATTAAACAAAGGACGAACAAACAGAAACAGAAGTTGGAGTGGAAATGTAGCCTAAACATCCTAAAAGAATGTGCACAGAATTAATTGAACAGATGTATTTATTTGTTTGTTTATTAAACATAATTAAACTAATGTATTCATTTATTTAACTTAATTTTAAATAGAAAACATTTATTTTTTATTTCAAATAAAAATATTATTAAATAAATTATTTTAAAATATATATTTTCATTTATTATGTGTTTGTTTGTTTAAATTGAACCTTATTTCAAATCAAACTAGTTTAATGTTTAATTAGAATAATTGAAAGTACAATTTATTTAATTTACAATTTTATTAATTGCACAAATGTATTTATTTTTAAATCTACTTATTTAACTTAATTTAAAATAAAATAAACTTAACAAATAAATGTTTATGTATGTATTTATATTAGCATGAACTTAATTATTAAAATATTTTGTATTTGCTATTTGTTAAAATATTACCTTACAAAGAAAATGAACTTAATGTAAAAGTTTAATTTAAAAATGATTGGATGTATTATTTATTTAATTGACTATTAATATAATATTTTATTATGAGAATCCTTCTTTTATTGTATTGGAATGATGTCTAATGTCTGAATGGTTAAAGGAGATCTGTAGAGAATTTGTAGAAACTGTCAAACCCATCAGGATTTTCTTTCAATTCCTTTTGCTATCCTACAAGGTATTATTATTTTTTTTTTATCCTGCTGGTAATTATGACAGTACTTTTGGGAACAGGGTATTGGGAAGTTTTTGTTTTGCGCTATGTTGCAATCATATGAGAATTTCTATTACAATCCTTCAGGATTTGCTGCAAATTATGAAAGAAATTGGGGTTGAAGACATAGCGTTTGCTATCTGCTCCCTATCATTTCGCTGTCTTCGTCAATGAAACTGGCGAAAAAGCAAAAGAAAACATTTGTGCAATATTATATGTGCATATTCCTTTGGGATTTGTTTTAGAGTAAAACACAGAAGTAAAAATGCTAACAAAATAGCATGAAATGTATTAGTTGTGGTATTCGACATGTACTGCCAGAGACCAGGGAATTTAGAGGGTTTTATTCAAATAAAACAGCACAGCATGTCCGCACACATGCGTGTTCTGCCGAGTCATTCACCTGCTCCGGTGTGGATGTGTCTCAATGACACTTTCAATAAGAGACCGTCCTCAGCTGGCCTCTACCCCGTGCCGGACGTGTTTATCCCTTGCTGCTGTAATTACCTCTCTAAGATGTCATTAGCTTTAATGTGGCTGCGCAGGCAAGTGGAAGGTCATCCAGAGACAAACGGCAAAGGATGGAGGGCGTCGAGGTGGCCTGAGTTACTCAGTGATGGAGAGAAAGACCATTCAGATGGCCAAATGTATTAAAGTAATGTGCTCTGACTAGCACTGGAAGTAGCAAATCCTGGATCATGGCTGCATATCATTTTTATTCATTTTATAAATTAATTTCAGCGTTAATTGTAATTGTTTTAGTTCATGTAAAATTATGAAAGTAAGAACTAATGTGTTGGCAAGTAGCTAAAATAAAGTAGTTGTTTTTCAGTTAGCGTTCATTAGAATTTATAATTAACATAAAATATTTGTTTTATGTTTTGAGTTTCAATTTAATAACCATCATCCCACATATTTCACATTTATTATTTTTCCTCAAATAATAAAAGTAAAATAAAATAATAATTACAAAAATAAATAAATAAATAATCTGTAAAATGTTTACTTTCAATCAAATTAAAAGTTTAGAAGTACTAGTGTATATATATATATATATATATATTTAAAACAATTTTTTTTTATTTTTTTTTTTTTGATTCAAATTAATTTGTATAGCAAGATTAATACTGTTGTAAAACAGCACTGAAGGTCCAATAAATAAACAGATTTCTGGTAACATAGTAAAACGAAATAAATTGATTTAAATAAATAAATAATTTACATATAATTTTAATCTTTGTGTTCAGATCAAAAAGTGTCTTTGTGTTTTCCAGATTTAAACACATTTAAATATCCTTCAAATTAGATAATTTACCGAGAAGTAACATACAAAGTATTTGTTTATCAGAACATTTAGCAGAATATTGTGAAATGCTCAGCTCCCACGACCTGTTTGAGAAGAAACGACAGATGAAAGAGGTTCAGAAAGACCACCTTATTTACTCCTAATATCTGGAGAAGTCATTTTCCAGTGCAAATGTTCCCGCTGATGCCAGCTGCCAGAGAGAGACGGGCTTCTGCAGTCTGGGTTTCCAAGTTCGTCCGTCTCTCATCACGTGTCACATGCTAATGGAGTCAGAGGGCAGTACATTTGGAATCATTTGGCTTTTAGTCTCGAGCAGCAGTTGGCTCTAACAGGAGGAAGGTCTAGTTCATTAAAACACTTTAACGCAGAGATATTAGCGTTTCCCATTACATTAACAGAACGAGTTTTCACTCCACGAGTGAGAGAGAGGACAAGACTAAATATTCCAGAGGTCAGAGGGCAAGAACCATATAAACCTACAATATTCAGTCTGTTTACTTCATCACTATTATTATTATTGTTCAATACTGGAGGTTAGAGTTTAATTTGAATTATAATTTTAATTATAACATATTGTTAAATAACAATCAAATATTGTTAAAGTTTTAGTAATTTTATTGTTTTTGTGATTTTTTTATTATACAATTTTGTGAAATAACAATAAAATATTGTTAAAGTTTTAGTAATTTTATTGTTTTTGTAATTGTTTGTAGTAGTCATATATCTATGTTTTTGTTTGTTATTTATTAAATAATCAAATTATTTAGATAATACAAATATTTAATGAAATAATGTTATTAACTGTATCTGTTACATTGTTGTTAGTATAACTGAGATACTATTATAGTTTGTATCTATATTTTCCTAAAAAAAATATATATATATATATAATTTGTATTGTTTTTAAATATATCTATATAGGTTTTGTTTTAATATGTATATTAAATATTGCACAACTTATTGCACCATATTGCACAACTTTCTGGAGTTTTATTTTAGGTTTTGATCCTTAAGAATATATATGTGGTATAAGTACCATAAACATCTTAATATATTTGTACAGCTCCTCTTCTAAGAAAAAGTCGATTTTTGCCTGTCTAATTAATATTCACGAGCCTCTCTTCTGATTGGCCTGTTGTTTTCTGAGGGATGCCAGGCTAACCACATGTAACTAGTTAGGGCCGACGTCACAATTACACCACGCTAAGCTGGAAGCAAAACAAAGATTTGGCTACACAATGAGCTTAAGATATCATCGGTGCCATCAAATACATATAAAATATGTTGGGTGCCAGAATCGATGTAATGCAGCCTCAAATTAGAAATTTGATCGCATACTTGCTGCCACTGCCAGACAAAAAACCCAGGACAGCTGTGGTTAAACGTGATAAAACGAGCGGACTGGACAGAAACCATCATCAAAAACACTCGCGTTTGCAGCACACACTTCTAATCAGAAAAGGGTCAATAAAGTATTGTCTTTTGTTGTTATGCGCGCGTCTGAAGATTTCTTGCATCTCACGACTATGCTGTGTATGAAATAATGTCTGTGTGCATGTGTGTAAAACATCAAACTGGTGATTTATAATAATTTGTAATTGTATATACATTGTCGTGATTAATTGTGGCTGGAGGATGGATGGGGGTGGGTGGTGCTTGGGATGGTGAATGAAGGCGGTGACTGAGTAGTTCTGACGTCACATTTTTACGGAGGTCACAAGGGCTCGTGAAAGAGCACGGCTACTTTATGCACTCTGTGTGAGCTTTACTGTGGACTGACTGTTTTGAAACTTATATGGTAGTTACATAACCCCTAGACCTCTGTTATCACGAAACAAGCCAGGACATTTCAGTTTTGACAATATAGGACCTTTAAGTTCAGTACTTATAATGTTATTTCCTATGAAAGAGTAACTTTTTTGTTTGTTTTCCAGTTCTATACTCATTTAAATATCCTTTGAGCAAGATAAGCAAAACTGCATAATATATTAAGGCCAATTTTCAGGAAATTTGTTAATATACTGTGTTATATAATAATATGTTTTCCACTTCTTTTAACCTTAAGCAGGTGAAAATCAATTAAATAACAAGACAAAATATAGATTTATTCAAGAAACATTCTCTGAAAATGAGCTTTAATATCTCATGCAGCTTGTTTTAAGGACATTTAGAGGAGAATACTTAATACAGAAACTGTTCTCACTTCATGATGTGTTTAGTTCATGTTTAAATATTAGCATGCACTCATTAGTGGTCAGACCTGTGAACGTGTGGTATTTGAGAATAATGATCAGATATAGTTCACCTTTATATCTGTGAGCACATTAACTCACACCCACTGGTCTTAACAGCTCTCAGATCCGCACACAGGCCAGTCCTCTCTCTGTCTGACAGACGATTAACATTCAGCTCGTACACACACAAGTGCACGGGACAGATGATGAACTGTTATGTCTGGATTCAGTGGGTATTTGGATTGTGCAAATATGAAATATAGTTCAGAGCTAAAGTATGTATTCCCATGGTGTCACAATGCATAAGGCAGGACATGTGTTGTTCCATATCTATCTGTTTGCAGCTAGATCATAAATAAATAAGTTACTGAGATAATGCAAAATTTGAATAGTTAATGAAATATTGATATTGATTCATTTGTAATGCTATTTACTCCAGTAAAAAAATATATATATATATATATATATATATACATTTTTATTATTTTTTTCATACAATTCCATACAATATATTCAGTTTATTCCATGCAATTATTGAGCAGGCTCAAGACATTATTTTTTTTTATATATCACAATAAATAATCAAACTATCCTAGCATGTACATGGAAGGAAGGAGGTTTGCATGAGAATCCATTCAGGTTTTCTTCAGCTGTGTGGAATGTAATCTGATGAGTTTTTGTGATGTTTGACAGAGGCAGGATCCCGTGGCCTGGGGAACGGAGTTTGCTGCTGTGTCTCGTGATGTTCTGAACATTCGCTACACCCTCCTGCCGTATTTGTACACACTGATGTATGAAGCGCACGCTCACGGAAACACTGTGGTCAGACCCATGCTGCACGAGTGAGTGTCCACCATTTAGTTTACCCACAAATGAAAATATCACCCTCATACAATTTCAAAACTATAAGACAGAAAAAAAGGTTTTAAAACAATTTAAAAACTGTATGAATATGAACATTTTAGTTTTTATCTTGGCTGTGCAAACATTTAGGGAACATTCCATTTTAGCATTTTGCAGGAATTGTGCGAATGTTATTTTTGATTGTTCTCTGAACGTTCTGAATCAAGAAGAACATTTAAAAACAATCTAACATTTTACTAAAACATGAAACATATGGGTCAAAGATGAGATGCCCCATTTTGGTGTCTGCATCAAATACATTTACAAAAGGGATTATTATATATGCAGACAGCATATTAACTCATTTAAAGTGTCAACTTTAATGTCTCAAATAACTTTTGTCAAAAATAAAATGTCAAAATATGGATTCAATAATGTTTCAATGCATTCAGCATAACAGATATGTATATACAAATGAAACAACATACTTATTCTGACCTGTAAATAATAAGTAAGCATATTACATTTATTATATTTTAAATGATTAAAAACTCGCTGCTGACAAATGGGTAAAACATATAGTGGTTGCTCAGAAAATAAATACATTAATACATTAAACAGAGCACATTCTAATATGTGAAAAATAAATAAAGCTGCATTATACTTTTATAGTTTTGATGCTTGAAAACCCGTTTTCATCTTTGAGTCATATACTGTTCTGTGGTAATGTTTAGAGAACATTATTAAATACCAGATCACTTTGGCAGAACGTTAAGGAAGTTCTGCGAATGTAACGAGGCCTGTGAGTAAAAGCTGACAGAAGTTTCCTTTATGTGTGAAATATCTCTTTAAGACCTCCGTTCATGTTCTGCTCCTTCCAAATATATCTTCATTACACCATCGTTTCTTTCTGACACTATCTTCAGTCCATCCTCTCGTTCCAGTTACATATCCCCCAAAGCATCATGGGAATGACTAATCAGAACTTGGACCAAATGCTGTCTCTGTATCGGTCTTATATTCCTGTGTCTGATGATTTGTTTAGCCTGCTTTGATATCAATACTCTGTTGACCCCTCTTACCTTCCTCTTCCGGAATCTGCTTTTTTCAGCGTCTCAACCTCTGCATGTTTTCATCTCATGCTCTAAACCTCTCTCTTGCTCATGGTACAGGGTTGAGTGGATGATGTTCTCAGTGCTGTGTTCTTTACTGTAGGTTTGTCACAGATGAAAACACCTGGGTCATTGACAGGCAGTTCCTCTGGGGTCCCGCTCTTCTAATCACACCTGCTCTGGACCCGGTATGAAACACCCTGGCTATATTACGACACTAATGTATACTACTTCAGTAATAATTGTAATAATTACAAATAAGTCATCATATATATATATATATATATATATATGGGTGTGTGTGTGTGTATACGATTTTACATTTTTTTTATATTTTTTCTGTATGTAAATGTATTATGCAGTGTATATATTAATATCATTCTACATGATTAATGCATTTAAATTATTTTACATATTTTAATATTCAAATCGTTTTGTAGGTATATTATTATGATTATGATTTAGTACTGTATGTGCATATATTCAGTCAGTAAAGAGCCTTTCAGTTCTACTTAGTATTGTTTGAGTTGTTGTGTATGGATTTTGTTCTCATTGATTTTGTTTTATGAAGGGCGTTACTGTGGTCAATGGATACCTACCAAATGGCATCTGGTACGATTACCACACGGTAAGCATTTTCCCAACATGCAAGTAAGCATTTTATTCATAAGCATTCAAATCTTTATTAGCATGTCAATTTAACAACCAGTCATAATGAAGCTAGCTTTCAGCCTGCGGTACAATGTCCTCTATGTATCGGGGTCTCTTATCTGCTTGTATGTGATTTATCATCCAGGGTAAAGCTATAAGAACAGGAGGAGAGTTTGTGGATATGGAAACACCGTTAGAGAAAATTAACCTGCACGTGAGAGCAGGTCACATTCTGCCCTGGCAGAAACCGGAGAACAACACACACTACAGGTGAAGCGATACTGCATCTGTCTTAATATCTCTTTAATGGGACATTTTGCTATACTTGCATAGTATTTTTCTATTTTCAAAAGGCTTCTTGCAACCAAAACAGTCAAGATTTATTTATTTTGTCTCTCTGTGCCTTTAAGAGTTCACACTGTTGATTATCAAGACGAGCAAGTGTCAGAACTCTGAATAATTCATATTATGTAAGTGTGAGTAATGTGTTTTGTTTTTTCTTGTAGTCGTCAGAATCCTCTGGGTCTGATTGTTGCTCTTAATGATGGAGGTGTAGCAAAGGGATCCCTGTTCTGGGATGACGGAGAGGGAATTGGTGAGATTTGTGTGCTTGTGTGTCTGTAGGATGGGAATCATGAAGAATTGAAAGGTTTTGATTTATTTTGATCTTTCAAATTTCATTAATGATTTATTCAAGCTGGTTCATTGGAAATATGTGGAAATACAAAAATTCTGCAAAATGATATTACATTGCTTCTTGCATCATTTTGTGACATTTCTACAGAGACATGTTCAGGGAGTAGCCCTAAAACCACGTTCATTATTATCCAAAACAGGCAAAGTTGTGCGCTATCAGGTTCATGCTATATTGCATTTAAAAATAAGATACTACCTACACTAAACCCTACTTTAATCCTAAACAACAGTGCTAATAAAATTGATTAAAACACATTTTTTTCTGTGAAGTGCAATGCTGTACCGGGTGTGCTACCGAGCAAGTTTACTACATCAGAAAATCCAAACGTACGGAGCTGGTTAAGTGACGTAAATGTCAAATCTCATGCACTATGGTAAAAGTGTTCTGAGGTCATTACTCAGTATTTTGTGTAAGGAACTGCAAGAACTGCCAAGTCTTTATTAACTGGTAATATGCCCCATAATCATAATTTGTGTGAAAAGGAATACAAGTTGTTAGCGTATTACAGCCACTAGAGTTCATTTCACCTGGACTCGGCAGTGAAGTGTATGTATACTCTAGGCATGTTTTTTGGCGTTTAACAAAAATGTAAGAAGGAACACATATTTCCAATGAGCCTATTTTGGATGTATACTTTTTACTTGTAGTAAATGCTATTATTGCTTAAGTCTCATTAGCATTACAATCAATAACATTGTGTTCTTAAAGCGTATCGTTATATATTAATTTCTGTATTTGTTTGTGTATGTAGATCATTCTAAACATCATTTATCACAGTGTTTTAAAAACACTTTCTTCTTTGAATCTTTATTATTATTATCTTACAGATACTGTTCTGAACAGGCGATACCTCTTGACAACTTTCAATGTCGGTGAGGTAAGTTAATATGTATTGAAGAAAGCAGAGTGTGCAGTTCTTTCAGGTTTATTTGGATCGTGGTCATTAAATCCAATAGGGAGTCCAATATTGTGCATCTCACTTGATGCCAAACATCTGTGGCCACTCTCTATTAATAAACAAATCCAGATCCAAAACTGTTTCATGCTGTAGCAGCTCAAGGCCACTTGGCCCCGGTCAGAGCTCTCTGGACGTTCTGTGGGTTTGATGTTGTATGTACTGGGATTATTTGAGCGGTGGGGAAAACACGGCACTATGGAGTTGAGAACTGTTTGTAAAACGAGGTCAGACTCAGCTAGGTTGAGTTGTCTCAGCACAGATGTTACATAAATACTGACAACTATTTTCTGTTATTATTCATTCTGTTCTAGTAATATCTAAGTGGGAGAATCTAAAGAAATTGATCATTTGTCAATTTATTTTTGCATTGTGATATTAATTTCATGATAATTAAGTGTATTTTCCTCACAAATATGTATTACTGTAATATATCTGGATGTTTTAATGACAGCAATTATGATTTGCAATATCATTTTTGCTTCTACTGTAAACAGGCATGTGTGTTACAGCTGTGCTGTGTGATTATGTTTATAGCGTACTCTTACCAGTGTGGTTTCTGTAAATGGGCTGGCCGTGGCCGACATACTGACCCTGGGTGTCGTGAGGGTTTGGGGTGTAACAAACCAAGTCACTCGGGTTACCATGAAAGTGGCCGAGAACCCTGAAGTCGTCTTGGGATTCACATATAAACCTGAGGTGAGATGCTTTATGCAAATATATACTTTAAACCAGTTATATACTGTTCATATAGTCAGAACCATTGATATTATGAGAAATGGTACCTTTTATATGGACAAGAGGTGCTGCTTAAAAAATACAAATCATTTATTTTAAATTATTCAGTTTTATTTATTTTAAATTAAATAAGTAAATAAATCATGTTACCTTGCAATGTTTCAAAATGTAAAATAGCAGGTAAATATATCAATTATATGTATGAATTATTTAATTTGGTAATTTTATATGCAGATATTAAAATGCATTTTCTTAAAAGATGAAAATGAAAACTGGATTGTTCTTGTTCTTCATGTTCTTATTGTGCTTGCCATGCATTTGCCAGTTTATAAAACTGATTGCTTTTTAAGTGATATTACTCTCATGACAAAATAAATGTACTGTATAAATACTTATGTTGTTTATATTGAAAATCATTTAATTTAATTGTAAGATTACTAAGAGATATTATTTTCTTTAAAATTAAGAATGCTATAAATAATCATATTTAAAAAAAATCTGTACATTTGTTTGCATTTTAATTTTTTTATCCCAGTGAAATTTTACACCAAAATTAATACAAATAAATATTTAATTATATCTTATTGAAAATTAGTTTTAAAGAGATTTTAATATTTAAATTGTAATATTTCTAAGATATAATTTCTTAAAAATTAAGAATATCATACATAATTAAGTAATTTACTTTGGAAATAATGTATACATCAGGGAAGTATTTATATGCTGCAATTAATTTATCATAGTCAAATTGCACCCCAAAATTAATAAAAGAAATATGATTTTATAATATACTTATGACTTTTATAATATATATAATTTATATTTTAAATAGATGTTATTTATAATATATATAATTTATATTTTAAAGAGATTGTATTTATATGACAATTAAAAATGTAAAATAATGATATTATTTAAACTGAAATTGATTAGATTTGAATAAAATGTATACATCTTGGAAGTTGTTTGCTGCCTTTAATTTATGCTGAGAACAATAATAATAATACAGTACTTATACATATATATAATACGGTAATGAGGATCACTATTGAGAGTAATTTAGAGGCTAAGCATCTGAATGCATTCACATTGAATCATCCTTGTATTTTTTAAGTTGTTTTCCTAGTCCTCATACTTTACCCATGCACATTGAGCTTGATTAAATACATAGAGCAGTTTACATTTTCCCAGAATGCTTAAAAATAAACGCTTTAAAAAGTTGTATGTGCATCACCGTTTCTATTAATAAGACTGCAGGCAGGCGCTCCAGAGACTGAGATTTTTATGAGTCATGAGAATAATCGATGGGGGGTGACTAAGAAACTGTGCTCATGTGAATCTGAATAACTAGTGTTCCAGCCCACACAGAATCATTTATCTTTCTTAGTATTTCCTGACTGCATAATAAGTCTGAAAGAGGCGAGGCAGCTCCATCTGTCTCCATGTGTGTGTTTGCCCTCAGCGGCGGATGTCAGATCAGAGGTGGCGTTTCCCAACGATTCACTCGAACATCTTTTATTTTTCTTCATCATGCCATTATTAGGCCATTAACTGAACTAGTCTGTAATCACACACGAGTTTAAGCTCTTAAAGGAATAGTTCACCCCAAAAATGGAAATTTGCTGTATATGTACACACCCTCAGGCCATCCAAGATGTAGATGAGTTTGTTTCTTCATCAGATTTGGAGGAATGTAGCATTACATCACTTGCTCACCAATGGATCCTCTGCAGTGAATGGGTGCCGTCAGAATGAGAGTCCAAACAGCTGATAAAAACAACAAAATAATCCACACCACTCCAGTCCAACAATTAACATTGTGTGAAGCCAAAAGCTGCGTGTTTGTTCACAAATCCATCATTAAAACGTTTTTAACTTCAAACTGTCGTTCCAACATATGTCCATGATTTAGCTTTCTCCAGTGAAAATGATAAATATGAAAAGATTTACAAGCAAAAACAGTACAAAATAGATCTAAACAATGATGTTGGTGGATTTTGATGTGAGAAAAAAAGAGAATGTACTTTTCACTGGAGGAAGTGTTATTGTGGATTATGGACTCAAATTTTGCCATAAACAAAAGTTTTAAGCTAAAACGCCTTAATGATGGATCTGTTTCTACAAACATATGCAGCTTTCTGTTTCACAAGACATGAGTTGACGATTACTTCTGGATTACTTGTGGATTATTGTGATGTTTATATCAGCGTTTAGGGCTCTCATTCTGACGGCACCCATTCACTGCAGATGATTCATTGGTGAGTAAGTGATGTAATGCAAAATGTAGCTTTCCTTTTTTCTGTATTCTGTATAAAACTGAATTATGTTGGATTAACTCTTCCTACTTTTCCCTCAGATTCAGGAGCTGGAAATTGATGCAACATCACAATCTCACACCATCGAAAGGCCTTTCACAATCACATGGACCACAGGATAGTTATGGACAAGTCTACAGAGACGTGTTTGAGCCAAGAGCAATCGCTTGATTATTTCTGTTTATTTATTAATGTTCAGTCAACCTAGTAATTTATTCTGGAAGCTTTTATGGTACATATCATCTGGATTTAAAATATGACATTATGCCTTCTCATAAGCCAATGGTAATTATTTTTTGGTTTGGATCTGATATTCGAAACTGTTACTGGTTGTGTAACTTCAGGCCAGACTTTGAAGACTGAATCTGTAATGTCGGCCTTTTGGGAAGTGGGAATATAATGATAACCCTTAATTATCGACAATCACAGCTTTTTAACGAGAAAACCTCTCAGCGGCGGCTACCTGCCGGGCGAGCTTCACGCACGACTACAGTTTGAACTAATGATACAATAATCAATTATTCATTCTACAGTAAACATAATGATATCAATTAAGCAATGGAGACTGTAAATTGATTTCTGCTCTAATTGGCAATCATGGCGAGCTGGAGAGATGGACGCCGTGGGGAAGAGGGCGGGAAGGGTGTGCCTTAGATATTTAGACGCTAGCCAAAAACATTGATAATTGAGGAGCTTTTTTTATCCGAGTGTGAAACAGGATGGAGCCGCTCTGACTGAAACTGTAATTATTTGGGTTTTCTGTTATGTGAAACGGGTTTATCCAGAGCTTGTATTTAATTAGCGCAGACCAGCGGTCCTGCTTTCCGGGATTTTTACAAGAAAAATAACAGTTTTCTTTCATAGCCAGGCAGTGAGGAAACACAATTATTCATGGAGTTTATACAAAGTTTCAAACTTCTGTGTTATAAAAACATCAGCTCTGTCTGAGTCGGTTGTGTTAATTTTATCATTAGAAGTTCAACGCTGTTCATTAAGCGATCTATGAAAGAATAACACAGCTGTAACATGGAGAAATGTTTTAAAACTGCAATAAACCTCAGGAAGCCTGTGACTGATTTGACTTGCTGATTTTATGGTAATATTTGCTTTAATCTCTGAAGAAACGTTCTTTTGTTTCTTTCCTGCACGCACGCAATCCAGACATCAGTCAAAAGTCAGGTGCATTAAAACAATCAATCTGATTCAAATAAATCAAAAACATACAGAGAATGTAGTCTTGATTTAACCAACCCTCCAAACAAAGACTGGGATTGAGAGGAAAGTACTCATGAAAAAATAGAGGGAAACAACAAAAAGACAACATGAAAGATGAAACGCACACTCAAGACTTCAAAGCATCGACATGTGATTGTTTGCGATGTCTGTATGCTGGAATACATTAGACAAAACATGGATTAGGGACAAAATGCAAAGAAAACATTGACACGCACTGATCCAGAACACTGACGCTTTGTTTTCATGCAGGTTACAGATGTGACATGATTTCATATGAAATATAAAAAAATATAATTATATCTGGAGGTTTTTTTGATGAAGTACAATGTGTTTTTATGATCAATGATTAACTGTCTCAATTTCATTGTGCAAATTTAAGAGAAATCTACAAATATAGTCTAACTTAGTATGATTATGATCTCACTTGAACCGCAACACAATAATATATGTATATATATATATATATATCAAATCGTTAATGTATCAATTGATACATTGATGTGTCAAAATATTTTACAGCTTTTATGAATCTTTGTTAATAGTTAATAAATACAGTTGTTCATTGACTGTTGTTATTGTCAACTAGCCTATAGGTAAAACTATTACAATTTTTTTTGTTATTTGCAATAAAGCTGAAATAAAACAAATAGATGAAAATCGTACACTTCAAAACATACTTAAGTAAATTCACAAAAACTAAAATGAATGTATTTATTTTTCATTTGAAAAAAACTAATAGAAAAATCACAACAAAATTACTAAACATGTATATGAAAACTTAAAAATAAATAAATAATAAAATCAATAAATAGCATAGCCTATACTGAAATAACACTGTTTTCACAAGCATTATGTTAACAGATGCAATTTATTAGTAGGCAATTTGTATTATATTTGAAAGTAAATTGAAAAATGTAAATAAGATTAATAAATGCTACAGAAGCTTTATTAATTGTTTGTCTATTTTAACCAATGTAATTAATTAACATCCATGAGTTGAATTGAATCAGCACCTGACATTATAATTGGGTTCAAGTCTTAAAAGATGACACTTAAAAAAAAAGATTTATAAGAAAGAAAAAAGTTTCCTCAAATAAAACTTCTGTGAAGCTTAAGTTTTAGACGGGCATCTTTTAGACAGACACGTTGCATTTTGTCAAATAAACCCTCAATACTAATAGCATTCCTTTATGCTAATTCACTAGCAATAAAGCTAATAGTTTTGTAAGATGGAGGTTTTGTTCTTAAAAATACGATGCTGGGATTGAAATATGAGATGCAAAAGGTATGGGTTGATCTCAACACACACACACACACAACAACATACATACACACCTGTCACAGCCGGTGTGAAGTGAAGCATAAGCAGCTGCAATTACCAGGTATCGTCCCCCTCTGCCCCCTGTCGTCAGTGGCATGCGAGTGAAGGGAAAATTGCGAGGGCGTGCCTCCGTGTCACCGAGTGTCACGTGGTGAAATGACTCGTGAGGAAGTGGGTCTGTCAGCGATTTAGAGTCGCGTTAAGATTGACAGTACAAGCCTGTGCGTGTGTGTGTGTGTGTGTGTGTGTGTGTGTGTGTCTGTGTCTGTGTGGCCGTTTCTTAAACGGAAGGCTGCATCCTCTGGAGGTTGCATACCTCATAAAGACGATCTTATTTTTTAATATTAACAGTTGTAAATTTGGCCATTATTTTTAGATAAGTGTAAATAGTTGTAATATGCTTTTGACTCACTTTCTCCCCCTAAACAGTTCTCTCTTGATGCTAACAGTGCTACTGATACTTTCTGTTCCTCTCTGACGTCGTGTTTAGATACTTTCTACCCATTATCTTCCAGGCCAGCCCCTACCACCCCTTCTGCCCCTTGACTATCTAATGTTCTCCGCGAACATCATTATAAACTCAGGGCTGCAGAAAGGGTATGGCGCAAATCACAAAATCCTACTGACCTTAATTTATATCAACCACTCCTCTCTGAATTCTCTGCTAATTTATCCACTGCTAAAAGGTCATACTATCACGGCAAAATTAATAATTTGGCTAACCCTTGCAAGCTCTTTAAAACATTTCCCTCCCTCCTTTAGGTCCATTTCCCTCCAGATAGGTCCTTCAAAGTATCTTGGAGAGGTGAGGTGTCCAAGTCGTAACATCTAACTTCTGGGGTGCCTCAGGGCTCAGTTCTTGGACCACTTCTCTTCTCTGTCTATATGGCATCCCTAGGTTCTGTCATTCAGAAACATGGCTTTTCACATCACTGCTATGCTGATGACACTCAACTCTACCTCTCATTCCATGCTGATGATCCGACGATAGCTACTTGCATCTCAGCGTGTCTAACAGACATTTCTTGCTGGATGAAGGACTATCACCTTCAACTCAACCTAGCTAAGACAGAACTGCTTGTGGTTTCAGCAAACCCATCACTTCATCACAATTTTACCTTCCAGTTAGGCTCATCAACCATAACTCCTTAAAAAACAGCCAGAAACCTTGGAGTTGTGATTGATGATAAGCTACATTTCTCAAATCACATTGCTAAAACTGCCCGGTCCAGCAGATTAGGCCCTTTCTCTCGGAACATGCAACACATCTCCTTGTTCAAGCTCTTGTTCTGTCCAGACTTGACTATTGCAATGCTCTCTTCGCATGTCTTCCACCCAATTCCTTCAAACCTCTACAATTAATAAAAAAATGACGCTGCAAGATTAATCTTTAATGAGCCGAAAAGAATGCACGTCACACCTCTGTTCATCAATTTGCACTGGCTAGCAATATCTGCTTGTATGAAATTCAAGTCATTAATGTTTGCCTACAGAACCACCTCTGGCTCTGCACCCCTTTACCTAAATGCATTACTTCAGACTTATATGCCCTCTAGAAGCTTGCGTTCTGCAAGTGAACAACGCATTACTGTACCATCCCAAAGAGGCACAAAATCCCTTTCACTGACTTTTTCATGAACTGTTCCCATCTGGTGGAATGACCTGCCCAACTCAATCCCAGCAGCTGAATCCTTACCCATCTTCAAGAAACGGCTAAAAACACATCTCTTCCATCTTTATTTGACCCTCTAACTCTAGCACTCTCTATTCTAATTTTATTTTATCTAATCTGTCTTCTTTTTATAAAAAACACACACACACACTTGACCCTCTATCAATTGCATATTTATTCTCTAACTGCTAGCTTTTCTTGAAAAACTAACACTAGCTTTCATTTTTATTTGTTATTCTATCTACTTGTTTCTTAAAAAAAAAAAAAAACCTTGCTACGTGTACTGCGTTAGGCTAACCAAGACTTGTCATTGCACTTGCATGTTATTGCTCTTTTGTTGGTTTTGATTGCTTCTATTGTCCTCATTTGTAAGTCGCTTTGTAGTAGCACTGTCTCAATGCAAAAAGGTTGTGGGTTATGAAATTCCAGGAATCACATACTAATGAAAATGTATAACCTAGAATGCTAATTGTAATACTGTGCTTTGGATAAGAAGCTACTAAATACATAAATGTAACTATATGGGAAATAGCCATGATACTGTCCCAAAAGAAACAGCCAAAACTGTGCCTTTATGATACTTTTACATGAACTGTTCCAGATCTGGTGGAATGACACATGGTCTAACTTTAACATATACATGTAACAGTTATCCTAATTAACACAAGACACATGGTCTAAAAACATCTCTCCATGTTTATTTTATGTTGTAGCACAAACAACTATGCAGTGTGCTCTATTGGCACAATATGTTTAACACAATTACATTTTTGAATCATACCTGACAGCAGAGAGACATACAGCAGGCAGAGTTATGGAGCAGAGCTCCAGAGACCCTCACACACTGCATGGGCTTTTCTGACTACAATCATTTTGTGTTAATAGTTTTGTCACTTCCCTTATATACCCAAATAAAAAAACTAAGAAATCTTCAGATCAGTTGTAAAAGCATAAAGTGCATTTTGGTTTATTAGGTTTTGTGATCCAGATTCGCACCTCTTCTACAATTCTACAAAAGTGTTCAATATTTCTCATAATACACGTGACTACTGTGAAATTGAGACCAGTTTACCACAGATACCTTTAAAATTATACCAAACATGGAAGGGAAAAAACAACATTCACAAGATATAACACTTTTGGCATATGGATATTCTTGCTTTGGGGAAGAAGAGTGAGGGAGAAGAGAGGGATGAAGGGGGTCATACATGAACAAAGAGATAAGCTTGGTCAGGGCGTTGTTGTTTGTTCTCTTTGGAGATTTATTCTCCAGATTAGTTTTATGGTTTTATTGTATAGCATCTGTTTTGCGAGAGTTCCTGAGTTTTGGCCTCACGAGGAATTAATTTATAAGGAAATAAATTCACTCCTTGCAAGATATATTATTAAAATTTAAAATATAAATTATAAATATTGACATTTAAATATATTATAATCAATTGTATGTTCTAAAGAAAATTATAATATAATATAATATTGCTCTTTTTGCATCTGCTTAGAATATGAATGAAGAATATTGTTTAATTTCAACAATAACATTTATCAGAAAAGGCAAAGGTATATTTCTTAATATGACAGTATTGTCTGAAATGAGGCTTTTATCACCATTGAAAGAACACAAGTTTGCACTGAGTTTGTAAAGGGTGTTAAAGTTTCTCTCTGTTGGTGTGTCTCAAACATAAACTTTGTATTGATATGTTGTCTCTGTTTGACCCTCGTTCATTCTGCTGTGATTTGATCTTTTAGTTGGGTGTTTTCCTGGAGAGTGTTGATTTGGAGAACTGTGCGACTCCTGAGGACCGATAAGTGTGCTCACAGTCAGGTTATTACCTTTCCGTTTAGATCCAGCACTGCGTGAAGCTTTACATTTCAAACCAGATGTTACACATTTACAGAGTTTATTCTGCTGTAATTCCCCGCTGTGTTAGTCTCTCTTCACACTTCAAGACTCATTCTTCAGCTATTTTAAACCCTAGCTTGTCTAAAAAACTCTTTATAATTTAAAATAGTCAGATGATAGAACTGGAATTTAAACCTGAGCAGTATTTATGTATCACAACATTAATTAAATACAACTTAAAAAGATGCATTTGAACTTCATACAACTAATAAACTAGAGTTGAAAACAGTGATGAACTTCAGCTTTTCACTACGTATTTTACATTACATCAAATATTAGATTTGTTATTATTATTACTATTTTTAATGTTCATATGAACAACTTTCCACATTGCTACTAAGATTTTGAAAACAGTTCATATCAGCATCTATTACTGTCATGTATTAAGTCGTTTTTTCCTATTATATTTAATTTTGTTAAATTTAATTCTAATCTATTATCATTAATTTGTTAAATGTTTTGTGTTATATAATAGTATTTTTATATAATTCTATGTATCATATTTAGTAGTTTTTGTGACATTTGTAAAAATGTAATTATAACTAATAACAATATAACACTTTGTTTTATAAGTTGAATATATATGTATTAGTATAATAGTTATTTATAATAATTATTCAATGTTAGATAATGTTTTCTAATTATCTTTCTTATTTAGTATTTTAAAATAATAAATATAATTGTAATTATTAAATGGTATTAAATTAAATAATTATAATTTATAATACAACACTTTTTAATGTATAATAGTTTGTGAATATGAAAAATATAATTATTATTATTATTATTTTATAATATTTTCTTATTTCATGTTAAATTATTGCATATTTATAATAGAATAGAATAGAATAGTTTTATATGTAAAATGGCACATGCATTCGATGAAATGCATTTAAAGAGCTTGTGTGAAAAGTTAGCTGAAGACTACAGTTCCCCAACGCAACCATCCATGACCAACCAAATGAGATTCCGCTGTGTTCGCTCCACAACAGTCCCTGAGATTGAATGAGATTCCAGTTGGCAGTTTAAATCAGAGGGTTTGCCAAGAGACCCATTTCATTAATAAGTGAAGCACAGCAGCTGACATAATGGCACTCAGAGCGTAAGGTAAGAGAGTGTTGTGCAAAGTCAACCGCTGTGGACAGATATCGAGCGCACGAGGCCAGACCAGAGCTTTAATTAATACACACATCTGCTGTCCTCACAGAGCCGCAAGGTGTGTCACAGGTGAGCAATCAGTGTTACCATCATATCAGCAGATTGCACTGTCCATACACATAAAATATGAATCTTTTAATTGGCCTGTGAAGTTCATTTGGATTCATAATTTTAGACAGATCTGTGTGGTTCTGTGGTTCGCATCTGATTTTGCAAACAAAACATCAACACAAATTTGAAATGCCAATTTGACAACTGACTGAAATAAAATAACTTTAAGTTGAAGTACAAAAGAATACTAAAACTAAAACTCTCATATAATACATGCATGCTAAATAGCAATATTTTTTTTTAAGTTGAAGCACTACAATTAATATAAAAAATATAAATACTAATAAATTAAAGCTAAATACAAATATTTTCAAGTTTAAGTTGAAGTGCTAAAATTACTACAATTAAAAATAAATTATAATAAATTAGTTAAAATTTACAAAAAAGTTTGAAAAGTTTCACATTACTTTTTAGATATGAGCAGGGCTTGATTGTTTGTTTTTAATACACAACGTTATATTTAGAGCAAATTTAAAAAGCCCTTTCACACCAAAAAGTGTCATGAATAAACCTCAGACTGAAGGAAGAGTAAATCCCATCTGTACAGTATAACGCAGAAGAAGAAGGTTCAACACTCTTCAGCTATTAAAAAACAACGAAGCACAATTGTTAGTTTATCTAAAGTCATTTTTGCTTATTAGTATGATTGAACTGGATTATCAAAGGTCAGCAGCAAACACATTGGTTAATAAAATGAGATTAGATATATTTGTGTTGTTTAACATATTTAATTATTTCAGGTTTGTGTCATATTCACTGTTTTAATTCATTTTGATGAATACTGAATCAGTTTTTTGCGAGTGGGATGAATTAATACTCCTTCACATTTAGTCTAGAACTACAGAAACATGTTCACACAGCACACTGTCAGTCAATAAATGGGAAGAAAGTAACTGGCGTTACTGTTTTGAAAAAGTAACTCAGATATTTTCTTGTAAATTAAAAAGTAATGTGTTACTTTACTAGTTACTTGAAAAAAGTAATATTATTACATAACTCACATTACTTGTAATGTGTTACCCCCAACACTGATTAAGATTAATAAATCTGTAGATTTGACATTATTGTAAAGTGTTACCATTTCATTTACAACTAATTTGTTGGAATATTGTTTCAAAGTCACCCACAGTAAATCTGAGTTCACACCAAAACTCTCTTGAAAAATAATTATAAATATTGAACATTATGATCTGTGAACAAATCAGTGATTACTGATTTTTCATAAGATATCTTTTTTCATTATTTTATTTCATTTTGTGTTTGGTTTATACCCCGTTATCATTGTTTCGAGTTTCTCTGAATGCAGCTTTGTAGATGTGTTTGTGTTTAAAGTGAAAGAAGCACTGACACGTGTATGTTGAAGGTTAAAGACAGCAACATTGTTTAATAGATGTGTCAGAAATGTGCAGACAGGACCAATCAAATCCACCCACAACAGATGCGTGAATACAGAAACGAACCATTACATTGGTGAAATATCACTAAAGACACGATCATGATCATTCAAATAATTGCTGAACATCATTTTAGTGCACATATTCCAGACACTTCAAATAAAGTATAGTTGCTTCCTCACAAAGCATCGTAATGGGCCTTCATCTCCTCTCAGAAACACTAACACAGCTTTGTGCTTTTCAATCAAACCGCAAGTAGCTGGGTGACCAAAAATGAGTCGTTTTATATCATCGCAACGCTATGAATCATATTATAGTACGTATGTCAAAGCAAATTCACCAGACATTTCTGGCTGAATGATTTTAGTATTTTTGTGATATTTTATAATTATTGAGATACTATTATGTGTCTTTATGTAATATCTATATATATATATATATATATATATATTAATAGTAATATGTAGCCAGATTTGTTATATTTAGTTTCTCATAAAAATATATAATTTCAGTTTTATTTTTTGTTATTGTAGTAATAAAACTAAACTAAATTATATATATGTCTTATCTTATATGTATGAGTAATTTTAGCTAACTGTAATAACCCTGTCTGATTGTGTGTTTAGTTCACTGTAATAACCCTGTCTGATTGTGTGTGTTTATTCTCTCAGAAACACTAACACAGCTTTGTGCTGGTCTAATGTTGAGTCAAGTCTGGCTAATGGATATCATAAACCAGGTCTTTTATTTGCTGTCATTGGGATGTCTGGAGCAGATCTGGTGAAAGGCTTGTAGTCTGGCACTGACTCTGGCTTATTTGCATTTGTTTGAGTGCTATTTGGCCTTAACTGAGAGTCTGTGAATGAACGGCGGCTCATAAAACATCACCTTTGCCTTCTGGAGCGTCCAGCCGCATGCCAGTCATCAGCTTCCAGGAGCTCTTGTTATTCCACACATGTGCGATAGTGATGTATCAGGTGGCTAAGATAATAGTTTTATTCAGGGAAGACATTTTCCTCCCTGATTGTGAAATTGAATTTTATAGTGGTGCTTCTGATAGCAGGATGGAATTGGTGCTTCAGATAAATGGATAGGATTGTATTTTTTATGCATTATAAAATTGTATGTGCCTATTTATATAATCACTATACACTACAGATTGATACAGAAAGAGTAATATAGAGAATGAGGAAAATACTAACAATTCACAATTTTGTGATTTTTAACATGTTCTTGGTTGTGGAAAAAAAATACAGTATATACTGTGTGTGTGTGTGTATATATATATAAGCATAGAATGTGAATACTGTTTGGTATGTTAATATACCATATCATCTTGTTTAAATAAGCAAGTTGTAATTAGATGCCAATTTATGCAATTTAATTCAGTTCTTTTATTCTTAAAAAACAATTCTTCATTTTTTGCAGCCTCAAATTCAGTGCAGTGAGTTGGAAAATGTCTTAAAACTTAAAAATGCCATTGTTTCCTGTTCATTCATCACACTGTAAATCGAAGGTCATGTCGAGCACATTGTATTGTGGGAAACAGTTTCTCCTGCAGTGTGCTTTGATTGCATACTACACACTTTGGCAAATGCAGCAGGTCATCAGAGTATGTCATGCAGAGGGTTTGCATACTGCGTAGTGCTTGAGGATGAGGAGGGACTAGATGACATTATGATTGTTTATTTGTTAAAAGGAAGCATCATGCTGTATGAAGTGTTAGTCCACCAGATTTAATGGAGCATTTAGGCAAGCATAATAATTTACTCCGGCGAGGCATGCATGACTCAGTAGTATTGGGTAATGGAATTAGCCATGGCTTTGATCAATATGAGATGTATTTGGATCGGCCAAAGGCCACAGATCTCCAAAGAGCCAATTTCTGTACACACAAACAAGAAGTGGGAGAGCTTGTTAGATCTGCTCTGATATATTAATCTGTTTTAACCCAATATACAACTAATACATTTGTTATTCAAAAGCCAAAGCACCGAAGACAGAATCGCTCTCGGATTTCCTGTCCTTTTAGACTTCCTCATCTCCAGGTAGTGTTTTTAGAATTCATGAAATTGTGATTATTGGTGATGGAAGGTTGTGTTATACAACATGTTTATGCACCTTTAAGATTTGTAATTTTGTTATGTTCTGAACAAACTTCGAAGAAAACAATTTGTTAACAAATGCTTGCTGTTTTGATGCAATTCCCGAGGTTTGTGGTGTTGTGCTTTTCAAGAAGAATTGGTCTAAAAAAAACTTTTTCTGTGAATGCCTTCCACGTGATTCTATGAACGTTTCTCAAGTGTCGACTAAGTCTCAAGTGTAAACAAGTGTGTGTACATGTATTTAAATCATTGTATATCAGTCCCATATGCAATTGTGAAGCAAATTGCAAATGGTGTATAGGTTTTAAGACCTGATCTGAAAACAAATTTACCCATACTGTAAAAAAAACATTATCCATTAATTTCACAAACATTTCTGTTAACCTTAAAACACAAAGCAATGAAGGCCAAAATTCAAAATACAAGTAAAACAACTAAATAATAATAAATGAAACGTTGAAATAACCTGCAATAAAAAAGCACATTCCTTTATATTAATATGGTACATAGTGCCTTATTTGTACATATTTATTTTACTGTGTGTGTGCACGTGTGTATATATATATATATATATATATATATACTGTATATATAATTATTATTATTTTTTCTTTAAATTCCTTTTATGCTTCCCAAGGCTTCATTACAACAGTAATATTGTGAAATATCACACACACACACACACACACACACACACACACACACACACACATATATATATATTGTATTCAATATACTCTGAAAATGTATTTATTCTTGTGGTCAAAGCTGAAGTTTCAGTTTCAGTTTTAAATTTTCTAATACACTGATTTGCTGCTCAAATAGACAACTTTTATTTTTGATTTGTAATAATATTTCACAATATTGTGTTTTTGTATAAAGTTTTGATCAAGTAAATGCAGCCTTGGTGAGCAGAAGATACTTCTTTTAAAAACGTATATAATACCTTTTCATACATTTTTATATAAAAATGCAACATATTACAGACTTATTTGTGGCTTTTTCTGAGCATTGGTTTGTTTTATCTGTCTCTTCTTGGGAAATTGTTTCTGGTTGAACTAATGCTGATATATGCATCAGATATCAACCTGGAAAGGTATTGAAGAATGACTTGAGTCTGTGCGAGTGAATAATGATTTTTCACAGTCATGCAATCCAGAGTACTGCTTCCTTCAGTGCACACATGAAATAGATGTTCATTTATCCCATTACAAACCACAAGCTCTTTCTTACTTATTGTAGGCTAAGTTTAGCTGTCCCAAATGTTACTCTGTCATGTACAATCGGTCAAATATGTGTCGTGTATGGTATAAATATGGTAACCCATACTCGGAAGTCGTGCTCTGCATTTACCCATCCAAGTACACAGACACACAGCAGTGAGCACACACACACTGTGAACACGCACCCGGAGCAGTGGGCAGCCATTAATGCTGCGGCGCCCGGGGAGCAGTTGGGGTTTCTGTGTCTTGCTCAAGGGCACCTCGCCGTGGTATTGAAGGTGGAGAGAGCGCTGTACATTCACTCCCCACCAACAATCCCTGCCGGACCGAGACTCGAACTCGCAACCTTTGGATTATGAGTCCGATTCTCTACCATTAGGCCACTACTTCCCAAAATTACGTCTCACATACTGAGCCACTGATATTGTAAATGAAACATTACTTAAAGAGGGGGTCTCTCAGTTGGTGTTATTTTGCATGTGTTGCAAATAAAAAAAAAAAAAGAGAGCATGGCATTTAATTTCTTGCGCCTCACTTTAAGCCCTTTGTCCTGTTTGAATAACATATAACTCTTTACATATTTTATTGTTGAGCCGTTGTCAGCTTTCATGTCTCAATTGAAATTCTACCCTCTAAAGCAAAGAGGAAAATTTCATATGCGTCCAACAAATCAACATATGACTAAATTCGGTTCCATATTTTATTCATCAGCAAGCAGTTAGCAAATGAAAGAAGTGACGCGGTTGCAAATGGAAGGGCTGAGAGATTTTGTGCCTTGATTTTAAGCAGAAGTTGAAATGTAGTGTCCTCTGGGCATTGTGCATTATTCAAGTGAACATCTTTTTCCCCTCAATATGGATGACAGGGACGCATAGAGTGGCTAGAAAACATAATAAAAAATAAATGACTGTGTGATTTCTCTCTCTCTCTCTCTCTGTGTGTGTGTGTGTGTGTGTGTGTGTGTGTGTGTGTGTGTGTGTGTGTGTAGTGTGTTTGTGTGTTCATGTGTGCGGTCTTGGATTTTGTATATAAAACCAAAATCTCTAGAGATGTAAATATGTACATTACAATCTGTCCAAACGCTGAAATTGTTCACATCTGTATTTTCAAACGGAATAATTATACTTACACGAATATGTAAAAATACTGATGAGATCACTGTATTATACCATGTCAGAAGCATACCTAGCTGTTATATCAGACAATATCAGCAGACATTTCCCAGTTATTACATACATAAAGTTTCCTTTTGGATCTCAGTGGAGCCTCTCCGACAGTTTGTTCAGCATCAGCTGAGTGTGAGGAGGGAGCCGCTGTCCGTGGTGCTGAATTGCTGGTTGTGTTGTCTGAAGAGGAGATTACCTCAAACCCTACTGACTGACTGACTGACTGACACATATCAAAGCAAGGTGTGGATCTGGCAATTCCAGCCTGCTGAGAGCCTGGAGTATCTCTTTGCCCATATTGTTGTGTCAGGACAGATATCTGAGTGATCGAGAGCTTTTTGCTATTGCCTGTTGCTCCAATCTACAAGAAGAAGAAAAAAAAGCAAACTCTTGTAATCTTCTCCCTCTTTCTCTGGCTCCCTCTCTATTTTTACTCGGCCACCATGCTCTGTCAAACTAATCCTCTTTGGTTTTGAAGTTTGCACTTTGTGTGACTTCTGAAACAACCTCACATTCTGGCATCAGATTCATGCATGCAGAAATAAAACATGAAAATGTGAGAGGAGAAATAACAACTGATGGACAGAACAGAAGAAACGAAAAGATGACAAGGAGAGGAATGGTCAATTAGCTGGGTTATCTATCTATCTATCTATCCATCCATCCGTCCGTCCGTCTGTCTGTCTGTATGACTAATTTCTTAATTAGTGTGAGGAGTGTAACATCATACTTTTATTATGTACTATTTAGTTTTCACAGAAATTTCCATGGTTACTTTACTTCACATCAATATTTTACTTCACATTTAAATTAATAAATTAGTCACTAACATATTTTTATTGCAAAACAGAAGTCAAATATTGAACCTTATTTATTGAAGCTTCTACTGATTATCTTTATTGTGCTTGTGTAAAAAAATAAATAAAGGCAGAATGGACATTTTTTTTTTTTTTTTTTATTTATCTAGACAAATATTCTGTAATTTGGTCTCAGAGAGTCAATATTTACAATAAAATATCTCATAGTGAGTGATTTCTTAATTAGTGTGAGGAGCAGGCAATATATAATGAAGTTATGGCCACAGCCATATCACCCTGCAGCCCAAGACTGTTTGCCTACTGAAGCTAAGCAGGGTTGAGCTGGTCAGGACCTGGATGGGAGACCTCCTGGGAAAACTATGGTTGCTGCTGGAAGAGGTGTTACTGAGGCCAGCAGGGGTGCTCACCCTGTGGTCTGTGTGGGTCCTAACGCCCCAGTATAGTGAAGGGGAAACTATACTGTCAAAAAGCACTGTCTTTCGGATGAGACATTAAACCGAGGTCCTGACTCTCTGTGGTCATTAAAAATCCCATGGCACTTCTCGTAAAGAGTAGGGGTGTAACCCCGGTGTCCTGACCAAATTCCCACCACTGGCCCTTGTCAATCATGGCCTCCTAATAATCCCATCCACTTGATTGTCTCTATGGCTCTCTCTCCTCTCCACCTGTAGCTGGTGTGTGGTGAGTGCATACACTTGATTGTCTCTATGACTCTCTCTCCTCTCCACCTGTAGCTGGTGTGTGGTGAGTGCATACACTTGATTGTCTCTATGGCTCTCTCTCCTCTCCACCTGTAGCTGGTGTGTGGTGAGTGCATACACTTGATTGGTTCTATGGCTCTCTCTCCTCTCCACCTGTAGCTGGTGTGTGGTGAGAGCATACACTTGATTGTCTCTATGTCTCTCTCTCCTCTCCACCTGTAGCTGGTGTGTGGTGAGAGCATACACTTGATTGTCTCTATGACTCTCTCTCCTCCACCTGTAGCTGGTGTGTGGTGAGAGCATACATGATTGGTTCTATGGCTCTCTCCTCTCCACCTGTAGCTGGTGTGTGGTGAGTGCATACACTTGATTGGCTCTATGACTCTCTCTCCTCCACTAGCTGGTGTGTGGTGAGCATACACTTGATTGGCTCTATGTCTCTCTCTCTTCTCTCCACCTGTAGCTGGTGTGTGGTGAGTGCATACACTTGATTGTCTCTATGACTCTCTCTCCTCTCCACCTGTAGCTGGTGTGTAGTGAGCGCATACACTTGATTAGATAGTACATATTGATACTTTACTACACATTTCATTAAAATTGTAATGCTACTATCAGCATAATTTTCTTGCAGGCAAATCAAATATATTTCTCTTTTTTTCCATGTTTTGTGAGATTCACTCAGCTAAAGGTGAGCTCAGGAATGAGACGTGAGAGAGAAAAAACAGACACTGACAATAGCTCAGGAAGCTGTGTTTGCATTATTTCATGCACCAAGTGCTTTTAATTACCAGCTTCTAATTACTGCTTTGCAGGTTCATCTACATCGCTTTTTTGCTACCAAGCTCAATCTCATCCAGGTCTGCTGTTAGCCATCTACCTCTTCCTCACCCCGAATGGCCGAAAAAAACCCGCTTGTAGATAATTACTGAACATGGAGATCGCTTGCTCTGCGGTTTGGTTTAATTAGCTCTGCTTTCTTCATCTTTGCCTCTGTTCTTGTTTTCTTTCCTCCAAAGCTGGCCGGCAAGAGGAAGTGTGCGAAATGCCCAAAAGGTCACTGATGATTCATCTACGGCCGGTTGTTTCTCCTTCCTGTGTATTTTTGGTTGCTTGTAGCGTTCTGCTAAACTCCTGGTGGCATTTGAATACGATGCAGAGTTTTGCTGTTACCAAAGACCCCCAAAACATATGGATTCACTTTGGCAAATGTCAGGCATAAATTTGCTGTGAAACTCTGAGCTGGCGAGCAGATGGTGAAGTGAGACGACAAATATTAGCAATGGTGGGAAAGGGAAAATTATCGAGTTAAATATGACAAAAAAGGACATTTACTAAAATAGCAGTTTTGTCTTGTGCTAACAATCATTACAATCTGCTCCTCGCCATTAGCTGTGTCTGCTCACGTATATCCTCATCAAGGACAAAGTCAAGGAGAAATATCTCAATTATGGCACAAAGAGAGTTGAGTGCAGGAAAAGCAGCATCAATAGTGGATTGTGATTCAGTCAGCACTTACGGTCTTCATTTGAAAACTCATTTTTCACTGCTGACATCTTTCAAACGGCATAAATGAAAAACTGTTTATTTCTGCCTTGATTAAATACAGCGTAAACAACGTGTTCATGAGGCTCTGCAGTATTTCTATGGAAGAGCTTTTGGGGATTGTATTTAGTGTCTGGAATACTGTAGTCAAAATATCCGCTGATCACAACCATCTGTGTCTGATTATGCTGTAGTTATTTGAAATGACTTGATTCATTTTAAATGAAAGTATACAAAGGCTCAACTGTAAAAGTTTGTGGTTTGGGAACCATTTTTGTTTGTGTGCTCATTTATCTATGTATCTATCTTTTCAGCATTTTATTCAAATCTAGCTATTTCATTTAAGTAATAGATGTTTTGTGATAAAAAAGTCAAACTGTCACCATAAACGCCTTCAGTAAAAAACAAATACTTTACAAGAAATGTAAATTATTAATTATATATTATATTATATATTTAATATAATTATAATCATATATTAATTCAAATTTTGTATTTTATTTTATTTTTTGTTATTTTTTATTTTGAATTGCCAAATAATTTTCATTAAAATTAAGTTAAAGTTAAGTTAAATAAGTGCATTACTGTGCACTGTATTAAACTAATTATAAATAAATCATCCAATTACTTCAAGTCAAAAACTTGAGTTCAGTTGCTGCCTTAAATTGTAATCTAATGAAATTGGCTGTAGAAGTCATTTAAACTTAAATTATATTCAGACAGACTTAAAAAAGAGTTGAAACTCATCTAACTTAAAAATAAATACGTTTGTTAAATTAATTTATATAGTAATATTCAGATCAGTTATAGTAATATTTTATTTTGTAAATAAAATAAAATACTATTTTCTATTTTATTTTAATTCAAATATTATTTTATTTTAATTTAAAATGGCATCAAACAGCAGTATCATGATAAAAGTATTATTTTTGGTCCAACTTAAAAGAGAATAGGTAATATGGTTGCTTTTACAGTGAATATATGTAAATGAATGCATGAAGTATTGTATACAATATAAGTCACTTTGGATAATATAGTTTGATGAATGAATAAATGTAAACGTACATGTACAACTAAAATAAAATAAATTATAAAAAAAAATAGATTCTACCAGAGTTTCATAGCCTTGAAGTTCCATATTTCATTAAAATGTTCTAAAGAAGCTGGAAGGTTCTTTAGTTAACAGATGTTAATGAACATAGTAAACATAATAATAATAGAAAAACATTGTATGGTAATCTGAAGAAGCTAATGTCAAGAACTTTTTCTTGAAGTGCAACCAAATTGCAACAAAGAACTCTTGACGATCCTTCATTTAAGAGTGTTTGTGAGATATAAAAACTCGAATTGAAGTGAGGTGGCTGTTTTGAAGAGGGAGCAGGTGGGTTCTCTCCGGGGCGAGCTGTTCTTGAAGATGATTTGCAGGCATGTTGCTCGCTGCTACCTGTCAGAATTGAAAATTGTAATTCACTTTCTGAAGCTTCCAGCTGTGCTGTGTAATCCCCCTCTTACAGGAATAAAACAAGTGTATAAAAGAAAGCCGCTCCAAATGTTTTTAATGAGAAAATGAGTGTCTAATCCGTCCAGATCACAATAAAAGAGCAGATAAAGGTTATTCCCCATCCAAAGCAATCAAAACTCTCTGCCATTTGATTTCTTCTCACAAATGTTTAAATAAGAGGAGTCGCATGTCCTTATGGGATGGAGCTGGGAGATGGACGGCCTGCTGTGTGGAGCATTAGTAACTTCTAAGTAATGAAGGCTTTACGAGGTTACATCAGGTTTAGATGTGAGGGAGAGTTTTAAGACAGATGCAAGATGCATTTTTGGAAGAGGAATATATGGAGAACTTCAAATGCATGTTAAGTGAAATGCTGAGCCTATTGTGTTTTAGTTAGTTAGTTAGTTAGTTAGTTAGTTATTGTGTTAAGTGCATTATATAGGTCTTGCTATAATGTGTTGTGAAGCCAAAGACAAATTTCCACTTGCGGACAGTAAAGTAAAGTAAAGTAAAGTAAAGTAAATGGATAGTTCACCCAAAAATGAAAATGATCTCATCATTTACTCAACCTAGTTGGTCCAAATTCTTTCTTTTGTGTGTGTTAACCAGTTACTGCTCCCCATTTACTTCCTTAATATATATATATATATAATTCTGACTTTATATCACACAATTGCAGCTTATATCATGCAAATCTGATTTTATATTTCACAATTGCACACTTGTATAGTGCAATTCTGTCAGAATTGCGAGACAAAACATTGCAATTACCTTTTTCTTTTTATTCAGTGGCGACAACAAGCGTTCATACAGCTGGTTACCAACACTTTTCAAAATATATGTTTTTGTGTTTAACAGAAGACAGAAACTCATACATGTTTGGAACAAGTTGATGTTTAGTAAAAGATGACAACATTTTCATTTTCTGGTGCACTGTCCCTTTAAACGTCATGCATTCTCTTAGCTCATTTGATTTCAGAAGTTGCTGTATTAGTAATGAACAGCTGCAAAGTGAGATTAATAATATTATTAAAGAATGGATTTTTTTATCTTTAATTTTTTATTTTAGGCAAACAAATTGATTGCAATGAAAGGACAGGCTGTTTAACAACAATTAAGCAATTGATTGTAATTAGATGTGATGTTTAACCCACTCCACGGGAAAACCTCAGCTGAATAAAACAGATTGAGAGACAAATTATGGATGAACGGCACACTCACTGTTGAGCAGTGGGCAGCAGTATCTCAGTATGTAAGGTGTACGGACAGATGCTCACATTATGAGTGGGGGTGGGGGGGGATCTGTGCCAGTAAGAGCAGCTGGGGCAAACGCTTGCTGGAGACACTACGACCCCCTTGTGTTCTTCCAATGTACCGTCTGTCTAATTGCGTTAATCTATAACATCGGAGACCTGATCTATCATATAATGATGGCATAATCTCTTTCCCATGAAATTAAATGCATAGAGAGTTCTACTCGTCCAGGATCAATGCTGCCCCTTCTGGAGGTCTCTGTAACACATACAAAGCATGTGTGTGTGTGTGTGTGTGTGTGTGTGTGTGTGTGTGTGTGTGTGTGTGTGTGTGTGTGCATGTGTAAATATATTTAAAAAACAGTGTAGAAACAATTTTTAAATCAGAAATTGCTAGTAAATTTCACAATGAATAAAAAAACAGAAAGTAATGCATTTAATAAAAATTAGTAGAAAGTAGAGTGACTGAAATATAATTTTTGGGAAAATGGAAATGAAAAATTATCATCTCTGCATCTTTGCTTATTCTTTGAATGTATGTATCTATTTATTTACTTACATTGTGTATTTGAGATATATATATATTTGAAAAATAAAATAAAAAGAAAATAAAACACAAAATGGTAATTGTGACTTTTTTCATTTCATGATATAATCTCACAATTGTGAATTGCGAGATATAAACTCCCGATTCTTATTTTTTTCTCCCAATTCTGGCTTGATTTCTTAGAATTTCAAGTTTATATTTCACAATTGTGACTTTGCATAGTGCAATTCTTAGAAAAGTCAGAATTGTGAGATGTAAACTCACAATTGTGATAAAATAAATCAGAATTGTAAGACAAGTCGCAATTACATTTTTATTTTAAAAACTAATAAAAATGACAAAATTCTATAAGAATCCTGAAAACATGTATCATGATTTCCACAAAAATATTAAGCATCAGTATTGAATATAGATATGCGTATATATATACATGTACATTAGTGTGTGTGTGTGTGTGTGTGTGTGTGTGTGTGTGTGATTTATTCATCAGATAACTAGTTGATCTAGTTAACCACCCAGCATCCTCCAAGCATCATGTTCCAAGCTTTGCACACAAGCACCCGAAACTGCAGTTTGTCCTAGTACTAGGAAATCAAGTGCATTTATTTTTGGCAGCACATCAGCTCAAATTAGTTCACACATGATCTTCACAAATTCCTGCCTACCCTCAGAGGACCAGCTGGGAACACAGCGGTGGCTCTGTGAAATAAAGCATGTGAGCTTACCCATAATGCCTCCAGTGCCGGGAGTATATGAGCACACACTGATATAGCTTGACGTCATTGAGCTTCTGTAGAGGCGCACTGCAGTGAAGACAACACCTTCATTTTGCATTTCAAGGTAATTTCGATGAACTCTTCCCCCATTAAATGAGCAAGCACATGTTTATTTTGAGCTTGTATGTGCAATATATTGTCTGGCTGCAACAGTTCTGCCTGCCAAAACAAGCAGTCAGTGCTCAGTGTGCATCTCAAATAGCCTGGCTTACATCCAGGAGCCCGGCCAGGACGCTCTTTCACAATCAGCTTATTTCAGTCACCAGAATGCAAAGCATTGACGTCTCCACAGTGATGTTGTCATTCAGCATATTGTGTTCTGTTTTTTAACAACAAAATGCCCCCAAGCATCTGGGCTGATGCACAGAAACTAGTGAAGTGGATTGACAAAGAAAGAGAGAAAAGATGAGCTGACTTGCTGTCAACTGCCTAGGCAGCTACCTACTGAGGTAGCATCATGCAAACTATCAATCCCATCAATCACATTACATCATGTGATTCTATCAGATGGCAGGCGAATTCTATTGTACTTATCTATATCGTGGTACCAAGTGTTTAGTGTATTCATGTACCATGCCATTCACAGGGTATATATCCTAAAAAACTAAAAACCAAAACAAACAAAAAACACGGTGGGCTCCTTAATACGTAATGGTATAACAATGTTTCTACACTGGACACTCACGTTGCATCAACAGAAAACATAATCATGTTGTCTGGATGTTGTGTCTAGTTGTGATCTATTTTATTTCTGAGGAAAAGCTACTAAATAAACTTGCACTTCTGAAAAAAAAAAAGATTTAGCTCCTTTTTTTTCATTCTGCATTGTAAATTATCCACCTTATTTTGCAACTTCAAAGCAAGCTATTTTCAACAAATGTGAGGTTTAGAGACATTTAGATTAATTAATCAGGAATACAACAGCATCCAAACTGAATGCATTATGACGGCGCCATCGGTTACTCAGGAAACCGGTTGATAGGCAAATAAATAGAAGAATAAAAAGGTGCAGTAAATATAAAACTATCTGCTTTATAGTTACAGTGTGTTATTCAAATTTATTAAATTAACATGATAACAAATACCAGTTTTTGATATCAAAAGGCATGTTTTTACAGTTTTTGTATGAGTAATGCTGCATTCACGTGCTATCGGAATTATCATAAATACGAGTTTCATAGTCAGAAATTGGCCATTATAGGCCTCTCTAAGGCCGTTCATGTCCAATTTCCAACTAAGAAGTTCATATTTACAATAATTCCGATAGCACGTGAATGCAGCATAAGTACAACTGGAAGTCAATGAAACCAGAAGTCTCGAACATACAAATTACAAATGGCTGCGTCCACCCTTAATGTACGTCAAAATGAGGTGGATAGCACCATAAATCTATGGATAGCACAGCATGGAAACCTCCAGCGATTCATCACACAAGCGAGTGCTACCCAAAAGATTTGTGAACGATTTAAACCGCTGTGCCAACAGAATATATAGAAACCGACTCAAAACCAGTCATTCATTGGCAAATCGGAAATCACGATTTAAACAAGTCTAGCGTCGCCAATGTCGCGATGTTGGAACGCTCTACAATGGTAGGAAGTGTTCATGTTTAACGTGTGAGTTTAATGAGTTTTGTTCTCAGTTTATGCACTTGTTTGGAGACACAGGTCTGTCAATCATTCAGTGTTTTGCAGTCCATGAATGTAGTAACATTTCAAAACAGACTGACTAATGCATGGTAGATTTGAACACAAACCTTAAAGCAAGCTGAATTCTTGCAAATAGCATTCCAAGAAAAATGAAGTACAACTGGAACATAAAATTATAGATAATTTCAGTTCATCCTCTGACAAAAAAAAAGTAAATACTAAAATTATTACTGCTGGGCTGTATTTTAAGTGTCATTAGTTGCACATAAAAGTGCCGTGGACAATTGTAGTTGTCTTTGGTCACAAGAGCATGGCAGTGATGAGGCAGCTCGTAGAGTCGTGATTATGGCTAAATCAGACCATCAATCTGAATGCTAGTTTGTTTTCGTTTATTTAGCATTTACCTTCCATATTATTCAACATATGCATCTTTTAAAACAGGCAGATTGAATTACCTAGCTTTTAGGCTTCGTAATTAAAAGTTATTTTACTCTCAAAGGCCAAAATAATGGAGGTGTCTCCTTGTAGCCTTGAGATTCAAGCACACATTGAAGTATGTGATGCACACGGACTTGTTTTCCTATGTGTTCACTCTGTGAATTACGACTCCTCTTAAAACTACAGTAATTTCTCTTTCCTTAGCTTGCTATGGACTGAACTCATGCTGCTATATTAACAGTCTTCATTTTAGAAACACACACTGTTCCTGTCGCCTGAACCCTGGGACCCTGATGCTTTGATTTGGAGCCAAGTTACAAGTTCAGTTGCACTGTGTTCTCATAGAACCAGGCCTTGTCCCTGGAGCCGTCCGTGAAGATAATTAGAGCACTGCCTCAATGGCACTTGCAGCCTTTTTAATACATTTGAAGAAATGTTTAATGAAATATTTAGACTATTAATGACGGAAGTGTAAAACCATGCAAAATTCATTATTGATGGTTTAGCCAATGTAAGTTTTATTATGCAGGACAAGATTATTTAATAGTGTCCAATGCTCATTTGTTACATGTTTTTAGTTCTGTCAAGTTCATTAGACAAAAAATTAATATTTTGTTGACGTATGCTGGGAGTATAGAGTTCAGTTTAAGATCTTCATATAGAGCAAATTTGAGATATTTGATGTCTACTGAATCACTTTTGAGATTATTAAATTAAATTAATATCAATGTTAAAGAGATCTCATTTTAATTTGTATCTCCGATGAGTTGATTTAGTCACAATAGCTTGATGTAGTTATAACAGCCACAGAATGCATTCGTGTTTGGCTTTGTATAATCACAGTTAGGCATTTGAGTGTGTCTGGCTCTGCAGTTTTGGCTTTTGAGAGTGATTTAAATGTTTTGTGTTCGAGCTTGTTGAACATAGAGTAACAGAAGCTCCCTCAGGACAGGAGGAATGAATGACAGCGTGGGGCCTGTAATGATGGCCGCTGGAGAAACGCTCCTGCTGGGTATGGCAGACTGGTGTGATTACTATTGAGCTTCCAGCCGTGACCCAGGAGACATGCTACATTTGGGTGTAGATTTGAGCTCCATCAGGCCTAGAGAGCACGTGACTTTGTGATGCACATCTTGGTTTAGAAACCTTTTCCATTAAACATAGTACACTTAGTTTTACCTGATGAAACACATTAATCCATCTCAAGTGAATATATACATTTGTTGTGTGAATTTTAGGAACTTTTCTTTGTAATTTGGGTGTTTCCATCAACCATGTTTTATGCTATTACTCTAAAATTGGCCAAAAATATGTTTTTTCAAAAACATGTTATTTCATCATTCACATTTATTGGGAAGGAGTAGGATGAATGTTCTGGTTAAAGATTCGGTATGACATGAGGATGAGTTTCTGTGCGTGAACTATGTGGGCTTCTTATTTCTTTAGTGATGAGTTCTTTGTAGGACGTCTGACTCATTTTTCTGAACTGAACCAAATCTGTCCCTTACTGAGCACAATGTTCTTGAAAGAAGAGACAACATACACTTAATCAATTTTTTTATTATTTCACTGAATTTCCAAAATTGCTCTGTCCTCCAAAAAACTATAAATGACTTCAGAGGGTTCAGTCATAACTTTAGTGAAAATAGGTTGCGGTACTGCATCATCACAACATAAAATCAGTGCTTTATTTGTTTGAATATGGTGGGAATGGATGAGAGAAATATTAGGGTCAGTATGACATATGTATTTTTTAAGAAAATGATACTTTTAATTCAGCAAGAATTAATTAAATTGAAAAAATTTAAATTTTCAAATAGATTTATAATGTTACAAAAATAAATGCTGTTCTTTTGAACTTTCTATTTATCAAAGATCCTGAAAAAAATGATCATGTTGCCACAAAATATGAAGCAGCACCACTGTTTTCATCATTGATAATAATCAGAAATGTTCCTTAAGCAGCAAATCAGCATATTAGAATGATTTCTGAAGGATCATGTGACGTGAGTAATGATGCAGAAAATTCAACTTTATCATCACAGGAAAAACATTTTAATAGAATACCGCTATTTTAAATGATAAAACTATTTCACAATATTGCTGTTTTTACTGTATTATTAATCAAATAAATGCAGCCTTGGCGAGCAGAAGAGTCTTCTTTCAAAAACATGAAGAAATCTTACCGACCTCAAACTTTCATCAGTAGTTTATACCATGATGCTGAATGATTACCATATCCATGTACCATGGTATGAACTTCAAAGAATTCCCAAAATACATTTTAATATGTTTTTAAATAATAATGTACTATGGTATTTACATGCTTCTCCAACTACTGCAAAGAACACCATGCTACACGCTACTATTTGTAGGTGCACAAAATCAAAGGCCTCAGTATATTCATTATGTTTTCTTCCTGCAGAAGTTTTTCTTAAAGTTATCCCTTTTTTGTGGTTAAATCTTGATGTATTGGCTGAATTTGTCCATTTATTTCCTTTTAGACAGGAACAAACTGGCTCTGTCTGGAGTTACTGATGCTCCAGGCCCCTGCGATGACAGGAGGCGATTGAAGGGAATATGGAACAGCAGTCAGATAAATCATATGACACAGCAGCCATTTTAAATGACAAACATTCTGACCCCCAAGTGTCCTTTTGGTCAGTTTAATACTCACCCGTTTCCCTCGGCTCATCGCTCACACACAAACGGATGTCATACCGCAGTACAGATCAACCTCCAGACTCAAAATACATACACTATAATTTCACTACAGTGATAGTTATCGTGATATATGCTTTACATTTAAGCATTTGATCAATGCTATTTTCCAATGCTGACTAACACTGCATTCACGATATACCTTTTATACCTTGGCGTTGCTAGCACCAGCTCTACTGTTTGAGCTTCAAGAATTCCTGCGTTGCAAAGTTGCTTAATTTTCAGTATCATTATTCCAGTTTTCAGTGTCACGATACTTCAGAAATCATTCTACTATGCTGATTTGCTGCTCATAAAAAAGTCTGATTATTATCAGTATTGGAAACAAATGAGCCACTTTGTATTTTTGTGGAAACTGATACAGTTTTTTTCAGGATCATTAATAAATGTCTTACTGACCATAAGGTTTTGAACAATATAAGCTCATCTGTTCCCAACTTATTCAAACAAATAAAATTTGTTGATTTTATGTTGCGCTGATGCAGTGTCACAACTTATTACAACTTAAATAATAACTGAACCATCTGAGATTATTCCATTTTAATTTGTATTGTTTTTTCAGAGACAGGAGAGTTTGGGTAATTCAGTGAAATAACAATGAATTGATTAAGTGTACGTTGTCTCTTCTTTCAAGAACATTGTGCTCAGTAAGGGACAGATTTGGTTCAGTTCAGAAAAATGAGTCAGACGTCCTACAAAGAACTCATCACTAAAGAAATAAGAAGCCCACATAGTTCACGCACAGAAATGAATTTACTCATCCTCGTGTCATACCGAATCTTTGACCAGAACGTTCATCCTACTCCTTCCCAATAAATGTAAATGATCAAATAAAATGATTTTGAAAACATATAATGCTGATTAGCTGCTCAAGAAACATGTATTATTATCATCAGTGTGGAAAACAGTATATATATATATATATATACATATACAGTATATGTATATAATAGTATTATTATTTATTTATTTTATTTTATTTTTTCAGTATTTTGATAAACCGAAACTTCAAAATGATTTTTTGACCATTATAAACGCCTTTACTGCCACTTTTGATCAGTTTAATCAGCATTCAGATTAAATTGAATTCTAGCCTTCCGTGAGAATCGAACCCTAGACCTTCATGTTGCTAGCGCTGATGCTACTGTTTAAGCTACAAGGCAGGCTTTAAAATGTAAACATTACTCATTTCACCAACTGTTTGCCTCCTGTTTTTTCTCTGTTTACTTCATATAACTAGTTTTTGTAAACCAAACTTGTGTTGTTCAACAAACCTTTCCATCAGAGGTGTGAAGAAAGCCTAAAACCTAAATTGTTATCTTTTACATAAAACATTGTTCACTCTGTCTACTTTACTCCAAAGCTCGCATACCCCCGAACATTTGTTTTAGTTTTAGTTTTTCTGTGCCGTAATCGTAGAGGTAGATGTTTGACACCTCCTTTTTTTGGTCTGTTTTTTTCTCCTATATTTCACTGTGTTTAAAGAAGCTGTTTTGGGCAGTGCTACAGGGGCCCATCTTGAGCAGTTATGTCTGACTGCGGCTCTGCTGGAGAAATCGGAGGGGTCTTTTCAGCTCTCGGATCTGCCGGAGGATCAAGCAGGTGTGTGTGTGTGTGTGCGAGGCGTTTGATTATTTCTCTGAGCCTTCATCTGCGTTGTTTGCGTGTGTTATTATTGTTTATCTTCTGCATTGTTTGTGTGCACGCTTTCGAGCTTCTCATTAGCTGACAGTCGCAGCCGGTTCTGATGTCGGTCCAGTCGCCGCCGGTGTTCACGGGGTCGTGGCGGGTGATCCCGCGTCCTCGTTTGCATCGGAGAATGAATGGAATGTCGAGCAGGTGCTGCTTTCTCTTCTCTCTGTCCTCCCATCTGCCACATTAACGCACTGGGGTTTGTCAGTCCCTGATATTTTTAAGACAGCAGTGAAAAGTGGAATAATGAGCTCATCTATTTTTTGGGGGTTGCATATTTTAATGATGACTCATTTCTTCACCAGGACACTGGACTAAGGCGGTCATATTTAAACAAAACCTGCCATGGGTTTAAATAACCTTTCCAGACAATCCCAGCTATTGCGACTGGATTTTGGATACACACTTTCATTAACTTTCATTTACACCCCAGACAGAGTTCCAGAAATTGGCTGATAAACTTGGGGGCATTCGATTTAGACATGGCTACTCGATCTAATTTGCAGCTCCCTGTCAACATAATTTCGCTGTGCCCTAATCTAACCTTTTTTGTCTTGGGCAATTGCCTTCCATGCTGCAAATGCTAGTACGAACTTGCCAAGGAAACCTTTCGTCCCTTCCTCAGTGACCCCGAACCCTCATTAGCATGATGGGCTCTGTCTTAGCTGGTGATTATAAAGTCATTTTACGGTCACATGACATTGTGACTGCAAAGAAAATGAGAGGATTTCTAGATTGGGTGAAAATGCAATAGCCGTTGGTATTAAAAGAATAAATCCATATGATGTAAATTTGAAGATTATATATTTTTTCTTCAGGAAAATTCATGGTGAACTGCCCTACACTACTGTTTAAAAGTCTCTCATGTTCACCAACGCTTTTATTAAACATACAGAAAAAAAAGATTTTTCTGAAATATTTTTCCATTTTAAAATAAGTGATTTCTGTGTTATTATATATTTAAATGTAATTTATTCCTGTGATTCAAAGCTGAATTTTCAGCATTGTTACTCTAGTCCTTAGTGTCACATGATCCTTCAGTAATCATTCTAATATGCTGATATGCATCATACTTTTTTTCATAAGAACTGCATTTATTTGAAATATAAATACTTTGTAAGACTATAAATGTCTTTACTGTCACTTTTGATCAGCGCAGCAATTTCTTTCAAAAACATAAATCCTACTGGCCTCAAACTTTTGAACCGTAGTGTATTTGCATTCAGATGAATTGTTTTTTTCACAAAAGTATTCTTCTTTTGTATTCTATAGAATAAATAACATTACATGGGTCTAACTGGCTTGAGGTTGAACAAAAATGACAGAATCTTTGTTTTCAGGTGAATTCCTTTAATTTTCTCTTTATTGGATCAATAAAGTACATCTCTCTTTTAACTGTGGCTTTTTTGAAGTCACGGCAATAAAAGAATAGACAGATATTAGCAGTATGTTTCTCTGTGATCAGCGGCAGCTGGATGCAATAATCGCATGCCAATGTGCATTGGCTCGCTTTAGTTTACACTCGAAGTGGATTGGTCTCTCTAAGCGATATCCCAATTCCCGTCGGTCCTCCGACGTGACGTCTCCGTTCCCTCCTTCAGGGAGCGAGGGTTATACGTAACCGAGACGTTTCATTTTGCTGGGTTAAAAAGTATTAAAGTATTAAATCGACATTGTATGTATACTTTGGGGATACAGAACTGAAAAGACACAACGCACAGTAGACAGCAGTGCACATTTACCGTAAGGACTGAGGTTTTGCAGGTTCCTGATTGTTATTTAAAAGATTGAAGTGGCTTACTAGTTACTAGTCATTGAACAGATGCTTTTCATGTAAGGTTCACTAATTGCAGGGCCGGTCTCTCTGGACCACCCTGAGGTTAAGTACCTTCCTCAAAGGCACTATGATTGTGATCTCAACAACTTTGTTCCTAATTCCTGGCTCACCTTACTGGAATTAAACAGATAACCTTTGTATTAGCAGACCAGATCGCTCACTATAAGCTGCCACATATATTCACGGAGTCTGGAAATAAACACACCTCCTGCATAATTGGCTTGCCCTTTTAATTCGCCACAGTGATTATTCAAAAATGTCTGACTTGAATTCATGGTTTGTCATTTTATGTATAAATATTGCATGAAGAAAATATCTCAAGGTACTGTTCAAATTGAAGGTTACTGTGTGCTGTGATGGTACGCACTATAGCTGGTTTTGTTTAGTATGGGATTAGAATTATAATGTAAAAAGTTTTTACACCTTGCATGACTTTTCATATTTTTCATAACTTCCTTGAAATCGTCTTTAAAGAAAAAAAAAAGTTTAATGCCCAGCAAGAATCCAAGGAAATGTCAAGTGTTTAAAAATACAAAAATAAATAACAATATAAAATAGCACAACTCAGGTATTCTGTTTGAGAATCTGTACACAGCTGAACAAAAGTTTATGAACAAAAGCTGTGTCCTTGAGCACACTGATTGTGTTCCTCGTATAGATCAGCAACAGACTTCAATGTTACCATTCTGGATATAAAAACGCCTTTCAAAATTTACAAAGATTGATTTTTAGCATATTGATTTTATATATAAAATCTCAAGACAGATTAACTAGAGCTCCAAGGTTGATAAATTATGATATATGCTTACGCAGATGCTATAAGTCATTGCAGCTTTAAGTATTGATTTTATTATATATACAATTTATTTTTAATGAAAAATGCCACATTCTCAGTGAAGTTTTACACCTCCAAGGGCACATGTTTGGCTGAAAATGTACTCAGGCATCCAAGATGCTAATAAGTTTGTTTCTTAATCAAAGCAGATTTGGAGAAATGTACCTTTACTTTCACTTACTCACCAATGGATCATCTGCAGTGATGAGAGTCCAAATGACAACGAGAGTCCAAACAGCTGATACAAAACATCACAATGATCCACAAATAGCCCACACCACTCCAGTAAATCAGTTTTGTTTGTAATGTTTGTAAGAAAAAGTACATCATTAAGACATGTCTAACTTCCTTTTTAAACTTCTTCTATTCATAATATTGCTTTTTCAAGTAAAAAAGTTGTCTTGTCTGAATAAGGAGAGAAATATGCATAGATCAAACACTGTTAACACAGTCCGAAAGAGTTCTATATGTTGGTGGATTTTGATCTGAGAGACAACAGGAGATGGACTTTTCACTGAGGGTAAATACATTTCAATTTTCACTTCTGGATGAATCATTCTTTTTAAATAGGTTCTTTTTAAAGCTTTTTAGAGGTCATATGACGCTGTGGAGGTTATAGCTAGCTACTTAAACATGAATGTGAATTGTGACTTCAGTCACCTGATTGAGAGCTACACAATCTCCCATTTATATCTTTACTAGTGGCCCTTCTCTGCCTTACAGTTTCCGTAATGTGATTCCAGTACTCGTGCCACAGAAAACGTGAGCGCTCACTGTAAAGTGTGCAATCTGAACCCAACTTGGTCACTTGATCTTGTGCACCTAGCTCATATGAACCCGTGGTCAGTCCTACTATCAAAGACTCCCAGATTGAATTCCAGCAGAGTCCGTCAGTCCCACTCAGAAACACTGCTAATGTGTCGAATTAGCTTCTGTAGCATGAACTCTTTTGAAAACAGCACTTGGCTAGACTGACATTTCAAGTAAATATCATCTGGCTGACATTACAAATTCATGGAACTGCTTTTCAAATCGGCTATGGAATATAACTACACACTCTCCAAATGTGGTACTCTTGTTCTGATTTAATTTACCTGCTCTATTATTAATCTTAATTGCCCGACTGGCCTCTCAAGTATTTAGCACTTAACACCTGATTTGAATAATTTACAGAACCCAAGTCATAACCGGAGAGCATGGCTAAGATGTGGGTATGTAAAGATGTTTAACCTTTAATGGCGAGAGCCTGGAGAACAGACTGGTTATGATTTTTTTCAGCTCAGTTTTGACAGGGCAGGAAATGTACATTCGAGGATGTTTCAATAAATTATCAAAAGCAAGATTCAAATATGTATGGACAATTTTTTTGATCTTGAAGTATAGAAATACATATTCTTGCTTTTATTCAGCAAGGACGATTAGATTTATCAGGGACAGTGATGACACATTTATAGTGTTACAAAAGATTTCTATTTCAAATAAATGTTGTTATTTTGTGGGAACCTGGGAGGAGGCTCAGGAGGAGGAAGGACACCCGGGAGGGGGCTGGCAGAAGGGAGGAGTCTGGGCAGAGACAGGAACAGGAGGGGCTTGGAGCTGCTGGAGCCGGTGTTCGGTGGCCGAGATGGAGAGCCGATGAGCCAGGGTGACGAGGAGGACCACGGCAGAACAGGAGGCTCAGGAGGAGGAAGGACACCCGGGAGGGGGCTGGCAGGAGGGAGGAGTTTGGGCAGAGACAGGAACAGGAGGGGCTTGGAGCTGCCGGAGCCGGTGTTCGGTGGCCGAGATGGAGAGCCGATGAGCCAGGGTGACGAGGAGGACCACGGCAGAACAGGTGGCTCAGGTGACCGATGCGGAGGCGGGGATCCAGAAGGCCGCGACAGAGCCGGAGCTACAGAGGGCCAATAATATAATATCTTACTGTACAACTCACAGCAATGTACTGCACATACATGTTGATGTCGTGTAAAGGCATCTCCAAAACAAATTATACTGTATTTTAAAGGACAACGGTAAGATTTGCTCATTTTCTTTTTAAAATATGTTCAGTAATTCGAAATGCAGACAATTGTATTCTAACTGCAAAAAATATAGGCCTATTATATCTATTATTTCCACTAAAAATAGATGTTCAGTTTATGTTCACCTTATCAGCAAAACTGCGGAAATTGAATTTGATTTGAATTTAAAACAAAAATCGAAATACTATTTGACCAGTGTAAAAGAATGAGATCAACTATTTTAAACCGTTTTGTTTTTATGGATATTTACATTATAAAACGTAACAAGGATACTGGATAATTTTTAGCAATAATACTTAATGTGTAGGCTATGGTCCAAATGGAATTACAGTCATGATCTCATATTTCCTTTATGTCTTGTGCCTTTGACTTTAAACACGTGTCGCATGGATGGGAATATGCATGGAAATGATATGCAGATTAGGTCATGCATAGTAAAGCTAGGCGTTGTAAACTCCATATATGGTGATTTCTGGGAGGAGTCGGGTGGAGATTCACATACACACAATCATCCCCTGACTAGGATTTATATAGGGATTTGTGTGCAGGTTCTGGGGTACACATGGTTTTATAAATCTGAAAATCTGTGTTTTATTGTATTTGTTATACTTGTATTTTATTTATTTTTTTGCCATGAAAATAGCCTAAGATTCTGACATGGCATTAAATAAATACATACTACTACTACTCTGAAGGATCATGTGACACTGTGATACTGAAAATTCACATGAATAAATTACATTTTGATAAATATGAAAATATAAAGCAATCATTTGAAATTGTAATAAAATGTATACATGTTATTATTTTATTATTATTAATAATATTATTGATCAAATATGCAGCCTTGGTGAGTAAAAGAAAGACGAAAAAGAAAAAAAAACTATATCTATAGATATCATCTATATATGAAGAGTTCAGATGCAAAAGATGCAAGTATGTCTGACGTTTTTATTTAAAATGAGCGTTTCTTTCTGGCTACGATGTATAGGTTTCTATGTAAGTAACTGGTACTTCTGAATGGGTTGAGGCTGGGATTTAACACATTTAAAGTGAAAGTACTTAATGAACATATACTATGTGTGGAGAGCATTCACTTAGTCCCGTTAACTCATTTATGACCTAGATGGCTTTTAGAGGCTTTTGCATTGGAACTCTATACAGTCCTCTAAGAACCAATTTATTAAAATATATTTGTGTGTTTTATTTTGAAACAATATTAATTCAAACATAAAGCATATAAAACATTAAGCATACATTGTGCAGCTTATTCTGGTTAGCAGGCAGCTACATATGTCAATGAAGTTATAAAATATTGGACATATCTTAAGAGTTATTTTTTACTATAGTGCATAACTTAAACCTGGAACTGAACATCACTCCCAGCATGAGTCTGGCCCACAGGAGGAGGAAGTAAGACGTGACACCAATATAACTGACAAAACAGATGCACACTCCATAATGCACCAGCAGGACACGGAAAGCGCCGTTGCTTTTGTTTCCCAGGGCTTTAAATAACTCATTTGGACATATGGACGACATCACTGCTTTACTTGGGATGCTTTATGCATATTCCACATTGCGTTACACAGGTGCAAGTTCAATAAGAAATAAATAAAGAAAGCCTCTTCTTGTCACTTACTTTCTCTCTCTTGTTGTTGTTTCTTTATGTTAGCCAGGCCTGTGTCTCTGCCCACCTGTCTTCTGTGGGCACAGATTGGGGCAGCAGACATCCATGCGGGTATTTAGATTTGTGCACAAAGCCTGGTGAACAGGAAGTTGGAGGGACTTGCATCGGGGCCCATCTGCTCTCTACAGCTGGCTGCCTGACAGCTGGAAATTGATTCTACTGAGATTGGTACCTGTGTCTCAGACTCAGCACTGCATACAGCCTGACCAGTGCATTAATGCAATTAATTTAGCCGGCAGTCTAAAAGCCAAAGATGGAGAGCGAGAAAGAGAGATGCCAATAAAGTCATGCCATCAACACTATCATACCATCAACAGTAATGCTGATACAGCGCTTTGAATGGAGAGACAGAGAGAAAGAGACTATATTGCTTTCTTCCATGAAGTTCATGCATCTTCTGAAACACTTGTTTTATGTCTGACATCAGCAACATAAAAAAATAAAAAATATAATAAAATACAAAACTATTATTATTATTATAATTATTATTATTATTATTATTATTATTATTATTATTATTATTATTATTATAATAATAATTATTATTATTATAATTCTAATTATTATTATTATTATTATTATTATTATTATTATTATTATTATTATTATCTATGTTAATGATTACTGTTGAAGGTCATACCTATGCAATATCTAGACCCCTAATATGAAGTGACATATTTTAAATTTTTGTAATTTTTACATTTGTATTACATCAGCATATGCAGCAAATTTCAAATGTCAATCAGTTATGAGGCTTTTTTTGTTGTAATGATTTTTTATACATTCAATATTTGTATTTATTATTTTGTATGTGTCTGCTCATGCTTAAACCTATATTACATGTTATTTTACAAGCCAGTAACCACCTAAATCAGAGATGATAGAAATATTTTACTTTTTTTCTCCCAACTGTTATTAAAAAAAGTTTACATGTTGGTTTAGAATCATGTCACATTTGCTTAGCTATTTTGTAAAGTTCCGAGTTATCATTTAGAAATTACAGGCGTGTGGGTATATATTTGTCAATTTTAATCTAAAGAAAAGGCAATAATATTTAATCTAAAGCATAGGCTATATACTCGGGTCTGCTTACAGACAGGAGGTTAAGGAGCTGGCTCTCTGGTGCGGTCTTAACAACCTGGAGCTGAACACGCTCAAAACAGTGGAGATGATCGTGGACTTCAGGAGAAACCCCCGCTCCCCCCCCACTCACCATCATGAACAGTACTGTGACTGCAGTGGAGTCATTCACCACAATTTCTCAGGACCTAAAGTGGTACACTCACATCGAGTCCATGGTGAAAAAGGCCCAGCTGAGGCTGTACTTCCTTCGCCAGCTGAGGAAGTTCAACATGCCACAGGAGCTGCTGAAACAGTTCTACTCCACCATCATTTAATCTGTCCTCTGTCTGGTTCAGCTCAGCTACCAAATCTGACCTCAGAAGACTACGGAGAGTAGTCCGGACTGCTGAGCTAATCATTGGTACAACCCTCCCCACTCTCCAAGAACTGTACTCATCCAGAGTGAGTAAAAGAGCTGACAAAATCACTCTGGACCCGTCACATCTCACATCCAGCACACTCTCTCTTTGAACTGTTCTGGTCGACGCTACAAAGCTCAGAGCACCAGAACGACCAGACACAGGAACAGTTTATTTCCTCAGGCAATCATCTCATGAACACTTGACATTAAACATGGAACACACAACACTATTATACAATATTTATTAATCACACATACTTATTTTTGCACTGTGGAGCTTCTGTCACTATAACAAATTCCTTGTATGTGTAAACATACCTGGCCAATAAAGCTCATTCTGATTCTGATTCTGATAAACAGACTTATGTTGAAGATGAGACCTAAGCTATAGACAATCTAATATCAAAAGCCTTTAGAGTTAGCCTAGCAACCCAAATCCTAAAATACCTTTAGTACTGAAAATCGACAAAATATTATGGTGACAAGCTTTTTGTCAAAACACCATACAAATTACAACAAACAAATTAAGCTCGGATGAGCTTTATTTGTCACATACACAATTATACAGAGTATAATGAGCAGTGAAATGTGTTCTCTGCATTTAACCCATCCAAGTGTACACACTTGGAGCAGTGGGCAACGCCGACTGTGCAGCCAGGGGAGCAGTCGTGGACTCCTGTCGGAGCCGGGATTCGAACCCACAACCTTGGGTTACCTCGGGTTTCAAGTCCAACGCTCTATCCATTAGGCCAACGACCTTGTTTTCTAGACAAAATTTGTTAGCATTACTGTCTGCACTACTGTTCTTTCACTAATTGTGCACTGCACTGGCTAAACAAATGTGCCGTTTTGTCGTACCAATAAGGCAGAGTAAATGAAAAACACTTGAGAGAGACTAAAATGTGTTCTCTCTTCCTGTTCCTCTCAGACTGAGCTGTTCTGATTCAAGCAGAGCAATGGTACGGGATTGATTAGACTCCAGAGAGAGGCGAGAGCGAGCGAGGTTTGATGTGTGAGGATGTGAGCGAGGCTCTCAGCAGGCCGGGGATGAGCTGAGTGCTGACAGTCAGGAGTCGGATGCTGAATCAGCTCTCCTCACCTGACCACAGAGACACTGAGTCTGACACCAGTAAAGACGTGCAGTGTGTTCACAAACAGCATTACAATAGTACTTCAGCTGAACGCTGCCTGTGGAAGGACCAAAAGAGGGAATGATCGATCGTGAAAAATGTGACTTGATTTCACCTTTGAGCATTATCGATTAGCAACACAAATAATTCAATAAATGAAACTGTAGAAACTTACTGTGCAGTAAAATTAAATATTACACAGCATTTTTATTATTTGATGAAATGAAACCATTTCAAAAAACATTTTGAAGCATGGTAAATCAGCGAGGAGTTATTTTTATTGAATAAACCTTTCAGTTGTACGGAGAAAAAGATCAAAAGTCCCAGTGATGTTTTAGCATTCAAAACCATCATTTTTCATTCACTGATCGATTTTGAGATAACATAATGTGTCTTCTTTCAAAATATTTAAATGAAAACCTATAAAATACACATTTAAGTGTTTATTCAATCCATAACTTTAAATGCTGTTTTCTCAAATATTTTTTTAATGCACTGAGCCAAAAATCTCTATTCCAAATATTATATTCCTAAAAATATGATTATTTTTTTCTACTTATTGACAGTATTTTCTGATTTAATGTCAACATAATAATAAAAAAAAAGTTTAACCTGGCTTTGCAATTTTCAGATTTCTATTAAATGTATGTAAATTAGAACGTTTAAATAGACAATGCCTTATTTGCATATTGAATTGTGACATTTTAGATTTAAACAACAAAATAATTGTCTTACTATGAATAATCAACTAGAGGAAGTATGGTAATATATATTAATACAAAATGATAATAATATTATTTACCTGTAGTTTTGCCTTAAATTATTTTTTTAAAACATAACTAATGAAGCTTGATAAATCCACGCTAAAGAGTTTCTGTTTTAGTTTGTGACTGTATTTGTTCAAGGTCGTGAGATGTTTGTTAAAAGCTTTACAGCATCATCAGGGTCCAGGAGTTTGAAGAAGAATGTGAGGCTAGAAGCAGAACGTGTGTAATCGGGGTTCTGGTGGCATGAGGGGCCCGAGGGGCCCGGACTCAATCAGGGCTGAGCCTGATGGACTATTGAGAGGACACAGTGAGCAATCTCATCTTGTCATCTACTGAAGAGTGAAGACGCCTTCACTGGACTGCACAAGAACACACTGTAAACTCAATCTAACACACACACGCATTTATACACCGGAGATCATACACTATCATTGATTAAAGTCTTAGAATGTTTTATACATCAGTCATTCTTCAGGTGGCGACAGGCTTTGACCAATGGTTTACAAATATATATATATATATACACACACACGTATATATAAATCAGTTTTTTATATTCAGATACGTTTTACATTTTATAATGCCCTAAACATGTTTTCAATTAAAATATTATAAAAGTACTAAAATAAACAATAAAATTAACACAATAATCGATTGGTTTGGGTACGGTTAAACAATTGTTGCTAGACAAATGTCAAAATAAATAAATACATCGGTAAAATCAGTTGTACACTGCGATGCTTTTTTGTACAGGTCTTTAGGAGTCAGTTCCATGTCTTTTATTTTGAAATGAAGTTTGGTTTTTATTTTGAAGTATCGCCATTTCTTGTGAGATCTTGTTTTATTCATTGGATCCCTGTGTTTCAATGCTGAAAATATGGTCCCTTCCCTTTCCAGTATATGAAGCCAAGTCTGAATGCACTGTGTGTGCATCACATCCCATCCACAAACTAATAGCTTTCCCAACTGTCTTCAGGTGTATCTTGTTGTTTGGAGATCTTGTTGCATTGTTTACCCTTGTGCATTTACAGTCTGCATGTTTGTCTTTGTGTATATCAAGTACTTTCCAGGCCGGTGTTGTTGTTTACAGTCACAGTGAAGCTGCTATCTAGAGTTAGACCTCGACTATCTGCTCAAGTCCTGCTTTGTTTTGTATGTGATTGGAAGAGAAGCCAGAGGGAGACTGAGGAAGTGACAGAGATAAATTGAATGTATAGAGGAGAAGGAATACTAAAACAGATCCTGACAGAGAGCGATAGAGATTTGGGGAGCCACAGTTTCTTATCAGTAAAGGTCACTCGAGCAATTACTCGACATACCGATGAACGCACGCTATCAGAAGGCATGTGTTCTGTGGACTGAAGGTCTGTTGTTATTTTTTCATGGAAATACTTGCCTGAAAGTCTTGCTCCGGGACTTTTATTGAAGCATATGGCGAATTCAAGGTCTTTCAAATATTTACTGTAATAACTGGAGCTCGTTTTCATGGCCTGCATGTAAAGTGAATTCACTTGGGTCAGACAGAGGACGAACTCAAGCTGCAAATATTGATCACGATGAGGTTAAAATTTTCATCACGGAAACAGTCATTACATATGCTGAATATGGGAGGCTGATTATAGGGCAAAACAATTGCAGAAAGAAAGAAAGAAAGAAAGAAAGAAAGAAAGAAAGAAAGAAAGAAAAAAAGAAAGAAAGAAAGAAAGAAAGAAAGAAAAGAAAGAAAGAAAGAAAGAAAGAAATACTGAGGTTTAGCTGGTTTTCTTGTTTGCCTTTACTATCATAAACCATATACCAACATAAATACACATTTATTTGTATTTTCTAAACCATAAAACGATTAATCGCATCCAAAATAAAAGTTTTTGTTGACATAATATGTGTGTGAACTGTGTATATGTATTATGTTTATATATATACACATACATACAGCATACATTTAAAAATATTTACACATATATATTTATATTAATATAATTTATATCATATATAATGTAAATTTATTAATATCATGATTAATATATCTAAACTAATTTATCTTAAATATTTTTTTATTTTTGTTATACACTGTGTATAATAAAATGTACAGTGTCACACCACACACACCACAGACAACACTCCATTTTGATAGTCAAGATGGTATTTAAATGCAAATTAATTTGATGTTTTAAACACATGTCAATGTTGTGTTTCACTAGAATGTTTTGTGCAAATGTATTTTAATTTGTGGTTACAAAGCTGAATATCAGTTAAATGAGTCTTCAATATCACATTTTCTTCAAAATCTTTTTGTCTAATATAATCTTTGATAGTGAAAGACATTTCTTTATTATCAGATGTTGAAAACTCAGTCCAGCAGTAATGAATACCCACTGCTGATTTCTCTTTCTCTCTCTGCTGATTTGAGCGTCCTGCTGAGAAACACTTGCCTAGCTGAAAAGAGGAACACACACACATACATAGACATAGTTCACAATATGCAATTCAGTATCCTAATATTTTAGCATGCACTGTGGTTTTACAGTACCATCGTTGACTGCATACCAATGTAAGATTTATAAAAATCATGAGAATCATATCTCAAATTACCTTGGGTATTATTTTTGGTGGGATTTTTGTTGAGTACACTAGCGTGTATGTAGATGTAGGTATCATCCAAACCAGCAGACCAAACTCCAGTTTTGATTTTATGGTAATTCAAACTTTAATACTCAATTTTATGTTTTAAAGACATGTCAATCTCTGTCTTCTCACATCAAGAGAGTCTTTAGGATCTTTTCCCCCTCATGGTTACCCTGGCAACACACAGTTCCAAACCGAGAGCTTGAGTTTTTTCCTCATTTCCTCACATCTTTTTTCTCAATGGTAATCTGTCAGGTGAAAGATGCAGATTTTCTGACAGGCAGATGCCCCAGGAGGAGGCCACAGGAATGAATGAGGGAAATTGATTTGTTCAGACGGCCCGCGAGGCAGAGCGAGGAGAAGGATCTGTACTCGCTTACACTGATTGATTTCAGGAGAGATGACCAGGTCCTGTTCCCCTCCTCACCTGATGGCCCGAGTGAGAGGATAACAAAACGTCCCTCAATCTATTCCACCGCTCCTGATAAATTGAATTGTTATACATGAATAATCTTTCCGGTACATAGAGCCGAGTTACTCTCAGTGCAATAAAGACCGGAAGCCTTGCCACATTCTCTATGAGTGATGGAATGAAAATCCCAATCCTTGTTTTTATTTGCATGATGCTTTACAAACATGAACGCATGATGCAATCTTCAATAAATCTGGAGAATAATACAAATGAACATGTTAGAAAAGTAGACAGTGTCATAAAGTGTGCACACTTCTGATTTCTTTCAAGATGACGTGAAATTGATTTCATGCATGAAAATAATGTATTGTGTGTGTGTGTGTGTGTGTGTGTGTGTGTGTGTGTGTGTGTGTGTGTGTGTGTGTGTGTGTGTGTGTAAATGTCCCATGCTGTATTGGGTATGCTTCATCAGCGTGCATTATTCTAAAGAAAAATATGTTTGTTTTGATCACATTTCATCCAAATGTATTACGTTTGGGCTCTGAAATAACTTTTCTTTCCTGCTGACATATCCAAGACCATGCAGCTGTGGAATAGAAATATGATAGTCTAACTTTTCAGGATCCAATCAACTTGTGCCCCATTGTTTCACTGCTGAGTTTTCTGATTCATTTGGAAATAAGGCACATCATGAAAGCTGAAGGTGAAATGTATCATTTTACACTGCCGTTGGTCGAACAAACAGATCCTGCCCCAATCATCGCATCCCGTTTCATGTTGCTTGCAGTTACTGAGTTTTATCATTTACTGACTAATGAGTCTATAGATAGACAGACAGACAGACAGACAGACAGACAGACAGACAGACAGACAGACAGACAGACAGACAGACAGACAGACAGACAGACAGACAGATAGATAGATAGATAGATAGATAGATAGATAGACAGATAGATAGATCAAAACTAGGACAATATTCTCTGGTGTATAAATAAGTGCTAAATCAGTCTGAAAGTGCTCTAGAAGGAGATCTTGTTCTCAAGGTGATTAAACTGTTTTCACATGATCCACGATGTCAAACGCAGCTCTCAGTGTGGGATTGTGGGAACTCAAACCCAATTCCTGGTTTCAGTGTCATGAGCTCTGAGACTTTCAAGTCATTCAAGTTAAACACTCGTCACTTTAAGAGCTAGCTCTGATTCTGGAGTTTTGATTTTCAACGTCGCATGTGCTATCACTCAAGGTAGAATGAACATAAACCCAGATCAACTCTTACTCTGTGAAATGCTTTCTTAACAAGGTTAAGTGCACTCTGTGAATTCATCTGCTGTAAGAGTGGAGCTCATGCATGGCCTTTCTGTTCACGTGTCTCTGCAGCAGAGGGTGAACCACCGGTTGGCCCACCGCTCTCTGCAATTTCGTAACGATACCACCGCCAAGTTTGCAAGCTTTTGGATGGCACGGCCCATCGAAGACTTCGCCAAGTCATTTATTAAACATGGCAGGAGCCTATCACTGGCCCACATTGCTTGTGCTTTCTTCCTGCCATGTGCGGAAAGCTCTTACGCCCTTCTCCCCGTCTGGGTGTGCAGGGATCCTGTATTCTCAACAAATCCTTTTGCTTTTTCAAAAACATTATAATTCATTTTGCTTTGCAAGGTATACATAAGGGATAAGGTGCCGTCAGCCAGTCATTATTGCAGAATAAACCCAGACAGAGTGACCAGGAACCAGACATGAAGCTGATTACACGGCTACTTAGCAAATAAATGGACATAAAATATAGATTTGTGTTAAAAGTTTTCCATTATATGAGAAGAAAGAGAGTGGCCAGGCGTGGTTTATTGCTGTATATATATTTGTGTCTGTGTGTACGTAAAGTATTCATCCATCCATCTGCAAGTTTTTCCATCCATTCATGCATCCACTATTCCACCTCTGAGGTTATTCATCCGTCCATCCATCCATCCATCCATCCACTTTTGGATGGTTTTCTGTAAAAAATTGATACAGTTTGAGGAATGCAAAAGGCTGATTCGGAGTGTTTTCCATTCCGTGTAATTACCTGATGCAGTGTTAACTAATTACAGACACGTTAAGATGGGAAAACACAAATAAGAGATGTTTGCAAAGGCAGGTAAATGTAAATTGGTCAGATTGAGAACACACAATGGCCTGTAATTAGTTGTTATTGGGGATGATAGGCGAATTTCTATGAAAGAAACTGCAGCGTCATGCCCTCGAGAGACGCAAATGAATGGCTGTGAATTCGAACGTTTTCGGCATAATGGGTAAAGCAGGAGAGAACAAGTAGAACTAATGCCTGGAGTTATAAGTGAATCCACGTCTGTGAGGCGAGTGAATAGGTTTTTAATTTAAGATCACAGCAGTGCCACTTGAGAACTGAAGAACATTTCCCAAAGACGTCTCTTCAGGCAGCGCTGTACTAATTGAAAAGGACAAGATGTATAACGTTAGTGGCAGGTCATGACAGGGTCACAACTCGGCAGTGAAGTAGCCTGTTTTATTATTTTTTCATTGAAGTAAACATCTACATACCAACAAACCCACTTTTTCCTCAGGGATTCTGTGCTGTTTCCGTCCCACACTTGAGACATGATGTTGTTTACCACAGACTTGTCCTTCAGTCGTACAGTATTACGCTTACCATGGAAGTTTTTTTGATAAACATCTTCATAAATTGTTCCGTAAAAAGTTTTTACATGAACCTGAACTGTTCTTTTTACAACTTCTGGTTATATGTTACCAACGTGATTTCTAAAGACCATGGTTTTTGTGCTGACTCTAAGCTAAATCATCTGGATTTTTTTGAGAGATTGGATGTAACTTTACTGAGACAGGGTTGGTTAGTGATTCTATCTCTTTAAGTGGTTTTGGACCAGCCAAGCAAGCACTATTAAGATTAATGGGGATGTTAGCAGATAACCTTTCTTTTGGTTTATATATGTTTACATGCAAGTGTTATGAAAGTTGTAATATTATTATACAATTATGTAATATTGCAAGTTGTACACATTTTCTTTGTGCAGCAAGCTTGTATGCAATTCTAAATGTTTTCCTTAATAATGAGTTACATTATAGTCTGTGGGAAATGTTAACCAGTACAAAGTCCAAAATCTTAAAGGAGACCTATTTTAATTTAGTGCAGAGTAATAACTCAAACACAAGGCAAGTTTAATAAAGCATTTATCATTTATAATTCAAAGTGCTATGCAAAGTAAAATAAACAGACCAAGAAAAAACATGAAGTCATTTTAAAAATGAAATCATAAATATTAATAAGGAAAGATGTTAGTCAAAGTTCCATTAGGAATGATATAATGACAGGAATTAAAAAATAAGAATTATATACGAAATAATTTAATTTTTGTATGTTGAAAGAAAACCAATGCATAAAGTGTAAAATGCAAATAAAGATAAAAAGTTTTTTTTTTTTTTTTTACAAAATAAGCATCTGTTTTCATGCATATTTCATACAATGCAAAGTGCTTTTCAAAGCAAAATAAACAGACCAAGAAAAAAACTACAAAAATAAACAAGGAAAGACTGTATATTAGTGACATTTAAATTTAAAAGTAATAATAAAAAGCAAGCATAATATACAAAATAGGTTTTGTGTGATTTTTGTTTACTTTTTTATTATCCAATAAAATAAATCCAATGCATAAAGTGTGAATAAAAACTGAAAAGAAATGCTAATTTCTTCCAAAATGGAGTCAAACTCTTCACGTAATGGAAAAGTTGTGGCCTTTAAATGAGAAATATAAGCATCTCACTGACTCTTTCCAATCCAATGTGTTTTAATGTGGAATGGTTCAATTTGTGACCTGATGCAAAATATAATTCTTGTTTCCTGTGAAAATGGCCTTTTTGTGATCCGAAGTCTATCCTGTAATCTGCTCTTCTGGAAACACTGATTCAGATGTGACAGATGTGCTCTCACAGTTTATGAAGGGTCTGTTGGAATATGTGTGACTGTATTTGCCGGATACTCGAGTGGTTTTGGCTGAAGGGTGAGAACTCTGGGGTTTAATACGTGTCTGACTCAAGGGTCATTTCTCTCAGGGCATCTTGACTATCTATCTGTGAAAGAGGCGCTCTGGACTTTAAGGCATAAAAGCCCTCGTAAAGGTCATCGCAGAGGCAGAGTCACGGGCCCATGAGGAAGAAGACGCATGTAGTGGCATGTTTTTTATATCAGGGAAAATGAGTTCAGGCAGACATATATGTTTTTCCAAACCCATTGGATATTTTTCTTTGTTTTTCTTTGCATATGCTTTGTTCCGTGGAGCAGAAAATTGCATTTTATGGTGTTTTTGGTATTTTTAGAGCTTGATGGATGAACAAACAAATAAATGTGCATGAGATATTGATTAGCTTTTTTTATTCTTATATTCGTATTCTTAAAATAATCAGCAGAGTTCAGCAACTGTTTTAATTGCCTTTTTATTAGTTTTCATTGTTTATTTGATGTTCAATTTATTTCATATTTTTATAATTTACTATATTAAAAATGGTTTTAATTAGTTTTAATTATTCATAATTTAATAGTTGTTTTACAATATCTTTTCAGATTAAACCAACAACATATATTAACTTCAGATGTTAGATTTAATATGTATATATTATATATTTGCGTTATTTTAGTTATATATTACATATATTTTATTTAACTAATTCAGTTTTTATTATTTTATTATCATGATTCACACAAATTATTTTGATGCATGGTAAATATTAATTTGTTTATTTTCTTGTGTGTGTGTGTTCGACTGAAGAAAGTAACATCGTACAAGTTTGGAATGACTTTTTTTCATATATTTTCATGTGCACAAATCTTTTAAAGAATAACAGACCGGCAGAAGATTTGTTATTAAATCCTACCACAATATAAAGCTGCATTGGTTCAGGGTAAACATTGTATGTGCACTATAGGAAGCATGGAAGGAAAAATATTTATTTGACATTGTAAAATGCTTTAGGGGATAATAATGATGGAAATGACAGATTTGCTGCAAGTTGATGCGATACAGTCTCATTTTTTTCATCACTACGTTAAAATAAAAAGTGTCAGCCTGCTATCAGAAATGAGAAACGGTTGTCATTTACCTGACAAAGAAAACATTGTGAATTCATGCAAACCACACAAGTTCAGCTTTGCACTTTTTGTTGATGCAAAGTTCATTCCCCACCTAATCGAGATGGCACGTCAGAAATCACAGTTGGCTTAATTGAGATTGTCTCAAGATAGGTGCTAAAATCAAAGCTGTCACCTTCAGGTACACCTGTTGTACTGGAGTGAAGGCTGAATTAATTAGCACTCACGCTCGTTCTGTGAAGGACTTGAGGCCTCAAAAGTGGCAGATCGTGCATTTTAATTCCAGCTAAAATATCTCATCAGAAAATCCATTAAGAGAAGGCTCTCCATGTCAAGCCGGTCGCGTGTCATGCTCTTCCCAGCCAGACGGACGAGTGGCAGATCGCTCTCCCTGCGGTTATTATCAAAGCCCAACATCAGTGCAAACCACCTTATTATCTTATTCCTCAATAATTAGGCAAATAGACTTGAATGCATTTAACCAATAACTTCTCCCTCTGCTTACTGTTAATATAGGTTAAAAGCCTTTAATGCATCATTGTTGAATGATCAATTTGTTTTCAAATAAGACTATGCATAAAGACAGCAGCTTTTATTGTTAGAAGTATATTTAATTTATGTTGTAACTCACCCAAGATAAGCGCAACAGAGAGCACCCACGTTTTCAGTGACCTTTGTTTCTGTAGTGTTTTCCACATTTATTTTCTTGGGATTTTTCTCCATAGGGAGTTTTCAGCCTTGAAACAAAACAACCAGCTCTCAGATGAATTCCAATCTTTTAAACTTTGATATAAAACAAAACATGTAAGATGGGAACAAACAAGTGTAAGATGGTGTATTTAATGTCCTTTACATATTGCAGTAATGTACCATAACAATGCAATTTGACACTTTGTAACTATATATATATATATATACACTCACTGGCCAATTTATTAAGTACACCTGTTCAATTGCACAAATTGCTAATCAGCCAATCACATTGCAGCAACTCAATGCATTTAAGCATCTAGATGTAGTGAAGACGACTTGTTGAAGTTCAAACCGAGCATCAGAATGATGAAGAAAGGGGATTTAAGTGACTTTGAACGTGGAATGGTTGTTGGTGTCAGACGGGCTGGTCTGAGTATTTAAAAAACTGCTGATCTACTGGGATTTTCACACACAACCATCTCTAGGGTTTACAGAGAATGGTCAGAAAAAGAGAAAATATCCAGTGATTGACAGTTGTGTGGATGAAAATGCCTTGTTGATGTCAGAGGTCAGAGGAGAATGGACAGACTGGTTAGAGATGATAGAAAGACAACAGTAACTCAAATAAACACTCGTTACAACCAAGGTATGCAGAATACCATCTCTGAACACACAACACATCGAACCCTGAAGCAGATGGGCTCCAGCAGCAGAAGACCACACCGGGTGCCGCTCCTGTCAGCTAAGAACAGGAAACGGAGACTACAATTCACACAGGATCACCAACATTAGACAACAGAAGATTGGAAAAAATTATCTGGTCTGATGAGTCTCGATTTCTGCTGCGACATTCAGATGGTAGAGTCAGAATTTGGCGTAAAGCACATGAAAGCATGGATCATCCTGCCTTGTCTCAATGGTTCAGGCTGGTGGTGGTGGTGTAATGGTGTGGGGGATATTTTCTTGGCACACTTTGGGCCCATTAGTACCAATTGAGCATCGTTTAAATGCCACAGTCTACCTGAGTATTGTTGCTGACCATGTCCATCCCTTTATGACTACAGTGTACCATCTTCTGTGATGTACTTCCAGCAGGATAATGCACCATGGACTGGTTTCTTGAACATGACAATGAGTTCACTTTACTCAAATGTCCTCCACAGTCACCAGATCTCAGTCCAATACAGCACCTTTGGGATGTGGTGGAACGGGAGATTCACATCATGGATGTGCAGCCGACAAAACTGCAGCAACTGCGTGATGCTATCATGACAATATGAACCAAAATCTGTGAGTAATGTTTCCATCACCTTGTTGAATCTATGCCACGAATAATTAAAGCAGTTCTGAAGACAAAAGTGGGTCAAACCTGGTACTGGCAAGATGTACCTAATAAAGTGGCCAGTCAATGTTTATATATAAATAAATAATCAAGTTTTATAAAGTGATTTTTCATCTGCATTTTCATGGGTTTTAATGCATATTTTTGTTGTAAGAGGCAATACAAAAATTGTGCATGAAAACCACACATTTTCTGTTAAAAAGTGAACTTGATGTCCAAAAGTAAATATTTAATAATTAATTTAATACTTTTGTACTTTTCATTGTGAGTTAAATGGTTTTCCCCCCATTTTATCTATAGAAAAAGCTTAAGTATGCATATCTAAATATTAAGTGTTTTTTTGTTTTCATTTCTGGTTCTATAGTTTCCAATTATATAAAAATACAGATTTATACAAAATATATTAATTAATATGTGCTTGGGAAAAAAAAACTAAAAGATAATATGATGCAAACATATCAACCAGTGTGTGTGTTTGTGTGTGTGTTTGCATTTACTTTTATTTTAAATATTCAGTCTTAAAGTTTTTTTATATCATTTTCAATGCAAATTGTACATTGATTTCCATGCCTAGATTTCTTTGGTATATTCATTAGTTGTGAAGTTTGGCATATATATTCTTTGGTGTTTATTTGAAAAATGAAGTCAAACCCATGACTCGTGGCTTCTACTGAAGCACACCCCATTGTTTAGTGATTTCAGAGCTTATGGTAGATCTGTCTGGAAACATATTGTTCTCTTCTGAGAAAATGAATGGAATATTACCTCTGAAGCCCAGCTGTGCTCCGTTTCTCTGTATTTGTCATGTAAATAAAAGATTATTAATCCAAGGAGAAAATTACCTTTTTTTAGAATGAGATGGAAGTCTGCTTACTTATTTACTGAACCTTTGCTTTCAGTTACTTGTGATATAAGAAGAAGACCCTTTTAGTCCCAGTAAATTGTTAATGATAAGTGAGATGCTCTCCAAACAGATTATACATGGAACTGGGAAAAATGGAATGCAAGAAAGCTACTGAATTCCTTGAATTAATTATTAGAATAATGTGTGCGATAATTAGTGGCGAAAAATGTTCACTTGACCTTTTGTTTCATTAAAAACAGGCTTTATTAAAAAGGCCTTTCCGTAAAAGATTTTAAAATGCATTTCAATTATAATTGTTACACATATGTATTTCCTTCTCTGTGAAAATGTTTCCACACCATAATACCAGATGAAATCCCTTTATTTCTTAAAGCCAGTGGATTTAGAAACAATCCCGGTTGTTTTTAATCCATGGCTTAGATGTAGCTCTTTTCAGGCCATGTGTGTCTGTGTCTGATTCAGTTTGCTGTGACGGTGGGCTTTTATGAACAGAAGGGACGGAGCACTGTCTGGTCCGGCGTCCCCGGTGGCTCCCATCAGCAGATGTGTTTGTCATCTACTCTGATGTTACATAAACTTCTAAAAATCTGTCTGGTGCTGCCGTGAACTAACAGGTTGCCTTAACTAACCTGTTCAAATTCACATGATGGTGCATAAAAGAAGAGAGACCTGGAGTTCAAGCATCTCTCTCTCTTACTGATCTCTCTCTAAATACGTTTCATTGAATGAAGTCTCGTTTTCTCACTAAGGCTGTATTTATTTAATTAAAAGACAGTAATATTGTAATTGTAAAATTGACAGTGTATTGTAATATTATTGTGATTTAAGATATCTGTTTTATATTGTAATACATTTTAAAATGTAATTTATTCCTGTAACGCAAAGCTGAATTTTCAGCATTATAACTCCATTCTGCATGATTCTTCAGAAAGTAAATATGTAAATATGCTTCTTTGATAGTTAAGAAACATTTTATATTATTATCAATAAAACAAATTCTGTTCAATATTTTTTGTAAGAAAACGTGTTACAATACCATTCGAAGTTTTAAAGAAATACATAATTTATATTTTTTATTCAGTAAATATGCATTAGATCAAAAGTAAACCCTTTAAGAATATTATAAATATTCTGAATTCTGGAGGAAACAAATCATAATTTCTGCTAAAAGTAATAAACAGCAAAACAATTTTGACATAACAATAAATGATTACTAATAATAATTGGTAGTAATTGATCACAAATTCAGTGTATAAGAATGATGACTAAATAAAGACTTTTGAAGACTAAACTGAGACTTCTGTTGGTATCATGTTTTCTTCAGAGTAAGAGATCCAATAATATGACATGCATCTCCTCTTCAGTTTCAGAAGATATCTCAATCATGTCTCTAATGGTTCTTGAATTTATATATCAGAAATATCGGTCATATATCAGAGATCTTATGAGTATGAACTCACACATTTATCAAATAATCTGAGCTATAATCCCATGTTTACCCACATTGTGTGTTCTAAATCTGTACTCTAAATCAAACTGAGAATTTCATGAAGTCTTTTGAGCTTTGAAAGAGCACTCTCTGAGCAATGACGCTTCAGTCTGGGTAGAAATGATTTCACGGCCATTATATGTCTGTACACAGACTTGTAGTCTTTGTTCTTCTCAGACTGATCTGATAGCTGAATGCACATTCTAAAATGATACCTTAGCCAGAGTCTAATAAAAACAGCGCTTCTTGTGCACCGCTAGCCTGTAATCACAAACACGTATTTTCCAGTTCCTCGATCAACCTGTAGCTCTTGGCACTGCGCACCATCAGTGTCATTCAGACTCTGTTTATTTAGCATGTCAATCACACTGTAATTATGCGGAGGGGGAACCTCTTGTCAAGCGCTGCCTCGCGCATGCCGTAGCTGACAAAGAGAGTGTAATTAAAATCATTATCCACTAATGACTTCTTTCATTCTTCTTCAAAACCAGGTTCCTTTACCACATGCCTTCTCTCTCCGCATTTATATGTGACGTTTATACCATATAATTAGTGTTACTTCTGCGTTCGGCAGAGTTAAGAGATAATGCTTGCTGAATTTCCTCTGTGTTTTTCAAAAGCATGTATTTACCCTGTAAAGCCTTACACATTCATATATATATATATATATATATATATAACCCCCAAAAAAAACACACACAGTGTTCCACTTTAGACAGAATCTTTTATTTGCTTCGTATACATATCAGTTGTCACTCTGTATATGTCCCACTAATATGTCTTAGTAAGATAATATACAGTAAATGCTTATTTTTATGATTAAAAATGATGTAGTTTCAAATTGTATAAAGCAATGTAGTGCGATAATGACTTAGAGTTGACAAGCAAATGTTTTACATTTTAGAATTATTTTTCAAAATATAATAAATGGATAAATAAAGTAAACCTAAGAAGCTTCAGTACAGTAAGTGTTCATTCTGAAATATTATAATTAACACCAATAAAAAATGACAAGTTATTAACGCATTTAATTGATAAAAATCAGTAAAGATTTCACAGCAAGAAACATGTGAACTATAACCTGAAGATGGTCAAATGTTATAGATGTGAAGTGTAACTGAAGCTCATGCTGTTTTTGTTTTATGATGGTAAAAAAGCCCTTTTGAAAGGATAATACAGGTTGTTGTTTCTTATTGTCATGAATTTTGAATAAATAGTATGTAAAATAAGCCGGCAATTCATTTCAGTGATTTTTGTGTTCATCTCATTGGCATATAAATAATTATATTGCCAAGATATTGGTTTATTATTATTATTTGATTTGTTTATTTATTTGACATTGACATCGAGGATTTTGACATTGGTCTTGACTATATGCTGACAAATTTTGGCATGGATACGGCATTGAAACAGAAGATTTTAATAACTTATCTGCATTAATAACTTAAATGCATATCTATTTGTATTGTTTTCTACTGCTGTCAAAACTGTCCAATAATAGAGGTTTTACATAGATAAATTGTGTATTTGGCTGGTCATGTTATTTGAATATGACTCCCACTATGTTGGCACCGCAGCAATATTCACAGCAATACAGCTTATATGATGTCAAAATTATATCTATTTTTAGAGGGAAAACTTTTTAGATCAACTAATCACGTTTTGCTGAGTATGAAGAACTTGCTTTATCAAAACAGTTTGCCATCAAAGTAAACATGTGTTCTTGCACCCAGATTCTGAGGCGATAAACTCCAGTATGATGACTACTGAGGGCTTTAATGTGAGTGGACAGGTGTGGGAAAGAGGGATTGTGGGATATCAAGGTGAGTGCAGGGGCTTATGGGATAATTGGACCTTTTGTTGATGGAGTATGGCAGGTGGCATGGCCATCTGCTGATGGCTGGTAGTGGTGTTGGAGCAGGCAAGGGTGTCGGGACGTCCCTGTGGACGAGATGCTGAGAGTTCCTCTCCATCACTCACAGCTCAGTGCACAGCAGGTGAGAATCAGATGGTGTGGAGAGGTGAAGGCAGGCAAACGCTCCATCACAGACCAGCTGATGAGCAGCTCTGGTGGAGCAACACTACAGATACCTGGCTGAAGTATATTAGCAGGAGCGTTCCTGTGCTGCAACCTTTTTTTAAGATAATATATGCTTTTTTTATAATGCTTTTATTTAAGCAGAAAATCAGCATATTATAATGATTTCAGAAGGATCATGTGTCACTGAAGTAATGATGCTAAAATGCAGCTTTGCATCAGAGGAATAAATTACATAAAAATATATAAATATATATTTAAAAAAAAAAATATATATATATATGTGTGTGTGTGTGTGTATTGTACCTTATGTTTATTTAATTACATATTTTGATTGGTCTAATTGCAATTCCCCCTGCAACACCCCCCCCACTTCATTATATTCAGAAATCATATACAGGACCTAGAAGCTTATAGATTGTTGTCAATGAAAACAACTATTTGTTATAAATAATTTGATTATAGAAAGGAAAAAGTGAGGAAACAGCTGGAATATTTCTTAATTTTTATTCTAGTTTTTAATGTAAAAATCTCAACATGGACTCACAACGAAACACTGAACAACTTTACAATCCACCCATGTGTTCATTTAACTGTGTTGTTGTGCTGAAAGTAAACTAACTAATACGACTTCCATTTTTTAGATAATGTAAGTTTAATAGTTTATGCCTATATGGATGGGGACAAGGAAATGTATCTTATTTCGTTAGCACATGTACAGGTGTAAACACCTTCCTTATGGCCAGCGTCTGTGTTGTGTTAAACAGTGGTGAATTTATGCAATATACTACCACTGTAAGACATTTCTCATATTTATCCCCACATCAAACCACACACACACACACACACACACACACACACACACACACACACACACACACACACACACACACACACATTCATTGTACTGGTTCTCCTGAGGTAGAGCCGGTGGCTGCGGTGGAGCTTTGCTAAAAGCCGTGGAATAACAGAGCGCTGTGCACATGCTGCGAGGATAGAGGAAATGACCCGGGCCCCAGAGAGCTGTTTAAAGTTTTACAATCACCATGTGGTGAAAGATCTCCAGTCCTAGCACAGGCTGACTGAAGAGTGAGTAAGCATTCCTAAACCAACCCATGCAGGACAGGTGCTTGGACCCGACATTACTCACAACCTGATTTATTTTCTGAAGAAAATTCAAGTGGTGCTAATAAAATTGCTGCACACCTTTTAGAAAGGTGTGGGTGATTGAAGGTGCATTGCTATGAGGTCGCTTGAGTGTTCTGAGTGTTTTAAAGTGGTCCTATTATTCTTTTTCACGTTTTTCATCTTTAGTTAATGTGTTTAATGTTGCTTTTGAGAATAAAAACAAATCTGCAAGGTTACGAAGCTTAAAGTCCACAAACAAATAGATATTCTCTTTAACAGAAAACCCTTTTCAAGAACTTCAATAAGCAGCTTGTCTTCTGCCGGATATTATGAAGTCACAGTGTCGCTCATTTAAATAATTCCCGCCCACAGAATCTGCAAAGGTTGAGCTGCACTAGAGACCATAAGTCACATCCCAAATAACACACTATACACTATGCGCATACACACTATGTACTTAACTGTCTAGTGCATGAATTGTATTGTTATTGTCATTCATAAACTGAGTCTGACAGCCCCTCCCCCTAGTTAAAGCTGCAAGAGTTGAGTGTATTGGTGCGTCTGAAATCTGAATCGGCCTGCATCCCTATGTGCATACTATCCATCCTAAATTATATGTGATATTAGTCATTTTCAATACTATTTAGGGGAAATAGGGTGGATAGTATGCACATTGGGACGCAGGGTTGGACTCAAATTAGTATGACAAAATTGACGTCATTATTAATGTAGCAGATGCAAACTCTCACTTATGGTAAGGGGCGTGTCATTTCTGAACTTTCCAAGCTAAGAGAGGCGCTGCAATAATATCAAATATGTGAAAAATAATGTGTTTTTGGAACAACCAAGCATGAAAACCTTTTCTACTATACCCCAAAATATAAATCAAGACTTCATAAAAAGGCATAATAGGACCCCTTTAAACACATTTATGTGGGGTTGCTAGGAAGTTACAATACTGTATATCTAAAATGTTTGGAGTGTTTTTGTTCATTTTTTAGTTTGCTTCTATGTGATTGCTTACTGGCCAGCTCAAGTGAAGTCTGTTATGGTCTCTATGTGGTTCAAGGCTCTTCTTTAGTGTATAAACCCAGCTCATTCATCATATAATCCAGCAGTCTGAAGTCATATCTTATAGTCTGCAGTATCATTCATATATGCGATGGCAGGTGAATTGTGTGTAAATATGTGAAGTGTAATACTAAGGGTTGGAGGTTTGTTGGCACTTGCCTTTCCACTAGTAAGGCAGATGAGAACAGATGCAGCTCCGCAGTTGGCTGAGAATAACAAAACAACACACTGTCACAGCAGAACGACTGTTATGAGGAAGGAAGTGGAAAATATATGGTGTGTCCTCAGCTTAAACTCATAGTCAGGTTCAGTGAGCGCCATGCTGTCACTAACAAAGAGTGAGATAGATGTGCCCAAATAAATACCCCGAGCTCACATAGCAAGAAGAGGTGAAAAGCGAAAGAGAGAGAAACTGCTTTTGAATTTTAGCAGAATGGCTGTGAAGATTACCTGTCCTTTCTTGGCCATATCTTCTTTTTTATTGTGTGCTGACAGTAAAGCTGAATTCAGATGCTCAGAGTCCCTACGTAGTGTTCATACTCAGCAGGGGATTTCTGTAAGAGTACATACCACTTGACTAAATGTGTTAATTCATACTTCCACATATACTGTCACTTATATACATACTGTATATCCACCTCAGAAGTGTTTATTCAGCAGCTGTGCATTAGTATAAATCCAGAAGCTGCACCAGATATCAGTCATGATCACAACCATGTGTAGAAATAGTTCAGAAGAATCATACATAATATAAACTAACCAAGACACATTTCATTCATATACCCAACACACGATGTATGACTTAATACTTACATATTATTAAACAAAAATATATATGTTAATATAGTTAATGATATGTAAAGGTTAGTATTTATTTTATTATATATACTAATTATGTTAGTTTATATGTATGTGTATTATTATTTTTATGAATAGTTATAATAATAGTATTTATTATAATCTAAGAATGATATTTTTTGTTGTTGTTTACACTCAACAACTCTGAGTTACACTCTGAATCCAGGCTGAGTGTCTATGGAGATGTTTCTTTGGGGAACTGGGCAAAGATCGATGCAGTGCTTCTAGGCATGATCTTCCAGTCATCGGATGTTCATCGTGACCTCTGCGTGACCTCTGCGTGACCCCGTCAGAGAGTAGATCAGACCTATTAATGCTTATGAGACAGTTGTTCGAAAGCAGTCGTCACACACTTGACCTCTCCCGTGATTGTTTATTCTGTAAATGAAATATACCATTTGTTTTCAGTACATCTTGTATTATGTTTTTCTCTGACATTTTTAAAACCAGCAGCTTTACTGGACGGACAGTGTTTTGATAACCAGACATAAGTGTGTGTTGCTGTGACAGTTGTTATTTCCAGCCGTGACATTTTGTTCTTGTAAAGAGTGAACAGGGGCAAATATAACTGCCATACAAAATGTATGAGAAGCGATTAAAAAAGCGGTTTACCTTGAGGGATAAAGCCGAGTGATTTTTTCACAAGCGTTCCTGAGGGAGATGACAGGCAGTGTGAGCAAACGGCAGCTAAACACAGACACGCTTTCTCTGTTTGAGGACGCTCCAATCTGTTTCTTTTAGTCGTGTTGCTCTGATTTCTTTCCTCTCTCTCTCTCTCTCTCTCTCTCTCTCTCTCTCTCTCTCTCTCTCTCTCTCTCTCTCTCTCTCTCTCTCTCTCTCTCTCTCTCTCTCTCTCTAAACAGTAGTTGACCTCTAATGGAGAAAGATCTTGTGTTGATATTTTTAGCATTAGAAAAGTAGAAGTGACCTACAACCAGAGAATGTTTGTAAGCATTATTTTGTCATGTTTTGCGTAAAATAACATGTGCATTATAAAAGTACTGTATTTAAAAAAAAAATCATTTAAAATGAATGTTTTCTATTGGAATATATTTAAAAATGTTATTTATTCATGTGACTTATTCAAAGCTGAATTTCCAGCATCATTACTCCAGTCTTCAGTGTCAGTCAATCTAATATGCTGATTTGCTGCTCTAGAAACATTTCTGATTATTATTCATGTTGAAAACAGTTGCGCTGCTTCATATCACCATTTTGTGCAAATTGTGCTACTGTCTTTCAGGATTTGTTCATGAACATTCAAACAAACAAAATCATTTGTAACTTTACAAAGGTCTTTATTTTCACTTTTGGTGAGTTTAATGCATCCTTGCTGAATAAAAGCAATAAATGTTTCGAATAATTTGGTTGAATAAATTATTCAATGATTCACTCAAAATGACAATGGCTTGTCTGGTTCCAGAATTAACCAGTGTTTTTGTTTTTTCAATTTTTCCATCTCCTCAGCTGAGGAACTGTCGTTGGTCGTCTCCTAAAGGAAAGCTCATCTACCTGCAGATGTGACAAACATCACCAGAGGTGTCTCTCAGTAACACGTGAGTTAACACCACTGATAGCACACACACACACACACACACACACACACACACACACACGCACACACACACACGCACACACACACACACACATTCTCTCACACACACACACACACACACACACACACACACACACACACACACACACACACACACACATTCTCACACACACGCACACACACACACACACACACACACACACACACATTCTCGCACACACACACACACACACACACGCACACACACACACACACACACACGTGATGTTACGAGACCCTGCGTGTCCTCTAGCGTGTGACAGTCCGTGAAGCTCTATACTGCTGATGAAAGGCTGACCACACGCATGCTGACAGTGCTTTTGATGACCGTGTTTGGTCTGTGTCCTGGTGGGTTGAAATGGAAGCCCTTTGGTTGCTGCACACAGACATACAGTACAGAGCTGTTGCTTTCAATCTTTTTGAGGGAACACTTATTCCCTGAAAGTGTTGTTAAAGCTCTTTATTTGAAGTTTGTGTCTTGCGGGTTTGTAAAAAAAGCTTCAATAGGTTGGTTAGTAGCTCTGAAGAGGTTTGGAAAATGTTATGTATCTCAAAAATAAAAGACAAAAGCTATTTTTTTATATAGATTTAATACATTTGTTATATTTACTTATATAGTAATTATAAATATGATATTATTATATAATTTTCTCTCTTTCTTCAAGTTGCTCCCTTCATCAGGGGTCGCCACAGCAGAGTGATATATTGTTATATCATTAATTATTATAATTAATATATCTTATAAGTCATGCTAAAATAATTAACATTTTATATATATATATATATACTTGACGGTGCGAATATATATGACACTACCAATGGGAAATGTATCATATAGCCTATTTTATACCGTATATACTGTACAACATTTTTATATTTTCATAGAATTGAATGTAAAATCTCATGTTTATTTAAATAACATTAATATTAATTAATATTAATAATGTTTATCATTTGTTTATCGTTATTATTTTTATCATATATGTATATATATATAGTTCTAGGAAACTCTGGGTGTTAAAATCATGTTATTTCAGGAAAGTCCATTTGCTCTCTATTTCTTAAACCATTGAGATATTAAATAGATCTGATTTGTGACAGGGATGTCATGATGCTCAATTCTTGACATTTCAAATGGAATGGGAAAATAAAGTCCAAAGAAAATAAGTTAAAACCAAGTTCTGTTCCTTGTTCTCTTACTTTTAGTCTGTAAAGCGCTGGCATCTTGACCTGGTTTGACAGGCGTCACACTAGTCACGGAAACAAAGGGAATATGCAATGATATGCCATATGAACCGCAGAGAGGGAGCGGGAGAGATGTGGAACTTATTTGATATTCTTCTAGTGTTTCTCTGAACCATGTATCAGTATTCCTTGATTTTCTGTTCTCCTGTTCTAGAGATCTGCAGCAGCATTAAAATGAATTACAAACTCCGAGTTAGAGTAGAGTAAAACTCGAGTGAAAATGAACTAGTACTTTTGAACAAATCAATTTAGTTGATCAAATGATTCAGTGATTCAGTCATAATCATAGTTTAGTCCTTTGTTTCCTTCCTGAATGAATCAGCATGTTTTAGTGAATAATTTAAGTAAATGCTTCAAAACTTATTCATGATTCATTTGAAAAAAGTGTACTTTTTATACTCTCAAATACTGGAGTATAAAACCGCATATAGATACATTGTATTGTGTATCATTTTTGGAACAGAAAAAATAACTCAAATTAATAGGTTACACTTGTTTTAAGGTGTCCTTGTTACAGTATAATTATATATCTAAGTAGTATTAATTAACTACATGTATTTTATATATCCTTAAGGTAAGGATTAGGGTTTGGTTATGGTCACTTGCATGTAATTATGCATAATTGATTGTTATTATAACAGTAAGTACATATAACATGTGTAACAAAGACACCTTAAAATAAAACGTTACCAAATAATATAATAGCTTTAAAATTATTGTATTAATCATTCCATAAAAATAATATAAAGAGAGAGATAATATAGAGAGTATGTTTTAGGTGCATGCATTACCAACTGCCAATTTATGATATGCATATATTAAAAAATATATATATACAAAAAATAATAGTACAATATAAAGTGTCTAAATGTGTAATAAAAATACAAATTTATATATACAAGTTTATATGTATATTATTACAATAAAATACACAATATGACATTATACTGTTTGATGTTTTATTATTTTTATTTATATATATATCATTTATACTTTAATTTACATATAGTATCATATAATATATAATTTTTTATATTTGTATGATATTATAGAATTACATGATAATGATTAAAAAAAGTATTATTTTTTTTTTAAATTGAAAGCAAAGTAGAGCAACTGGATGTTCATTTTATATAGATTTCCCTCTGGGTATTTTGACTTGAGGACTAGGATATTTTTTTTTGCAGCAGCAGGTGTTGGCCGTTCTACCACATTAGTAAATAAAAAGGTAAGTTGTAAGAACATAATGATAAATTGAAAGTAGAAAAGCTCAGCGAGTTGTTTGAGGTGTGTGATTCCTTCACCTCGACAGTCCCGTGGCGAATAGCACCGACTCCTGCCACAGCATGCTGGGAGCCATAATTATAATGTCTAAATTCAATGACCCCGCTCACAGTACCTTCTCCCCAATCCCATTTCTTCTTTAATTTCAAGTTTGCTTTGTCAGTTTGCCAATAATCAACATGTTGGGACCGTTACCTCAGGAGCTATTTTGAAAAGCCCTCGCCTGTGTTTTTCTTTGCTAGGTGTGTTCATTTCATTTTACACTTCTGAAGCTGTCAGCCTCGGCACATGGTTGGGACGGCGGCATCGGGCAGCTATTGTTTCTGGTGTTGTAAGTTTGAATTTATTCACTTTGGTGTGTCCCCGCACCGAGATGTGACATTTCACCGATGTGTTTTTAGACAGTTCATTCCTCATTGCTAAGTCTGGGGCCTAGAGAGGCAAGAACTGTGTTGTGATCAGAATTCAGGCTTTCTACTTAATTCAGATGCATTTTCTGAAGGGAAGAACGGTGCCTGCGGGCAGAAAATGAATGGTGTTAAAGTTTAGTTGAGGTTAGGTCTTAGAGTATGCTTCTGTGTAAATGCAGCACCAGAGCCGTCTTACTCTTTGCAATTGTCGTGATGCTCAGTATCTTGTTTTAAAGAGATAGCATGGCTCGTGTGGCGCCTTTGCAGACATGGAAACCAATTATTTATGCAGTTCATGTCAGAAGTTTGGGAACTTTATGCTTTTAAATGTTTTTAAAGAAGTCTCTTATGCTCATCAAAGCTACATTTATGTGCTCAAAAACAGAAGAAAAAAATGCTAATGTTGTGAAATAGTATTGCATTGTATCAGCATATTGAAAGGATTTCTGAAGGATTGTGTGATACTGAAAACTGGAGTAATGATGCTGAAAATTGGAAATTAGAAATTGGAATAAATCATAAACATGTTGTTTTCAATGTATTTTTATGAAATAAATGCAGTCTTGGTGAGCATAAGAGGTTTCAAAACAATGAAATAATGGTACCAACCACAAACTTTTGAACATTCATCAAAAAAGTAATAATAATAATGATGATATTTTGCGTAATTTACTAATTATGCAATTTAAAAAAATATAGCAAAATGTCTTGAAATATTTTTTTCCATTAATGTAATAATCAGAAAAAAAAAAGAATATCATAAAAGTAATTCACACATCTCATTGGCTATATTCTTTTGAAGTCATATAATAACTTTGTGCGAGGAACAGATACAAAGTTACAGTATTTGCTGAAAATCTTCCTGTCTGCTGTTGATCTCATTTACACTTTTTATTATTTTTAAGAAATAGACGTTTTGCCATATTTAAACTGAATGGGATTTGTGTGGTGAAAGAAAAATGTGGTGAAGAATAATGGCTGAAGTATTGATATTTTCTCACACAAAAGCTTCATTAGACCTGGAATAAAGTTATCGTGTTTTTTGGAGTCTAACCCATTATGTGGACATTCGGCAGTTTTTTTCTTTTGTGTTTGACTGAAGAAGGAGCCCGCTGTGTGCAGTCTGCTGTGCTCCGTCCAGCTGTTTTTGAACCCAAGAACATGTGTGAACGTCCAAATCTGACAATTTATACTCGACAGACAACCCAACAACTAGTCGATTATGAAAATAGTAGCAAGTGACTGATGTCAAGATGTCCATTTTTTGGATAAACTGCAAGTTGATGTAGTGTCGTTTGAGTTTATATGATTGCAGAAAGTTGTTAATGCATTCATTTTCTCCCAAAGACATTTCAGTAATAGCTGCTATGCTTTTGCATTCAATTATGGCTCGTATCTGGGTTCAGATATGCTCATGTGTCCCAGTCGTATACACACAATTATATCAGACTGCGGTCCGTCGCCGAACATGGTAATAACTGGATTTCGACCAAGTTCTGGATCAGGATATGACAAGTGTTCAGCAGTTAATTAGACTGGAGAGCAGAGCTGGAACATTTGTTGGCCTCCTCCTCCTTGACCCATGTAATGTAATATCAACACTGTTCTTCTGGGCTTTCTCTCCATGACCTGAAACTCTCCTGACAGTGTGACTAACTTGTGACTCATCAGCTCTGTTCCAACACCTAGCCGAGGCATCGTAGGTTTGCTCCGTGCGTGAAGGCTGTTGCAAATAGCAGCTAAATTATGCTGTTTTAAAGTTGCCTCATTTCAGGCCAAATCGAAGGCAAGCACTACATCCTTTGCAAAAAAAAGGCAATGCCATAATGCTGCGCAACAAGGTCACAGTAACGATTTTCATAATAGATGTAAATAGTAAGAAAAAGCAGTTTGCTGGAATGCTAATCAAATCTAAGAAAAGGCAAGATGGATTTTACTAATTTAGTTATTAATTCAGTAATGAACATTATGAATAGGAAATGCTGTGTTTCTTAACCCTGTAAAGACTGACATAGAAAATGATATAAAAATCATACAGTACAAAATATGTAAAAAACATTGAATAATATAAATATTTGTTTCTTATTTGATGCATAAATACAATGAATATAGATTTTTCAGCATCATACTCAAAACATTTTAACAACATATTTGTATTATAATTAAATAATTATAATATTTAATTTATAAAAAAATAGTAAATATGTTTTATTTTAAATATAAGTCCATTACATTATAATAAACAGTGATTTTTATTAAATTAAACATGATATTAATAATAATAATACAATGTATGTACTATGAAACTGAATATAAAGCCTGACATAGGAAATTATAGAAAACTGTACAAACTACAGAATATGTAAAATAAAAATAAAATTGAAATCTAAATATTTTGCATTTTTAAATATGATAAACTAAATATAGATGTATTATTATTAGTAGTATTATACAATATGTGTGTACTGACATTGACTGTAAAACCTGATATAGGAAATTATAGAAAATAACAATAAAATAATTGAAAAGTTTTTGCACATGTGATGCATAAATAAACTAAATCTAGATTTTTATATTTAATTAATTAATTAATTAATTCATCAATTTTTATTGACCAATATATTATACATGTATTATGTTATTTATAATAAAAAATATTGCTAAATTATTATTATTATTATTATTATTATAAATGACAAATATGTATATATACAGGCCATTACTTTATCAATATCCAAGATTCAAGATTTATTTATCACATACACAATTATACAGGATATAACCAGCAGTTAAATGTAAGTCAGGTCCGCAGCGCTCCATGAACAGTGCAATTATATGTAACACAAAAGAATATACATAAATATAGGTATGAAAGAAAAATGAAGTAATACAAATAAGAATAGAAAAAGAATTAAACAAAACGTGCAATACAATTAAATGTGCAGGACAGCATACTGTAGACTTAATAAATAATAAAATATGTAGGGATGTACGAGAGGAATGTGTAAACAGGTTGTACAGGGTATATACATAGCAGCAATACGGATGGTGGAGAATAATTCATATTTGACTGATTATTAAATGGGGTCAAGTTGATATTATGAGTTCGAGTTTAGGAGCCTGATGGCCTGAGGGAAGAAGCTCCTCCTCAGTCTCTCAGTTTTTGCCATCATGCTCCGGAAACATTTGCCAGATGGCAATAAAATGAAAATATGGTTACCGGTGTGATTTGAGTCCTTCATTATTTTAGCAGCTCTGCTTTTGCAGCGTTTGAAGTAGATGTCCTGCAGAGCTTTGCAGTCCTGATTGAAGACGTTTCCATACCACACTGAGATGCACAGTCAATACACTTTCTATGGCCCCTGAATAGAAAGTTTTCAGGATAGCTGGTGAGACCCTGAATTTCCTCAGCTGTCGCAGATGGTACAGTCTTTGCCTGGCTTTCTTGACCTGTGTTTGAATGTGTGTAATCCATGTCAGGTCCTCTGAGATTTTTATACCGATGTACTTGAAGCTGCTCACCCTCTCCACAGGGGTCCCACTGATCATAAGAGGAGTGTAGGGCCGCTGTTGTCTCTTCCTGAAGTTCACGATCAGCTCTTTAGTTTTGCTCACATGTCCTGGCATCATGATGTAAGTCTCTCTACCTCATCCAAGTATGCGGTCTCATCATTGTTGTTAATGAGGCCCAGAACCACAGTATCATCAGCAAATTGAATGATAGAAGTGGAGCTGTGAGAGGACACGCAGTCGTGTGTGTAGAGAGAGTAGAGCAGGGGGCTCAGGACACAGCCCTGTGGGGCTCCTATGTTCAGGGTGATGGAGTTGGAGGTGAACTGGCCTTCTTTCACCACTTGAGGTCTGCCGGTGAGGAAATCTTGAATCCAGTCACAGAGTGAAGAGTTTAGGCCGAGGTCTGTGAGTTTAAAAGCTAGCTTGATGGGGACTATAGTATTGAAAGCTGAGCTATAGTCAATGAATACCAGCTACATAAATAAAGAGATTTTTGCAAAGATTGTATATCAAAAATACATGGAGTTTGACATTTTGGAAATTCTATAAAAAATATTTTACTTCCTGGAGAGCATGGATAAAACACTAGGACTTGGTCATTAGCATGCCTTGTTTACCAGCCATATGTCATTAGTGGCCAGATATTCAGATGCTAGCTGTGTATCCAGAAGCTAGTTTTAAACCAGGTTCTTGACATGCTTTATTATACATTATACACTGCTGGAAGTGTGAGTGTTAGTTGAGTCTTGAGTGAAAGTTTCTATGCATGAAGAGCGTTTCAAATCCGTTTCTTATGAGATTCCATTTCTGCTTTAGCTTCCTATAGTATATAGGCAGCAGAGAGCGAGGGAACTCATCATGTTTTGGAACAGACCTCACGCTTCATGCGGTGCACACTGACGCCGTTTTGTCTTTCTTTTCTAATTCTCTTTATATATGCAAATGTCAATGCTTTAGCTGTAGCTTTCTTTGTTAACCTCATTACCAGCAGTGTCCATCAATCATGTGTTTTGTTTGGCTAAAAGATGTGAGTTGTTACTGCAAAGATGTACCTCATGTGAAGCAGTCAATACTGCTGCTCTCTATCAAGTGCGCACTAGATGAAAGTGCAGCGAAAGTAACTGCGCACTTACATCGCCTCATGCAGATTGATGAACTCTGTTATTGATTGTAATGTTGAAAAGATATCATGTTTTACCCAGGTTTTGCTTGTGTTCAACAGAGACTTGATTAAATATTTTTTACTTTTAGTTTAGGTTATTTTTGTAGAAATGCGAAGCTTGATGCAACTTCTGTCATCATTTCCTCATCATCAGGTTGTTCAAAACCTGACTGACTTGTGTTGTGTTGCATGTGCTAAATCAAAATCCACTTATGCAGCCCGTACATAACCATGAATATTTATATCCTGAACCATGCATACTTAAAGTTCCTTCTCATTTCACTTTCAGATAAGTCTTCCCTTGAACTTCCGTCTCTTCATTTTCATCCCTGTCTATTTATAGAATTTTGTATCCATTTGTTTCTGTTAATAAACTGCCTAGCGGTTAATTTTCAGCAGCGATTAGTTCCACTCAGGTTCAGGTCAAGCGTCGTCTAAAGTGGAGCACCGTTTCTCTGGGGTTCAGGAGTTATGTGATGGAAGCTTCATAACTAAATGCTATTGTCATGGTGCCTGTCTCTTATTTGGAGCGGTGAAAGTAAGTCAAAAGAGTCAAACTAAAGACATCAGACTCTCACAAACATGAGCGCTGAAATATATCTGTGCTGAAATGTTTTTTAGGGTTAGTAGATCTGACCGCTGTCCTTGATCTGGTTTAGAGATGACTCATTTCAGTTTTAAATGATAGGGTTAATGGTGTTTAGTCTTTATCATTTAGTCAGTTTGTATTTTTTCGCCAGTGATCTTATCTGGCGGTGTTTGCTCCTAAATCAGCAAGATGTCATTTGTCTTGATATTCATAACGTTTACTTGCTGATATAGACATATTGGCAAAATTTAAACTGTAAAGATTATGCATCTACACTGCTATTCAAAACTTTGGGGTCGATTTTTGAATGTTTTTGAAAGAAGTATCTTGTACTCACCAGGGCTGCATTTATTTAATATAAAGTCAGCTAAGAACAGGAAACTGAGGATACAATTCACACAGGTTCACCAAAATTGGACAATAGAAGATTGAAAAAACGTTGCCTGGTCAAATGAGTCTCGATTTCTGTTGCAACATTCAGATAGTAGAGTCAGAATTTGGCGTAAAGAACATGAAAGCATGGATCATCCTGCCTTGTCTCAATGGTCCAGGCTGCTGGTGGTGTAATGGTGTGGGGGATATTTTCTTTGCACACTTTGGGTCCCGTAGTACCAACTGAGCGTCGTTTAAACGCCACGGCCTCCCTGAGTATTGTTGCTGACCATGTCCATCCCTTTATGACTCCAGTGTACCCATCTTCTGATGCTACTTCCAGCAGGATAATGCACAATGTCACAAAGCTCAGATCATCTCAGACTGGTTTCTTGAGTTCACTTTACTCAAATGTCCTCCACAGTCCCCAGATCTCAATCCAATAGAGCACCTTTGGGATGTGGTGGAACGAGAGATTCACATCATGGATGTGCAGACGACAAATCTGCAGCAACTGTGTGATGCTATCATGTCAATATAGACCAAAATCTCTGAGGAATGTTTCCAACACCTTGTTGAATCTATGCCACGAAGAATTCAGGCAGTTCTGAAGGCAAAAGGGGGTCCAACCCGATACTAGTAAGGTGTACCTAATAAAGTGCCAGTGAGTGTATATTACATTATATCGTTGTCTATTTTTGAGTCCAATAAGGTCTCATTCCTCTTTCTAAATGCAGGTTATTTTGAGCATATCTTCTGAGCTATAAATGTCAAGTGATTAATCAATTTAGAGCTGCAGGAAATGACATCATGACAGCACCGATTGACTGATGACATCAAAAGTGCGTGCACGGTCTGGATATTCAGTAATGTGATGCTAAAGAGTGCAAGTCCATTTCATACGTTTTGAATGTCAATCAAAGGAGAAAGATGCTTTTTTTCCATATGATGTAGTTCAACTAGCAAAGCTAAGTGGGTCATGCTAAGCAAGTAAACTTTGACCCCTTTGTTCAAAACACATTCGCGTTTTCAGAAAATGTAAAGACCACAATCATTTCGGAGGAGAAATACTAACAGGCCCGGTCGATATAATGCAGTAATCAAAGCTCTGAGGATTCAGAAATCTCACAGAAGAGAAGAGGTCGAGAGCATCTCAACTGAAATTGTGCTTTCAAATAAGCCAACATTGACAGCTCAGAAAAGCAAACAAAAGGAAGACAATCTGAAGAAAATAACCTGAAGTTGCCCGATGAAGTCTGACGAGGGCAAAATCTTCTTAAACTAAGTCGGCACCTAGACGTGAACCAAAAAGTGTGATGTCAGGGCCGGCGTAATAAACAGTGCTTTCAAATCAGCCGTGTCAAAGAACAGAGCGATGGAGTCACAGAACACACAGGAAAAGATCCGGTACCCGACTTCTTCATTTCCTTTTTAGTGTGGCGGCTCGGCCCTGGAGGAGTAATTACTTTAAGGAAGCTAATAAAGAATAGATTAGGCTGCAACTTTGAAGAACTCATTTCAAATGGTGCGTAAGAGAGAATAGGCAGTCTGAAGGCAATATGTTTACGCATTGGAGCCCGGGGAAAGAGAAAAGCATGGAAGAAGGAGGAGGAGAGAGAAAGAAGAATGTGGTGAATGGGTTCTGATTTGGAAACACTGTAAAAGGTTAATTAGAATGTTTTTTTATCCAGCCGAGATGTCTTTGAGCAGTGTAAACAATGGATTCATCATCCAAATGGATTAGCTAGCTTGCATGTGAGAGGGAAGGAAGCCATTTGCACTTTTGCTAATTGATTTGTCGTTTTTTCGGTGTTCTGCTATACGTAGTAATCACTTAGTAAACAACAACGGTGGCCTCTAATAACGCTCATCACGAGATGAGAAGAAACGTGGTTGGTTTTAACACAGTGTGAAGTAAACAAAACATGGTTGGCAAACAATTTCTTTATATAGCATTTTTATTTTGGTTATAATAATGTAATGTAATATAATTAGTGCTGTCAAACTATTAATCGCATCCAAAACAAAAGTTTTGTTTACATTATATATATATATATATATGTACTATCATATATTTATTTATACATACAGTATATTTATTATGTATATATAAATACACACATATTAAATTATTTGTATATGTTAAATATATTTATTTATAATATGAATAATACATTTAGACATGTAAATGCATGTAAATATTTTCAAGATATATACTGTATGTGTGTATACTTATACATAATAAATATACACAGAACACACACATATATATATATATTATGCAAACTTTATTTTTTGGATATGATTAATTGTTTGGCAGCACTAAATATCATATCATATAATATAATATTTATTTATTGTGGTTTATGTGGAATTTGGACATTATTTAATTTAATTATTTTCCTATGATTCATCATTATGTTCAAAACTATGGATAGGAATTGTCTTTCAGTCTAAACGAACTGCTGCTATTAGATTGTTATATTGATTATTTTGGTGAGATATGGTCTGTTTTTTTGTGTTTTTGTTTTTTTTGCAGCTGGATGAAGTCTTCCTAAGTGAATTTCACAAACCTATCTTTTTATTTATTTGGGAGTGGGGTCATATTTACATCTTACTTCTTACATGTTTTCTCTGTAATTGAAAATTGTAAAAAATAATAATAAATAAAACAGTTTCATATATAGGCTCAAAAATGTCATTTTCAAAATTGAGATATGAACGAGAAATATGTTCATTATATTATTATTTTAATTATTTATTTTCTGCTTTGAATTTTCATTGCCAGATTGATGCAGGTTTTTAGTGTTTTATGGAAGGTGTGACTGGGGTCAATTTTAGTATAAAAACTATTTTCAGTGACGCACGAAAGAGAAAATACAGACAGACAAAACACTCAAATTGCAGATATTTTTAGAGACATGTTGCAGGTTGGTAGATGATAGGATTGTTAGTGGTTGAGTCAACCAACTGGACTCTAACAAATATCTGCTGTTTTCTCAAGGGCCTGTGTTCACTTTTGGGGTTGAATGAGGTTTATGGTTTAAAATGAGTATTGGAGGTTAAATGTTGTTCAAACAGAATATTTGAACTTGAAGAAAATTCTATACCTGAACCTCAAAGGGTTAAATGTGGCTCCTTAGACGACAGAAGCGTGTTCTTTGCGAAATTACGTTAAAACTTCAAACTAAAAATATCAAATATCTTTAAATGAGTCTTTCTAACGCAATGAAGCATTAGATGCTGGTATCTGTCTGAAAAAGCAGGAATTCTGGATTAATCTTTGAGTATTCTGCCTCACCCGCTGGCAAAAAGTAAATAAATCATGCGAAATTACAGAAGCAGCGCGCATTCGGAAGGAAGTGAGTGGAATTGAGAGTGACGCCCTGGATTTTTAAAGCCCCTTACCATTTCCTCCGGGTGCAGACGAGTCCCTAAAAGTCATTCGAGCAGAATTCTCATTTGCAAAATGTTTCTCTCTGGATCTGTCTCGCTTTGTGTTTGGTGCCGCTCACTCAAATTGCTGCACTGCTACTGCTTTGTTCATCGCATTCAAAGCTGCCAAAATCTCTGTCAACAGAGTGCCAAATAAAACTATGAAACAATCCACAATAGCTGAAACAGATCAGCAGGCCACCCACACTGGCTTGTGTTCATATAGCTTGAAGCTGTTTTGCTACAAATAAGTTTCTGGATATTTAGAGATACAGACATTGACCAATGCAATCGATTAAGGATCATATTTTGAGGACCATAGATGTTGTTACTAAGGAATGTTATAGTATTGTAAATATATAGTATAGTATTGTATTGTATTGTATTGTATTGTATTGTATTGTATTGTATTGTATTGTATTGTATTGTATTGTATTGTCTTGTATTGTATTGTATAGACAGATAGATGGATGGATGGATGGATGGATAGATAGAAAGATTCTAAAAATATATATAATTAAAAGAAAATATATATTTATTTATTTATAACTTAATTTAAAACACAAACTTGGTGTCAGTATTCAAGTTGTATTCAGATTAACATTTGGTTTGACATCTGAATATTTTTGTGCATGTCAACACAGTAATTGATTATTTATTGATAGTCTGTAGCTTGTCTTCCAGCTCTATTCAGTGCGGTTTTATTCAGTCAGTTTATTTTGACATTGATTTTGTACTTCTGTGTTGACAATTATGTATAGATGAATGTCACTATCTTGGTCTTTACCTTCTTGGCAAGACAGTCAGGTTTTGGGCAGAATTATTGAAGTAGCTGACACCTGGTGGAATTCATTATGCCATAGATCTTAACAACAGCCTCTGGACTGCTAACAGCAAAATGGGCCAACGGCATCAATAATCCACGTCCATATTTTAAAACACAAAATTAAGTAAGACTGCCGGAAATGAGAGTGGAGTGAGAATGCTGATGGTTTAACTATATATATATATATATGTGTGTGTGTGTGTATGTATAGCAGTGTACATTTGCTGTCCCATCAAAATAACTCAACACACAGCCATCAATGTCTAAACCGCTGGCCACAAAAGTGAGCACACTTCTGAGTGAAAATGTCCAAATTGGGCCCAATTAGCTATTTTCATCTCCCCGGTGTCATGTGACTCGTTAGTGTTACAAGGTGTCTGGTGTGGATGGAGGAGCATGTGTGTTAAATTTGGTGCTATCGCTCTCACTCTCTCATACTAGTCACTGGAAGTTCAACATGGCACTTCAATGGCACTTCATGATCAATTATTATCTTCAGTATTTTAATAAGCACAGTCAGAATAAATGTTGTTTCATTGTTATATACATCTTTCTATGTATATCAAATCCATTTTAAATGTCATTTGGTGCAGTCACCAAAAATGTGACTGTTTTTTTTTTTACCCATATGAAAACACACACACACACGCACGCACGCAGGCAGGCAGGCAGGCAGGCAGATAGATAGATAGATAGATAGATAGATAGATAGATAGATAGATAGATAGATAGATAGATAGATAGATAGATAGATAGATAGATAGATAGATAGATAGATAGATAGATAGATAGATAGATAGATAGATAGATAGATAGATATAACCTTTGAAAAGCCACGGCAGATAATATGGTGATTATTTGATGTGTGAATAATTAGTCATGTAAAGTGTGGAACCGTATAGACATGGAGGAGGCATGGACACAGAGAGCAGAGTTTGAGCCGTGAGCAGAGGTGTGTGTGTGTGTGTGTGTGTGTGTGTGTGTGTGTGTGTGTGTGTGTGTGTGTGTGTGTGTGTGTGTGTGTGTGTGACATGGACATAGATGGATGGGAGAGGGGAGGATGAAATTATAAGGGTAAATGTCACACCTGCCTATCACGTCACCACTGCTCCGTGTGACACGCCGGGTGGGCAGTGTGGCATTTACACTCACACACATGAGCTCTTACACACGGATCACACACACCAGCTTTATATAATATCACCTGGGAGTTATAATGATGTGTTATTGTCATGAGTGGGTTTAATTATCCAGCTAGTAAGAGAAGGACAAAATGTATCAGATGAAGGGGAACTGTAAAATTATTATGAACTGCTTTGTACTTTAAAGGTGTGGATATATATATATAATGTCTATGTGTTATTTTATAATTTTCTTTACTACTAGTGTACCACTAAGGCTTGAGATGTTATAAATCACACTGTTTTTCAGGGTGGTCAGTATTCTTTATGTCAAAGCATATACTGATGAATAGTTATAGAATAATTTGTTATTGAGCTCATGCTGTAGTTTTGATGTCAATACCATTGACATCATGTTTTGTCACGCTATTTTTATCCCAAAAGAGGAAGAAAAGAAGAAAATATATTTCGTACACAATAAAATTATGCCAGTAAGATGTTTTTTTCTTCTTCTTCCCAATGTTACATCATTTTGTTATTGCATTTAATGCTATTTATGTGTGTTTGAAAGGCCATTTTCAGCTAGGAATAATAATTTTAATTTTTTTTGTCAATCTGAAATCATAGGTGAATCTCTCATTTGCATAAATATAACTAAGCCTTTTTTTGTTGGAGCAGTAAGTTTTTTTGCATTGTTACTGTTTTTATGATAATTAAGCACATTGCTTTTGTACTTTTGAGGGCTTTTTGTAATTCTCATTCTTGAATAAACAATGAATAAAAAAATCAATATATGTTTTTTATTATAGACACAATGTTTCCTTTTATAGTCTAAAATAGCCTGTGTGTGTGTGTGTGTGTGCGTGCGTGCGTGTGTGTGTGTGTGTGTGTGTGTGTGTGTGTGTGTGTGTGTGTTTTATATGTCTGTGTAATCTTACCTCAGCATGCGATCTGTCCTGCTCTTGTTGCAGTGAGATGTGCGTGCACTGATTTAATGCATCCTTCTAAATGCATCCTTTTCTCTGCTAACTGACAGGAATTTCAGAGCAGAGTCGTTGTGCACAAACCCGTTTCACCAGTGGCACATGCTTCCTGTTTCATGTTTTATTAGTCTATTAGTTCCTTGGACAGCCATTTACATTTGTCACTTCAGTTTTTTTCTGTAAGCCTACCCTTTTTTTCTTATGCAGTTCAACAGTCATAATTAGCCCAGTTACTAATTTGGTTAAAATGTTTTACTTATTCAGTAATATCAATATAAATGCACTGACAGTATTGAATGAGAACAAAACTTAAACTAAATTGGGCTGGATAATGACACTGTTGTCTTCTGTAGAGTTGAATTATGGCTCAATCAAATTATTTTCTTGATGGATAAATTCTGCAACATCGCAGTCATTGAACCAAACTGAATCAACATTGTACCGACTCTACTGTCTTTTCTAGAGCTGCGTATTGATGAATTGGGCTTTTTTTATAATTGGGTGAATTTTGGAGTACTATTGAACTAAACTGAATCAAAACTGAATTGAGGTGAAACAAACACTTGTTTTCTGTAGAGCTGCTTTTATAGTTGAACTGAGTTTATAATGAACGTTGCACCATTCACACGGTTATTGAATTAAATTAAATCAACATTAATCTAAATTGAGCTGAATAATGACACTAATGTCTTTCCACAGCTGCTTTACAGCAGATATTGAATTAGTTTCATAACTGAAGAACTTTGCAACATTAATATTGATGTTATGTTCTTGTTTATGACTGTGAAGCTGCTTTGAAGCAATTAATCTGTGTGGTATAAAAAGCAGTATAAATAAATGTAAGTTGATTAATTTGATAGTCATTTAGCTCTGGATGTTAGCTCCCCAAACTCAACGGTTTTCATTACATTGTATTTCTATTTTGAGGTATGATATGTGACTCATATCTACAGTATTACCCACACTTCATGCTTTTTCAGATTTTTCTCCCCCCAAAAAACTGTAATCTCATGTTTCCTCTGTATCATCATTCAATATCTTAATTTCTCAAATGGTGATCAAGATATTTTACCAAAACTCAAAATCATGTTTCATTAAATTCATACAAGTCTGAATTGTCTATGCAATCCACACGAACTGTACTGTTGTCTCTTTTTGTTTCTCCTAAGGAAGTTTAGAAGAGACATCTGAGGCAAAGTTGCTACTTCAATGAATCATAACAGAGAGGTTGATAAAGTCTCTCCGGCTATTACAGAGCAACCTTTACGTAATAAAATATCCTCTCGGGTAAATGCCAGCTGCTGGTATTGTACATTTATGAGTATTTCCCTTGTTAATACCTACAAGTCTATTATAGATTTATGAATGTGAGATGATATGCTTTAATTTCGTGCTCTGAGGCTGATTATTTTTGCAATTCTTTCTTCTGACTCGTTGAACTACTGACAATAGCACATGTAACTGCTTTAACTTATTAACTGTATTGTTTACAGTATGTATTTCACAGCTTATGCTCGAGCTTTCAGTTTGAAAATGATTGTGTCATCAAGGCATAAAGTCACTAATCCTCTTAAATTTGTCTGCGAAGGATCCACAGTCAATTCTTCGACTTTCCTTGCAAATAGTCTCAATCTTGAGTTCAGGAGGATGTGATGAGTAACAAACACCGCTGCTGCACTCTCAACACACTTTCTCTGGCATGAAAAGATTAGTTCATTTCACTTCATAGAAAACAAATATAGCACATTTATCATACAAGAATGCTGATGCGCTTTCACCGGCGTATTGCTTTCCTTAATGAGCTCCAGTCACTACGGTTCCTGCGTTTCCCCCGGTGTGTTTCCTCCTGCAGATGAGTTTGGAGACGAGGACAGCTGGAAAACCAGCAGATATGGCTGAAAATACCATCAGTGTTGTTGCAAATCACTCTCTTGGATGAGACATTTAAAAATCAATCAGGATGATATTTCCTTTATACCTTTTAAGCCATAATTTATAATTACTCTAAAATTGACATGTCATCAACAATATATATATGTATATATATATATATATATATATCATATATATAACCACTGAGCCACAGGACACATATATATAATTTATTTTCAAAATATAGTCACATTTATGATATTTTTTTTTTTTTGCTTATATTTCCAAAAATATATTTGGGCTATTTTTAATATGTATCTTAATCTATATTGTCTATCTAATCTATCAATCTACCTATATATATATTAGTCATGCATACATACAAATTAAAAAGTAAAATAAAAGAAGAACAAATATTTGTACTGTTTTGACACATTTTTTTTCTTTTTTGTTGCAAGGTTAGTGCAGTTCATACTTTCATTAATTCTCTGCATGCACACGGTGTCATTGTGCCAGATGACAGGAGATTTCCACAAGTATGTGACATTGAAAGGTCTACTTCATGTCAGTTTCTCAATTGCACAGCTCCTCCAAGAAGAGCCGTCTGCAAACACAATTAAAACTGTTTAATTATCTACCACGGTGCAGCTCAATTGAATTTGCATGAGCTCAATTGTGAAACGGGAGGATGTTTTCATATGGGGTCTCTTGCTCAGATGACCACAGGTTAGGGAAGCAAAAAATGAACAAATGTGGACTTGAATTTATTCATTTAGCGCAATTTTGGACTGGGTTATGCAATACTAAAACATCTGCTGCATAATTAACATTACTCAGAGAAAGGCTCTTTGGTAGTGCACACAAGTGCTAAAGAAAAGTCATGCTGTATGCTGGGATACATTGCATTTTGATGTATTAAAAAGTAGCCTGTTGTGTAAGTTCTTCAAGCTTTGTCCCATATGAGCTGGACATTTCAGTGGAGAGCATGATTTTCAGTCAAATGTGCTCATACAGTGGTACAAATGTATATTAAATTTCAGAGCATTTGTATCTGATGTTCTTTTAAACAAAAAGTTCAGTTACTTAAAATGATTACATTAATAATGGTAAACTGGAACAAGGTATACCTTGTATCACTATTATATGTGAGCCTGGACCATAAAACCAGTCATAATTATGTAGTAATAGCCAACTATATTTGTAGTAATAGCTAACGATACATTGTATGGGTCAAATTTATATATTTTTCTTTTATGCCATACATTTGTGACCTGGCAACAACATTTGCAACCAAATGTTTACATAAAACATTTGCATTAAAGCTATCCAAACACACAGTCCTCCATAGGCTTATATTTGAAAAGAGGGAACGTTCTAATAGGCCACGTACACACTGCAAGTTTCAGGATTGAAAACCGCATTTAAATGCCGCAGTGAGTCCCATAAATTATCATTTTCTATGCTCCAATGTTGTTAATCGATATGCTTTTGATAAAGCCACCTGTTCTCATAAATAAACATGCTTAAGAGTGGTATTCATGGTGAAAAGCTACATTGCCCATGATGCTGTACAGAAAATTCCACCAATCAGAGAGCTGCACCAAAAGAGCTCCTCCCACTCCCATGAAGCAAGAGGAATTAAAATACTTACATCTTTGTGCGTGTTTATATACACGCATATTTTGCACTTAAATACATTGTTTCTAGATATAATCAACAAGTTTAAATGAATCATTTTATGTTACCATTGTTTTTAATTTGATTGTCATGTGCAGTGCCTTGTGAGATTGTAGTTATTTCCATCTTTGTGTACTTGTACCTTAGTCTTGTACCCTTGTCTTTTGTGATTTTCAAAAACTTTTTTGCTTCAAATCAAAGTTTGTAATGTTGTTTTTACCTCATAACTGGTTGTTTTGGTTCATGATGTATAACACTTGAATAAAGACTCTAACAAAGACTTGTTCTTCCTTTAGACTTTAACAAAGTGCCCTATGGGAAAAATGAATGCAAAAATACTTACAGAACCAACGGGGCTGAACAAGTGGGCACCAGTGCACTCTATGAAGGTTCAGTTGGCCTATTACTTCATATAGATGATGCAAAATATGATATCTTCTGTGTCTTGTCTTCTCTTTGCTCAGCAGCATAATAGTTTCCCAATTATTTCAGTATGTAGAAGCAACCATTTTACATTTCCACTTTTATCCCAGGCAGAAGTTCAGTCCATATCTGGACTTGTGTGTGATAGACTTTCATAATGTCATGTAAATATGCGCTCGTTCGATCCTGTTTGTGCTCCAGGGTCAAAGCGAATGATTAAGTCCATGAAGTGGCCCAGAGTCAGATTTACATGTTGATCGGCCAATCAGGCAGCTCCAGTGACGGATGCGGTGATGCTGCTCCCAGTGGACTCCAATTACACCAAACATCCTGCAGCGCTGCCCGCAGTGAGGCCAGTTTGAGTCTGATAACACAGTTGGCCTGCTTGATGAAGCATTTGGAGTCGCTCGGGCCGATTCTGCCCCCTCAGCACATTACAGTGTAGAAAAGTAGAAAAACCGCCCGCGTTTGCTCTAGCAGCTGTACTCGCTGAAAGACCTGAGTCTGTTCTCAAAGTACATCCTGATCTGGCCTTTCTGGACGGCGCAGCTGCTTCGTCTGTCCTGGTCAGGTCAGCCGTGTCCAGGTGCTCACACTACTTGCTCCGAGATGTTGCTACTCACCCAAAATGATGCGTCTCAGAGGTTTCCAGCTGTCCCAGATATCACCGGCTCATTTTGTCTCACAGATTTTTAGATCTTCTACAACCCACGGGTCCATGTACTTCTAGTCCATGCCCACGGGAACATGACTAAATTAACAAAATAGCACTTCTTCCTGTGTTTTGATTAAATAAAGCAATAAATCACCCAAAGCATCGCTTTACAGATGTTTTACTATAGTAAACGGTTACTGATGGTTACAAAATGTAGTTGTTCGTGAAGCTGTTCAAGCAGCAATATTGTAAATATATCAATATTCAAATATATTAATTTATTCGTAATTCTTCGGTAAGTAGTATAGTTTAAGAAAAAAATAATATATGTATATATATATATATATATATATATTACACAAATAGTACACACACAAATAGTAAATAGTACACACACACATACTTAGTGACCGTAGTGACTTACCCTAAGCTGTTTACAAATTTTCGAGTATTGAATTTTGAGGATACTTAATTTGACATTTTCAACTTAATGTTGATTTATTAAATTTTACATGTAAACAAACAAACTTCTAAATAAAAACAAACAAACTCAAAACAGATTCTATGTTTTGGAATGCAATACTTTACATTTATTTATTTTTATTTATTTTTATTTTATTATTATTATTGTTGTTGTTGTGTTAATTTATTTATTTGTGTCATTATTTATTTTCGGGGTGCCCTCGAGCTGTTCTTGTCAGGTTTAGTGAGCTTTATCCCTGTAAGAGATTTTGATAACAGCAAGATGACATTGCAGGTTTGTAGATAGCATTTGTCTTATCTACCATTAACACGTAGCAGTTGTTTCTTGTTTCGAGGACCCATGTTTTGCTACGTGTGATATATTTCTCTTCCTTGCTCTCTTTCTTCCTCTTTATCTGAGTCAGTGGAGAGAATCTGCCATCTTGCCTGAAACACAAATCCTTCTTGTCTGTACATAAATCTGAAGTGTGTGTCTGTGAGCACTTATATCCTCACACACCTTGTCATATAGGAAGCGCAGGCCTCGTTTCATGTGGAACGGTGCTTTCTTTGTTGTGACAGGACCCTTTCTCGGTCTGTGCTTCTGTTTTGTATCACACACTTTATCCAGACCCACAAGGCTATGCGGAAATCAATAGTGGAGTCCCACCGGTGCTGACCAGCTACCCAGAAAAAAAGCACATGCATGTAGTGAGAATGACAGATAGCACACGGCTGCCTGTGGAACAGCAGTCAAAGTTGAGCAACCTCCTGCCTTCGTTTCACAAACACACAAATACATACAGAGAAACACACAAATACATACAGAGAAACACACACATACATACAGAGAAACACACAGATACATACAGAGAAACACACATACATACAGAGAAACACACAAATACATACAGAGAAACACACATACATACAGAGAAACACACAAATACATACAGAGAAACACACACATACATACAGAGAAACACACATACATACAGAGAAACACACATACATACAGAGAAACACACAAATACATACAGAGAAACACACAAATACATACAGAGAAACACACAAATACATACAGAGAAACACACATACATACAGAGAAACACACATACATACAGAGAAACACACATACATACAGAGAAACACACAAATACATACAGAGAAACACACATACATACAGAGAAACACACATACATACAGAGAAACACACACATACATACAGAAACACACAAATACATACAGAGAAACACACATACATACAGAGAAACACACAAATACATACAGAGAAAACACACATACATACAGAGAAACACACAAATACATACAGAGAAACACACAAATACATACAGAGAAACACACATACATACAGAGAAACACACAAATACATACAGAGAAACACACATACATACAGAGACACACACATACATACAGAGAAACACACAAATACATACAGAGAAACACACATACATACAGAGAAACACACAAATACATACAGAGAAACACACATACATACAGAGAAACACACAAATACATACAGAGAAACACAAATACATACAGAGAAACACACATACATACAGAGAAACACACATACATACAGAGAAACACACATACATACAGAGAAACACACACATACATACAGAGAACACACACATACATACAGAGAAACACACAAATACATACAGAGAAACACACAAATACATACAGAGAAACACACAAATACATACAGAGAAACACACAAATACATACAGAGAAACACACAAATACATACAGAGAAACACACATACAGAGAAACACACAAATACATACAGAGAAACACACATACATACAGAGAAACACACAAATACATACAGAGAAACACACATACATACAGAGAAACACACATACATACAGAGAAACACACAAAATACAGAGAAACACACACATACATACAGAGAAACACACATACATACAGAGAAACACACAAATACATACAGAAACACACAAATACATACAGAGAAACACACACATACATACAGAAACACACATACATACAGAGAAACACACAAATACATACAGAGAAACACACACATACATACAGAGAAACACACAAATACATACAGAAACACACAAATACATACAGAGAAACACACACACATACATACAGAAACACACAAATACATACAGAGAAACACACATACATACAGAGAAACACACAAATACATACAGAGAAACACAAATACATACAGAGAAACACACACACATACATACAGAGAAACACACATACATACAGAGAACACACACATACATACAGAGAAACACACATACATACAGAGAAACACACATACATACAGAAACACACAAATACATACAGAGAAACACACATACATACAGAGAAACACACAAATACATACAGAGAAACACACACATACATACAGAGAAACACACATACATACAGAGAAACACACAAATACATACAGAGAAACACACATACATACAGAGAAACACACAAACATACAGAGAAACACACAACATACAGAGAAACACACAAATACATACAGAGAAACACACAAATACATACAGAGAACACACACATACATACAGAGAAACACAAATACATACAGAGAAACACACATACATACAGAGAAACACACATACATACAGAGAAACACACAAATACATACAGAGAAACACACAAATACATACAGAGAAACACACACATACATACAGAGAAACACACAAATACATACAGAGAAACACACATACATACAGAGAAACACAAATACATACAGACACATACATACAGAGAAACACACATAATACATACAAATACACACATCAGAGAAACACACATACATACAGAGAAACACACATACATACACGAGAAACACACAAAAACAAAAATACAGAGAAACACACATAAAACATACAGAAAATAAAACAACACACAAAAAAAGAACACAAAAAACAGAAAAAAGAGAAACACAAAAATAAACAAATACATACAGAGAAACACACACAACATACAGAAACACACAATTTATATACAGGAAAATATACAAATTTACAAATTCTGAAACACACAAATACATACAGAGAAAATCACAAATTTACAGATTTAACACACAATATATTACAAGAAAAATACATTGTGAAATAATATACGAGAAACACACATAATGCAGATACATTTAGTAATCAAAAAACATACATACTGGGAAACAACAAATACAGAGAAATTACAATACAGCAATATAAAACACATACAAAACATCTGTCTTTACATCCCATCCACACATTGTTTATCAGCGCTGAGACACAAATAGAAAATAGAAACACTTCACACAGAGAAACACATACATACAGAGAAACACACAAATATACAAAGAAAAATGTTACACAGTTGTTATTCCACATACAGAGACACATATTTATACATACAGTTGATTACAACACATTTTAGACTGTTACAATCAATGTACACCCTGAGAAACACACATCAGTTCAGCACAATACATCTAGGCCATTGTTGATGACTCTCTTCAATCTGAAAATTACCACAAAGCATCATTCATCATCATGTTGTACAGTAGTTATTCTTATAGCACATCAATGCATGCTAGCTGGCCTATTCTGAGGGCATGATTATTATTTGTTAAATGATTGATTGTATGCAAATAACAAAAGAGAGAATATTTTAAAGGAAATATTAGTGTTGCATTTTTATTTGTTTATTTATTTTATTTGTACTTTTGTAATTTGCTTTTGTACTGCATGTAAACGTGTATAATATACAGTTTCCTTCAAGTTATATGATTACATAAAACTAAATTCTCATCCTTTTTGTTATCTGTTATCCTGAGCTCTTTGTTATTCTGGTTATGTAATTACCTATTTGATTTTAAGGCCAGCTGATGTTTGATGGAAGACTAATGGCAGGAAAGAGAAATAGAGGAAAGACAGATGAAAGTAGGAGAGATTAGTATTTATGAAATTAGCTATAGATGAAATTAGAAACACTTAGACCAGACCAGAATGAGCTGCGGAGAGTCAATCTTGTTATGCAATACATCTCAGTAATGTGTTTACCTATTCAAATATTAGTTACTAATCAAAAAGACAAAACATTTAAAATAAATAATCATTGTATTTATTTATTTAAAAGTACTTGTAATAATTCATTTAAAAATTGTCTTTTTTTTTTTTTTATATTTAATTTTAGTTATTATACCAAGGACTAGAGAAAGAAAGAAAGAAAGAAAGAAAGAAAGAAAGAAAGAAAGAAAGAAAGAAAGAAAGAAAGAAAGAAAGAAAGAAAGAAAAGAAAGAAAACTGTAAAAATGATTTAAACATACAGTTTTGTTTAATTCTCTACTTCAGAATTTCATCTGTAACTTAATTTTATTTGATGATTATTTGTAATTTGTGAATTTACTTGCAATTTTTGTGTGAAATCACAGAGAACAGATTTTTTTGTGTATTTATGACATTCTGCTAAAAAAGGCACTAACTAAAATAATTGTCATGAAGAAACATGATTTATATATTTTATCCAATATATTAAAACACATACTGCATAGTAGGAAATGATCTTGTACCGCTTTTATTTATTTCATTTTTGCTTTGTTTATGGTCATTTCTCATGGTGCTGTTAGGAGCTGTTGGATGTTTATCAGCCTCTTATCGCATCTTGAAAAAAGTCTGGCCACAGTTCCCAGAAACTGGAGCTTTGTAGCGCGTTCAATTTTACAACCAGTGTCCAAGCAATCCTCCCGAGTATCATGCACGCTCTGATAAAACGCCGGCCGATCAGTGTCTGGGTTCTCTCTGTGCTGCAGGAACAGGGCCGATAGGAGCTCTCTCACTCTGATAATTAGAGCTCAGCTTGTCCTCTCTACCACATTAGAGACGTGCCCCTGAGAGCAGCTAGTCCTTGTCACTCTCTCAGGGCTTAGTGATGATAATTAGCACTTGTCCCAGGCAGAGCAACTCTTGTTAATGTAGCTGTGGTCTTTACTGGTGCAGTGCTAACTAGGCCTGGTCTGTTCAGCCACCCAGCAAAATATAATTAGGCCGAATTCTCCTCCGAGTCGGAGACATCCTGGTTTGTTGGTATGTGTTTGGCTCATTTTATCCCCATCTTCGCTCACCCTTTGCGGCTTGTCTGTCCATCCATTGCTCTATGTCAGGCAGCAAGATTTTCTAATATAATTAAGTCAGATGAATGAAAAATCCCAGTTGAAATATAAAATGATCTGATTTACTTTATTATTGAATATTTCTGATCTAATTATCAATGGCTTATTGTTACATGCTATTCTGAAGGGAACAATTATGGAATCAAAACTTGCTCTTCCGTTGTTTTGGCCCAGCTGACTTTAATATTAAACAATACTAACCAGTAGCCAAATATACATTGAGGCATCATTTTAGAAAATATATATTTTGTTTGGCTTAATTCTGGTATATGACATCCTCTTTCCATGATTTCATCATCTTTAATAACTTTAATAGGAGATGTTTCTCCTAGAGAGCAATACTTTTTGTTAATCATGATAATCTTCACAAATGAGACTACTTTTATGGATTTTAAAGCCTAAATGCAATCATCAGAAGTAGAAAGCATCTGTGCTTACTACCAAGATACCAAGTTAATCTGTACCTGAAATTAGAAGTCAGGGATCTCATTTGGTCTGATTTGTGTCGGTTTCATTAGAAACATTTGAGATTTGTTGAGTAATGCAGTCACATTAGCGGTGATCTAATTATGTGAAGCACAGTTCACACAGACATGATTTTCACACCAAGTAGCTTTCTGTTGGTCATCGTGGTCAATACAAGTGGCCAACATGATCTTGATGCAAGCAAAATTGTCAATTGCACAGATTCCTATTGAAGTTACTCTAATCAACTGCAAAAATTAACTGAACAATGATAAATGTGATTGAGAAATGCTATGAATGGGTCTTTTCTTCAGACTTCCACCTTGTTCAGCTCTTTTCTGTTTAATCAGCGATGTCAGACTCTCATTGGTTGACGTTCTGAGCTACAGACTCAGTGTGATGTTGGTCTGGTTGAGATGCTCTCTTATTTTCAAACAAAGTAGCTTTCTTTATAAATATTTTAGCCTCAGTCACCCTCAGATTCCTATTGATATTACTCTGTTTCAACCATAAAAATTGGTAGATACGATCACGCCTTTACAGTATTAATCAGTATTAAGTATTAACGCCTTTACAGTATCGCAGTCATGCGAGGCAGCCAATCATTTGCTAAGACAGGGACGTTCTCAATAAAACGACTGCTACATCTGTGTCCGCACATCCTCGCCAGTCCTGAGGCTACAGACTCAATGTGATGTTTGTCTGGTCGAGACTCTCTCTCCTCCACGTTGGGAGAGGGACCCCATGGTAAAGTCTATTGCTGTAGGCTGTTTGCGGTGCTTTATGCAAGACTGAGTAATGCCATATTGTCATTATGCTCAGTGCTTCCCAGTACGCACAAACACACCACATGTTCGTCATATAGTACGTGTCCTGTGTGCCAATCGCCACATCTGCAAGCGCTGTTTTATAACCCTCGACCATGCTAAGACGTCTCAAGCGCCTCCACATGCACCCTGGCACATTCAGAACAGCTGGAGAGAGGTAAATTAGTACCGTGAGCTGTTTGATTTGGCATTCGAGAGATTAGGATTGGATGATGCGCAGATGCCCTCCGCTGGGGTGTGATTCACTGTGGCAGGTATTTGCATGGCGAAGATGCTCATCATTTATCCCTGTTGGGTGATGAGTAATGCATCTCACTGGCATCCCGTTGGCAATCTCCAGCTCCTACTGCGGTCATCTGTTTGGCCTCTACTCGAACGGTTATGTGTGTGTGGCGTTTCAATGTGGTCCCACTGGGCATGTTCATCACCTTGAGGAGAGCAGAGGCGTTTCTGCCCAGCGTTCGGTGCCAGTTGTTCTATGGTGGATTTCCAAGAACTCACAGCCAGGCTAATTCTGCTCGAGTGTCTCTCCAAGTCCTGGACGCACAGCGAGCTGGACCGTCTTAGAATCACAGAGACAAAAAAGCAATGAAACAAGGTCCTCATGCATGCAACTCCAGCCTGGATACAGTTCACAAACACAAGAAGAGCATTGGGTTGAGATCAAGAAGCTTGGTTTAATTACTTGCATGGTCTAAAATTATTAGACCAATCATGGTGCACTTGCGTCAGCAGCATATGATAGCATTGATGTTAACCTGTAATGACTCAGTTTAAATTTTTGTTCATGCTTTTGTCCCTCCAGCAAACTTCTGGCCACTCTTTTGTGAAATGACTGTAAGGAATGGTGTGTGTTGCTCACAATTTAGGGGAGACAAGCAGCAATGAAAAATGCATGGTGCCATAATAGGCATATAATTTTTCATGATCAATAATAATAATTAATAATTAGTTACATTTATATAGCGCTTTTCTAGGCACTCAAAGTGATTTACATAGTAAGGGGGATATCTCCTCATCCACCACCAATGTGCATCCACCTGGATGATGCGACAGCATCGATTGTGGGCCAGAACACCCCCCACACACAGCTTACTGGTGGAGAGGAGACCGAGTGATGAAACCAATCAGTGTATGGGGATTGTTAGGAGGCCATGATGGTCAGAGGCCAGCGGGTGAATTTGGCCAGGATGCCGGGGTAACACCCCTACTCTTAATGAAATGCATTCATGTAAAATGTACTGCTTTTTATTTGTCAGCGTGCTGAAAAAAAACATTATGGTTTCCATAAAAATATTAAGCAGCAAATCTGTTTTCAATGCATCAGATCAGAATATTATATATATATATATATATATATATATATATATGTATTTACAATTGTAATAATATTTCACAATGTTACAGTTTTTACTTTATTTTTGGCCAAATAAATATAGCCTTGGTGAGCAGAAGAAACTTATTTTATTTTAAAAAGCCCTACCAATCCTACACATGCAAATATTGGGCATTTAAGATTAGCTATTTTAAGAAGTCTATAAATCTTTTTATTTAACATTTCATGCATATTTCATGCACATTTTATATATATTTTGTTTTGCTGGTGTAAAACCATTAAATGAGTTTACACAGAATTAACTTCAGATGAATATCAGTGGATTAGGACTAAAATAGTCTAATTATACGTCATCAGTAGTTGTTCACTTCCACAAGTTAATCTGAATTGTTTTCACAGATTGTGGACCACGTGATTCATATCAAAATGACCTTTTGAACAAACCAAAAGAATCAAACTCTGGCTACAAACGGACCACAAAGCTCTGGTCTAAAGCCCTAAGGGAGGTCGAAATGTCCATCTAATGTGGTCAGGGGATGTTATTTAACTTTTAATAAATCTTATTTAACTTTACTTAATCAAGTGACCATTCAATTTAATCCTACTCAAGCTGGGTCAAAATGTCCTGTTGCTTTTCATTTTCAACCTTTTATATTTTTACATTTGAGAAAGCCTTCTCTAAGAACTTTGGCAGACAATCAATTCCTCCATGGGAACCAAAGCAGTCCTCAAAATCAAACAGTTGATTTAATTTCACAGCCATGTACTCTCCACCCATGAATTAATTGACACAGTCGACTTCTAAGCTAAGACTTCATTTAGCTCAAATAAAACACATATATATATATATATATACTAGTACTGGGCAATGATTAATTGTAATTAATCGCATCAAAAATAAAAGTTTGTTATATAATATATATATATATATATATATATATATATGTGTGTGTATGTGTGTGTGTATATTTATTATATATATATATATATATAAAGACACAAACATACAGTATATATTTTGAAAATATTTACATGTATTTACATAAAACTATTTATCTTATATATATATATATATATATATATATACATAACATAACAAATATACACAGTGTACACACATATATTATTAACTTTATTTTGGATGCGATTAATCACGATTAATCGTTGCCTAGCACTAGACACATATTGTATTATATTGGACCAAAGGTTGCATGGTACACTTTTTTATGTTTTTTCATCTGTTTTGAGGCTTGAAAGCTTTGGTTCACCAATAATTGTAAACGTATAGACAAGAATAATCAGTATATTATTAACATATCTCTTTTTGTGTTCCACAGAGGAAGCACGCTCAATTTATAAATATGTTAAATGCTAGAAGCCACTGGCTGACTGTCATTATATAAAGTAATCTAATTATTGTTGTCTAATTTGTTCTCTGACATTATGCAATGTTAATCAAGAGAGTTTTTTAAATAAATAAATAAAAGTAGATTTAGGTCTATGCATATCAAATCACGTGTAAGCCATCTTGTTTAAAGTGTATTTTCAACTTATTTTAACTATTTATTTAATTACAAATACTTTTTAAACAATGCATTTTTTATCATTTATAAATAATAAAATATTATACATTTGTTATTATTTTTATTTTTTCTATATATGTGAATATATATCCAACTTTATTGTAAATCAATATTTATATGAAATATGTATCAATCCTTATATTTCTTGTTTTAAATAATCAGATATATTTTATGTTTGCAGCATCAGGCATAATTTATCGTGTTTTTATTTTGAGTTTTGGGAATTTTGTGTATCGTGACCAAGCAGGCGTTGAGCTTCAGGCCAACCGGGGCTCGAAAACAGTGTGAAATTAGGCATGACCGAACTAGTTATTTCCTTCATTTCTTTAGTACTGTATCTGCCAAAGCCTTGATGGACAGCTCACACTCATAAACCAATAATGTCTGCTGGGCATCAGCATTTGAGCCGTGTGAGTCAGCCCAAGTAAGCAGAGGCAGCTCTGCAGTTGTGTACTTTTTCATTAACTTTGATATGTATCTCTCTCTCTCTCTCTCTCTCTCTCTCTCTCTCTCTCTCTCTCACACACACACACACACACACACACACACACCTTCCTCTTCTTCCCAGGTGTCTTGTTCGCCCTCACTGGGCACAAACACACTCTGTTTTGAGAGTTTTATTGGTTAAGTTTTCCCATGACCTGGGGGAAACTGAAAGAGTAGCTTCCTGTCACTCAAAAAATAAGCAACAAGTAATAAAGAAACTAAAAAGGAAAGTGAATGCTTCACACCGCTGGCGAGTCCATGCCCCATGGGATGAATGACCTTCTGTCCCTGTACATCACCTAGGTCATCACTCACAACCAAACAGCTCTCTGCCATTGGCTGAACTACAGACTCGTATAGGTGTCGAGGAATGAAGACAAAGTGCTCTTAACGAAAGGGTGCAGGAATGGATTTATTTATCGGTCGTGTAGTAGACTAGCGGTTAAAGATCAGACCTGGTAACTGAAAGTCATGCATGACCTATTGTTATTACCGACCTGTGTATAACAGGTCACTGAGAGACTGTATGTGTGAATAGATATATTTCCAAAATATAAAAATGATAAAAATAAATAGCATATAACAAAATTACTAAAAATAAAAAAATTGTTAAAAACTGAAAATATAAAAATTAAATCTGATTTAAAAATATACATATATATACACATATACATTACTTTAACCTATGAAAATAAGTTGAGCAGTTTTAACTCTTTTTAATGTATGTTGACTTTATTGTGTGAATGTATATTATAAACACTTAAAAATAGTTTTTTATTTGAAATAGATGGAAATGTGTATAGATAATAATACAATAACACTGCCGACGCCAAACCTGATGTGACGTCTTTACATGTGAATTTGAATTAAATCAGATTTAAGAGCTGTGGCAAAAAGCAAACTTGGGATATAGTGAAGTATAGCCATATTGACTTTTTAAATTATTATTATTTATATGTATTTTTACTTAAATTAACTGTATCTATTATAATGAACACTGTGTAGATTCTGCAATATATGCTGTCTTCCACTGAAGAAAGAAAATCGTACAGATTTTGAATGACAAGATGCCATGTATTCAATTTGAGCATCATTAAAGCTGTGTACGGAAGTTCATTAGCTGCTGTCAGGTGAAAATTAAAGATTTTATTTTAATTAACAAAGGGTTTGTTAGAGAGCAAGCCAGTTTGTTGAAATCCTTGGGTCAGGGGTTGTTGTTGGGACTCTATAAAGGAGTTTCTCGTTATGTTGTTGTGAAAGTGGCACCTGAGTCAGTCTTCCATGTTCCTCTTTAAGGTCAAAGTCCAGGTTGAGGTCATTGAGAAGACTTTTATTGCAGCTGAGGTTGATTAGCTCTGACAGGCTTTTTTTTCATGACTACCACTTACCTCTATATCGCAGCCACGTGGGTTTATTTTAGTGCTGTTTGTGACCCTGTGATGTCAAACACGTGGGTGCTGAATCCGTGCTGAGGATAGAGGCTCTCTACCAGCTGAATCAAGCTCAAGTTTTAAGGATTCCCTTGTCAATTTTGTGCTCAATGTTTATTTGAGCTAGAAAATGCTGTTCTGAGTACTTTTATAGACTCGTTGTGTACAGAATTGCATTAAAACCACAATCACACAGTGTGAGTGTTGATTTATATAGATTCTCATATCTAGGACATGGATGCATGTTCCAGCATGTTGCCTGCTCTGCACAACCTCATCTCATCCATATTTTGCCACACATCTGGAACTCTGCACAAGGGTTAGGGAATGGAAGATATTGAAATGCAAAATGCAAGTTGTAATCTCTGTGAGAGCGGATGAGATCAGAGTCAAATGAGGGCACGAGAGTGAAAAAGGTGTATTGATTATGACCGACTGTCACATGTCTGTTGAATCCATCATGGAGGCTCTTACTGAGGTAGACATTGAGTTTTATACTGCACAACAACTCAGAGACAAACCTACACCGTATATATGGGTGTTTATTCCAGTATGGGCACGTTTAGGGACGTTTAACTTTTAGAGAAATTAAACTCCCTTAAAATTCACTATGAAATTCCCTTAAAATGCACTTTAAAAGTGAGTATAGTTTATCCAAAACTTATATTTCACTTTGTTCCCCATAATTTGCATGATTTCTAAACAGGCTGAAATATTGTCAAAATAAAAAGATTATTTGATGTTATAGCTGATATTTTGTGTTGGTTGTGCTGGTAAATTACATTTAAAACTGCATTTTGATCGAAATATTTATTTATTTAGATGTAAACAGTTTTACAGTTAAATATCACAGTGGTATATATGTATTTTCCATTCTTAATTTTAAGCGTAATATAAAAAATAAAATAAAAATCATATTTTAAGATAGAAAATGTGGGTCTGGAATCTGATATAACAATAAAAATCAAACATTGAGAAAAAGGTACTTAAAGATTAAAAATACACTTAATTGTTTTATTTAAAAAATTTAAAGTTTGAATATAACTTTATTAAAAAAAAATGCTGTTGTTGAAGTAACACACTTTTTGTAGCAAATTGAATTAAGGTAACTCATTGAATTTACAGGTGCATCCCAATACATTAGTGTTGTGTAAAATAAAAGAATGTCGTGGAAAAGTTCATTTATTTCAGTAATTCAACTCAAATTGTGAAACTCGTGTATTAAATAAATTCAATGCACACAGACTGAAGTAGTTTAAGTCTTTTGTTTTTTTAATTGTGATGATTTTGGCTCACATTTAACAAAAAAACCACCAATTCACTATCTCAACAAATTAGAATACTTCATAAGACCAATAAAAAAAACATTGTTAGTGAATTGTTGGCCTTCTGGAAAGTATGTTCACTTATTGTATATGTACTCAATACTTGGTAGGGGCTCCTTTTGCTTTAATTACTGCCTCAATTCGGTGTGTCATGGAGGTGATCAGTTTGTGGCACTGCTGAGGTGGTGTGAAGCCCAGGTTTCTTTCACAGTGGCCTTCAGCTCATCTGCATGTTTTGGTCTCTTGTTTCTCATTATCCTCTTGACAATACCCCATAGATTATCTATGTTCAGGTCTGGTGAGTTTGCTGGCCTGTCGTTGGTCATTTAACCAACGTTTGGTGCTTTTGGCAGTGTGGGCAGGAGCCAAATCCTGCTGGAAAATAAAATCAGCATCTTTAAAAAGCTGGTCAGCAGAAGGAAGCATGAAGTGCTCCAAAATGTCTTGGTAAACAGGTGCAGTGACGTTGGTTTCAAAAACACAATGGACTAACACCAGCAGATGACATTGCACCCCAAATTCCACTCAACTTTCTGTTAGCATGCTTGGATACAGCACTCTGTGAACAGCTTCTTTGGCAATGAATGTTTGTGGCTTACTCTCCTTGTGAAGGGTGTCAATGATTGTCTTCTGGACAACTGTCAGATCAGCAGTCTTCCCCATGATTGTGTAGCCTAGTGAACCAAACTGAGAGACCATTTTGAAGACTCAGGAAACCTTTGCAGGTGTTTTGAGTTGATTAGCTGATTGGTATGTCACCATTGGTGGGTTTTTGGTAAATTTGAGCCAAAATCATCACAATTAAAAGAACATAAGACTTAAACTACTTCAGTCTTTGTGCATTCAATTTATTTAGTAAACAAGTTTCACAATTTGAGTTCAATTACTGAAATAAATGAACTTTTCCACAACATTCTAATTTATTGAGATGCATCTCTATAGTCCTAAATAGGGCTAGAAGTCTGGGCATGTCTCCTGATCAAATGTTCTTCTGTTTCTCTAAATTTATTTATTAACTAATCTTGTCCTTCCTCTGTTATTGTGTTCATTATATGGGTCTGGTAAGGCAGAGCTGTAATTTCACAGCTGAGAGAACGAAGTTACAGAAGCTTCTATCATTAGTTCAATACAATATGTGAAGCATGACTCTCTTCACTGTGTGTTTTGGTCTGGACATTTAACAACAACACGACTCAGAAGAGTAGTTTTAAGGTGTCTCATTCCAGGATCTGAATTTCCAATTAAAAAAAATAAAACATTTCACAATCTTAGCAAAAATAGTTCACAAATTGCTTAGTGTCAGCTTGTAAACCAATGCATTTTGGCTGTGTCCTGTATTGAGTAATTGGCCTGTTTCTTCTGAACTCCATGTCCAATAATCATGAAACTCACTACGCATTCACAAAAAATACATTTCAAAGAGACGCACCAAATGTTATTGAATTCCCTCAAAAGGGAGGCGCTATATAACTAAACCCTCCTCAGCCATATGATAAAGCAAGTAAAAATTCACATGTTCAGAGAAAACCTTGGCCATTTTTTCTCTTTGATTTATGGCGTTTGTGACTATATTTATTATCACTTTTTTCTCTTTGTTATGTTATCGCAATCTGGAGGAATTGTTGATGCACTGCATGTGCCTCGCTTTGATCTGTGGGACAATTTACAGCTGTCTGATTGGATGTCGCTTCCATGTTTCTCAATGTATATATTTTTCTTTCCAACCGACAGGCAATCAAATCCCTCTCTCCATCAGGTTGTCCTTCCTTTACAAACCTGAACAACAGAAGGACGGACGGACAGGCACATAAACACACTCTGATTTTTGTGAGACAAGGTGAGCAAGTTCATTTATAAAAGAGTGAACACAAAACAAACCGCAAAGCGCTCAAGGGTTCCTGAAAGCAAAGGCCGGGCATGTCAATCAGGTATTTCTTACCCAACTCGAGACACATTTATCTAAAAATACAAGATTTAGCCAGGTGAAGTGTGGATTCATATCTTATTTTTTGTGTGGGTTGTGGTGTTGTTGTTGTTGATGTTGTTTTTCAATCTAGTTTACATAATGGTCTTGCTGGAGGAGAGAAAAAAATCAGTAGACATGAATGACAAAAACACTTTAGGGGCAGAAATTGAGAATTTTCAGCTGATTTGCACACTCAGAAAAGAATTTGTATTCAGCTGGAAAAGACATCTTGACTCGTCATAAATATTAAACACTCAATTGTCGAATGCTGATAGATTCTCCCGCTCATCATTACCTGTATTGCATAAACCTCACTCAGCCAAGCAATTTGAATTATAAGTATGATGAGGCCGAATAGACCATCTAATTGGACTACTTTAGAGCCAAATCCAGCTCTTAACGTGGGATTCCGAGAGTATCTGCATAAATTAAGGATAAGCTCTGGACACAGACCCTTATCTACTAAATTCTGAGGGATAACCTGAATTTATAATTCTTCTGACTCAGGGGCCAATAAGTTGAGCGAGCGAGATGACGGCGAAAGAGAGAGAGAGGGCCGCTGCAGAGAGCTCTTTTAATCTCACAGCTCCTTGGCCAAAGTTAGAGAGGTCAGCACAACCAGTGTTTTCTTGGTGCGCACTACAACGTCAGACAGGTAAATTGATGTGAAAGTGCAAAGAGAGACGTAAACAGTTAGGATGGGTCGGCGCCGCTGAGCTGACCTCAGGTTTTGCTTGAATAAATGCAGTTTGTTTCTTTATAACACAGTTTTATCCATCAGGATTTAATCGGATTGCGTAAAGTACATTTAACTAATATGCTATGAAGAGGGTGTAGTTTTCAAAGGTCTGGTAAAATATCACATCCATAGCTTTGATGTAAAAAAATGGGTCTCACCAAAGATATTTAACACTCACTGCAAAGCAGCAAGTGAAACAAATATACAGCTAGAGGAGGGGAAAAAAACACTTTGGAAAAGACTTAGAGCCCTGATTTTGAACAATTCCTTGTGCAGTCAACCTGTCTATGTGAGATGATCTATTAGTTTGTACATATAAATGTGTGGCACTTATACTTTTTAATAGATTTTAGAGCTTTTTCCAGGTTGAAATCACCATTGATTTCCAATTAAATTGGCTGTATGTATTGTTTTGTGAGCATACAAAATTATTGTGAATTGCAGCCAGCATTTGTGAGAGAAACTGTGAAATCTCTTATGTCATATGACCTATGTTTGTGAATTTTGATTATTTTCTGGACCTCAACATTGCTATTTACTTGGCAGTCAAAGGGACAGTTACAAGCCTCCCAGGTTTTTATCTAAATTATCTTAAATTGTGTTCCGAAGACGAACAAAGCTTCTATGGAGTTGGAAGGACATGCGGGTAAGTGAATAATGACAAAATTATTATTTTGGGGTGGAGTATCCCTTTAATGCTAAATAAAACCAGAGCACAGACAGTCGTTTCATTCTCTACCCTCGCCGCAGTGTGCCTTAACAACTTTTTTGTGCATTTTCTAAAACAGTGGTACGAACTGACCTTTGTTGAAATGAGGGGTTTCATAACACTTTAAGAGAGAGAATTAACCATTGCCCATAAAAATGGTGCCGTGACCCGGACACCACATCTCATCTGCATTGCATGAAATCAGACGCACAGAAAAAGCACATTAAGACCGATATAAAGGCCTGTAATAGGAAAAGAAAGTGAGTAGAGCCACATAAGACTGTTAAAACATTAACAACCCCCTAGAATCAAAGTCACCTTAGTAAAAGTGTTCTAGTCTGGCTGGGTTACATCAGGGGAATGCATAAACATGCAGGAGGACAGAGAGAGACGGAGAGAGACTGAGTATTTATTACGAAAATAAATCATTTTAACACTTAGACCACCCACTGCCTGAGACTGTGGGTAATGAGTCCTGAGCCATGAGTGAGAAAGAGAGAGCGATCCAGCGGCTAATTCTCTATTTAAAGCCGAGGCTTGGAGCCGTGTGAAATGGAGCTCTAATGAAGGTGGATTGTGAAGGGGGTTTGTCTCAGTTCAGACCAGAGTGAAAAATGGCGTTTGTTTGTGTGACTGTCGAGAGCGCCGAGTCTGTTCGCAAAACAAGTGCTGTTGCATCTGAATGCATGATGCATTTGGGTGCATCTCACACAACCTGTTGATTACATGTCCAGTCCTGGTTATATTTACACTGTATATTTTACTATCGGTAGACACAAATTGGAAATAGTTTTATTTTGGAAATTATTTTGCTAATATGAAGCTAAATATGAATTAAATTTCACCCACAAATTATTATTTTAACCCAATATCCATAACAATAAAAAACACTTAATAAACAGTTAATAAATGTGAAAAAGAAAAGATTATAAAGATTTTATACATCATACTAGTATTTGTTGTTGTATACATTTGCTGTGTTTTATGCTAATTTATGGCATTAAATAAAAACAAATTTGCATTTGGTAAAAACAAATATTTTAACAGTAAGCAAATTATCACCAGTGAGAATAATGATAATTAAGTAAAACATCTAACGGATAGCAACAATAGGAATTTTGGAATGAAATGGGCTTGAAAGTCATTAAAAAAAAACAATTTTTAACAGTCTAAAATAAATAAGAATTCATACTAGTATGTGTTTAATTTATGCCATTTATGGTAGAATAAAAAAGTGTTGTTCTTGTATTTAGATTTATTTTTTTACATTTAAAAATATTACAATTTTTTTAACTATTATCAATTATTATATGAAAGAATGCAAATCACCACTAAGAGTAATGAGAATAGAGTAAAACCTCCAAAGCATTACATTAATATGAATTTTGGATGGAAATGTACTTTAAAGTAACACAAATTATGAAAATAATGTCACAATGCAAACATTTTTTATAAAAACAGGCTTCAGTTTCTTCACTGAATTTTTTTTTTTTTGCATTTTCTTAAAAAGGCAAGCGTTCACATAGCTTTATTTTAATTGTAAATACTTTGCATTTTAAAATCAACTTCTAAATGTCTGTTCAGTAGTCCCTATAACATGAAATAATTTTAATTTGTGGTGCTTCTGATTAAATGATAAAAAGCAGTTGCAAATGTTGTACAAAATAAGTATCACCACTACTCATCTTTGCATCATAAAAAGAGTAAAAACTCTTAATATTATTATATTAATATTTAACTTACATTGGAAAGGTTTCCGTGAGCCTCTTAGGATCTCGACAAGAAGTCTCACGATTTATTTCCAGAACATGATGCATGATGGCTCGAATACCGCTCCGCAGTGGTACTCGAGATAGTCGGTGTATTCCAAACGGGATATATCGCCCTCCGAAGGGCACTTTGGAGTGAAAACAATCACGGCCACCATATTGTAGGGTCGTTCCAAACCGAAGTGCTCAAAACTAGCCACTTCAAAGGGCCCTTCGGAATGAAGGATTTCGAAGGGTACAACTGATGGACACTTCGGGCTCCCATGATCCTTTGCGCAGATTCTTTACATGATGATGGCGCCTCCGTCTGGGCATGGGATGATGACGCAGAAGGGCACTTGTTTGGTTCCCTACAGCCTTCAACCCTTCGAAGCTCTCACTCCGGAGGGTACCGTATGGAACGCAGGAGTGTGGATTTAGTGTGTGTTAAGGGCACTGCGCTTTGATGTTTTTAAGACCTGGGACAGTCTTACGCACTTACTTCCTGTCGCGCACACGTGCTCTCAAGTGGCCAAGACAGCAAATGTGGGTATTTGGACAAGGCAAATGTTTGTAAAGCATGCTCTAATTACTCCAAAAATATTTGCATTATATTTTTACAGTCTTACAGATAAGTTTACTGTCAATATTTCTGCCTATTTTTAATTTATGACTTTCTATTTATTTTATATTACGTTGTATTATGATTATTGCTAATGTGCCAGTTACAGTAGGGAAATGGCATTCAAAATATGCTTGAAATGATGGGACTACATTGCTGTTGTCGACACTTACTGTTTTTCTCTGTCCTTCAGCCACTTGAAAACATCTCAGGAGAACTGAGGCTTTACTGGATCCTCAGAAATGAGGTTAAAAGCCTCAGAGAGCCGCGACCCTGTTTCTCTGTGCAGCCAGAACCAAGCACGCGTTTCTGCTGAGCTCAGAGCCGCAGTTCTCCGGGAGACTGGAGAACACATCAGGGAATAGTAGATGGCTTGTGTAGCTGACAGTTTCTCGAAGGAAGCCTTTGAAGTCTCTCATTTGTATGTCAAAGAGCTCAGCGCTCAATTGTTTCTAGTTTTGGGAATGCCTTCTCCTTCTGCTGACTTTAGAAATCGTTTCGGATTTCCAACATCATTTATTTAAAGGGTCGACAAGATTGACTTTTTTTGTTCTCGCACGTTACCACTGAACGTTTTCATTTTCACTGTCTTGTCAACTTTTTACTTTCTGTAAAGTTTGTGTACCGTGCTTTGTATCTGAATTACATAGACTGTACTTTTAGAAGGGATACGGGGTTTTAAAAAGAAACTCATCGAACATTTACTGATGATCTATATTACTTGGTGTAAGAATAGAGCGTACCAGGCAGAGAAGTAAAATTGCCATTCATTTTCTCCATAGGGACAATGATTTTTAATGGTAACTTTAAAGACAGACCTACTCTAAGCTCTGAGGTTGTTAATCGATGGTATATGCTTTTGTTGCCATCAGTTCATATTATTTGACCTTATGCTCTATGTTTAACAGTGGAATCCCTGGTGAAAAACTACATTACCCATGATGCTTTACAGAAAATGCTACCAATCAGAGAAACACTTTGTAAGTTTGTAATGTTCTGATACACTTTGTAGCTTTGTGGCTTAAAACACACACAAACAAATATTTCTGCTGAAAAAGTGGGCAGACACTAATGTACTCGATGGTTAATTTCCATTATTATCGACAATCAATATTACTATTTATTATATTTACAGTGAAATGTGGGTTTTATTTTTGCTGTTTTGCTTTAATAAACATTAAACTACAAAATGAATTAAACAAGCCAAGCCTCGAAGCCTGTCTCTAATGGTCACCGCCTTTGAAGACCTCCGCATTTGCAGGTCAATTTTGGATTGCCATTTATTTATTTCATATTTGCACATTTAAACCTCGTTAATGCATCCCATCACTTACAGTAGAAACATAATTTGATTTTAGCTCAACTTCTCATGTTTCTCATCCCTGTCATATCTTATTGTACTACAGAGTAATTTTTATCACTGGAGAAAAAATAACAAAAAAACAATGTCACTGTTTCCTGGCAACCGAAAGCATTCTGATGCAGAGAAAAGTGGTTCACGTCTTGACGTGAAAGTGACCGGACCGTCACTGCTCACACTCCAGAGGGATGAAATTTAGAGTAGAGATGTAGAGAATTATGGAATTATGGAAATCCTGTTTGCAGCTTTAGTTAAAATTCAGGAACTGAATTGGAATTTAAAATAAACATATAATCAAAATTCTACCTAGTTTATTTTATTAGAGTCATTTCTTAAAGGGTTATTTCACTTCCAGATTTTTTCTCCATATAGTGGACTTCAGTGGGAGCAGGTCCAAATTGCAGTTTAAATGAAGCTTCAAAGGGCTCATCTAAGGAATATGGGTCTTATCTTTGAAACGATCAGCCTTTTTCTAAAAAAAAAATGTATACTGTATACTTTTTAACCACTAATGCACATCTTGCACTAGCTCGATATCACACGTTATGTAATCACATAGGAAAGGTCACGCGTGGTTAGTTCTCTGTGTACTTCGGTTCAAAAAGCTAGAGTAGGGCGAAAAATTCATCTAATTTTCATCTAATTTTTCCAAATTTCCTCCAACTTCAAAATGACTTTCTTTCAAAAGCGTATCTTTCTGTTGGTTTCTGTAAAGGGTGTTTGACTTTCGTTTTACATTCACTTTGCAGACACTTTAAAACCTACGTCTCGTGTAACCATTCCAATAACTACGAGTTGCATAAAGATGAGATTTGTGCATTTGTGGACTAAAAGTATAGAATGTTTTTACATTTATTTTATTTTTTTTAGAAAATGACTGATCCTTTGGCTAGACAAGACTCTTTTTCCTTGGCTGGGATCGAGTAGAGCTCTTTGAAGTTGCATTGAAACCTTCAACCTGTGAAGTCCACTATGTGGAGAAAAATAAAGTTTTCTCAAAAACCTTATTTAAAACATGGACATATTTGATGACAGGCTGGCGGTGAGCAAACATGCTATCCATAAATGTAATAACTTCTCTTTTTAGGATCCCGTTACCACCTGGCTCCATTCTGAATTCCCAATGGTCACTAATTAAGTCCCTCCATCACTGAATAGCCTATTTCACTCCACTTCAGTGACGTATAGACAGCATTTTAGTATTTTAGCATCTTTCACTCACAAACGCATATGCACAGCAGCTCTAGGAGATCCAGTGACTAACAGCAGGTGTCCAATTCAGCCACAATGACTGAAATAAGCAGCAGAGTGGAGCAGACAGGCAAGGAATGGAAGATGAGAAGCTATTCCATTCTCTCAAGTCTGCCATTGGTCTGAATGTCTTTTTCAATCAATCCTCACACCTCATAAAATATCAGCACCTCCAGGGAGTACATCAGGGAAAAAAAGTGTGCCACAGACAGAGATGAAAGGAAAGGCGTCTGTCTCTCTCAAGTTATGTCCCGTGTTGTTGGAAAGGTGACACACAATACGTTGCATGCGATGGACTTATATAGCATCAGCTCGAGGTCATTTCAGGTGCAGGACGTCGAGTGTGAAGTTCTGTGGCACTTGTGTCACTCAGTGTTATTTTCAATTGATTAAGATGCTATAAAGGTCCTTTCACACCAGAAACAATAACTATATAACTATAGTGTTAAAGATGTCATTTAAAAAATAGAGTCCTTACTATAACGATAACTGCAGAGAGATACAACATTGTTGGAATCACTTTCAAAGTGATTTTACTATTCATAGCTGATTAATGATAAAAAAAATCAACAGCCAATCAGAATCCACTTGACTACACATGAGCATTTAAAGTTGCAGATGACAAAATGGCAATTAATGCTAATATTAAAAAACATTATTGTGCGTTGGTGTGGATAATTGTCCTCCTTGTTGTGTTTAGTGTTATTATCAACATTTTGAAGTAGTTTTAGTTTTATAATTATATTTTTCATGTTTTAACTACATTTTAGTTTATTTTTTATTGTACATTTTGAGAGTTTTTGTTATTTTTATTCCTTTATGTGTTTTAATTTATACATTTTCATTTTTTATTTCAGTTTTACTTATTTTACAACATTAATTTAAATGAAAATGCAAAGTGTGGTTATGAAAGGCTGAAATGAAATAAATGAAGTTGTTTTTTAAATAATTTATGTTATTTCATTCATGTTTCATTTATTTCAAGTAATACATTTCTTTTTGGTTTTAGTTGGTGTTGTTAACTTTATAATTATAGTTCAAGGTGTGAACATGACTTTATATTAATATCTTGAATTCATTTTCATTTTTATATTTCCATTTTTATTTCCATTGCAATAATTTTGTTAAAAAAGTATATATATTTTTTGTATTTTATTTTAATATATATTTTAATATTCATTATATGTCTTATTTTATTATTTTATTTCACTTTTATTTATTTTAGTGCATTACGTTAAACTAAATTAAACAGTAACAGAACAGTACATTTTCACAGTATTTTTGTTCAAAGTTTTTTTACAAGAAAATACATTTCAGTCTTTCTACTTAAGAACTTAAAAACGTAAACGTTTAAAACTTTAATTCAGTGTGTTACTTGCTGCAGTTTCTTGGTAAACTATAATAATGTTAATTATAATAATGCTGCACATTTAAAATGTAATAATGATTGTTTCAAACAGGTTTTCCCGAACACATAATACACATTTTGCTAAATAATTATATTTGTGTGCGTGTGTGTGTGTGTGTGTGTGTGTGTGTGTGTGTCTCTGTCTGTCTCTGTCTTTCTTTCTTTCTGTCTTTCTTTCTTTCTTTCCTTCCATCCTTCCTTCACATCCAGTTTTGGAGCATCTTCTTATTCGCTGTTATCCTTCATCACTTTGAGTACAGGAAGAGATTTCGTTCCACACTAACCACTTTCATGGAGAGCAAATGGGCTTGTTTTGACTCACAGGTCAGGTTTCCTCGCTCCAGGGCCCGAAACACAAAGGAAACTCTTCTGTAGTAATACAGAGCACCAACTGCCGCTCCAAATCCTATTTCCTCCACGGAGGAGCATTTGGGAGGTTAAAGAAAGGAGGAGGAGAGAGAAGGAGTCAGGGGATATGTCCCATCCTATTAGATGTGTCACACCAGAGAAGGGGGATAAGATCCCACAGTTTAATAATTGATCTGTAGTGATTAAATATGAATGCTGTCGGCCGCTCTTCACCACACCAGGGAATCGCTAATAGGGGATCTGAAGAGGCTCGGGACGGCTAGTCCAGGACTTTTGTGTGTGCGGAGATACAAGTTGAGGTCAAACTCCACAGAGACGGATCCATGTATGACATTAACAACAACACAACAAAAATAAATGGTGAGCATGCCGATTCCCATGGAGCACATGTTTGTTGTGTTCTTGCACAAGGGCTTGGGGTTTTGGAGAACCGTGTGAAATGATCGATGCTCTGGCAAAGAAAGGTGTTATATATTCACTACAGAAGTTTGGGGTTGGTAAGACTTTCTCATCTTTAAAAGATGTTTAGCAATTATTTGATCAAAAATAAAGTTAATGCAATAAAATATTACAATAAATAAATCAGCATAATTACTCCAATCTTCAGTGTCACACGATCCTTCAGAAATCATTCTAATATGCTGATTTGCTGCTCAAGAAACATCTTGGTGTCAACAATCTCAGTTGTTGTTGTTTTTTTCCCTCAGGATTCTTTGACGAATAGAACTTTTAAAATAACATTCTAGAAAATAATTTGAAATATAAGTACATTTTAAAATATCTTTTCTGTCACTTTTGTTTTATTTAATGCCCCCTTGCTGGAAAAAGTTTAAGAAAAAGTAAAACATTTGACAGACATTTCATAAGAACTTTAATCATGCATTATTCATATGCACATTATATGCAAATTCAGTTATGCATAGGCATTGAAAACCTCATACATGGTTAAGTAAGGTGTGCTGTGCTATAACTGTATTTTTTATACAATTTATGTGCAATTTCCTTATTTTTTACCAGTTCTCTCCCTTTAAATCTTTAATAGAGCGGCATTATCAGTGTTTACTTTCATAGAGTGTATGTACTTCCACATACAATGGTAATTTCATTTGTTATGATGTAAATTAGAGTCTTTCTTGAGTACTGTGGTTGATTCAAAGTTTTGATTGTAATACCTGCACCTCCACCACATACCAATATCTCTGCCTCTGTATTCCATGTTGGATTGAGATAATGGATCTTTTATGGGAAACGTGATGTATATGATCTATGTTATGTGCCGCTGGTATACTAATCTCATTTGGTATATGAATATGTGTATCTGTGTGACAGGGAGAGTTCTGTGTAATTACATATGTTCCCCATGGCACGAATCTTCACGCACCACAGTATCCTCAGAAAACGTGATGGGAATTTTGCTTTGGGCACTTCCAGCCAAACACAAAAAAATCATATTATAACTCATACACCCAATGTTTACCATCCCTTTTCACACCGTTTTTTTTTTTTAAACAATAATTAGCTACTGATCCTCTAGTCTGCGTCCAGGTAAGTATTTGAATGCAAGCGAGTTTGTGCCGGAAATACAGACACACTTAATGTGACAGGACTTCATTGATTTCTCCAGGGCTTTAATAATGGCAGATCAACTGCACCCTATACAGCCGCTGGTTTCCTGGAATATCAAGCCATTCCTAGCTAGCATTATTATTATGAAATAATAAGGATGACAGCAGGGCAGTCCGGCTATTTGGCATTTAAAGGAATAGTTCACTCAAAAATGAAAATTGGCCGTCCAATATATATAGATGAGTTTTATACTTCTTCAGAACAGATTTGGAGAAATTTAGCATCGCATCACTTGCTCACCAATGGATCCTCTGCAGTGAATGGGTGCCGTCACAATGAAAGTCCAAACAGCTGATAAAACATCACAACGATCCACAAGTCCATCAATTAACAACTTGGAAAGTGAAAGGCTATTTGTTTGTAAGAAACAAATCCATTATTACATGTTTTATTTCAAACCACCACTTCCAGACAAAATACTAGTTCATAATCCATAATAGGCTTCCTTCAGTGAAAAAGTGCATGCCCTGTTGTCCTCTAACATCAAATTCCACTTGTTTAGAATTGTTTTGGGCTGTTTTTGCTTGTAAATGGTGCTTAATCTGTGTGTATTTCTCTCCAGATTCAGACAAGACGACTTTTTCACTTGAGAAAGTAATAATATGGATAGAGGACTTGTTTGAACGTAAAAAACATCTTAATGATGGATTTGTTACAAACATGCTGCTTTTCGCTTGGGGCGATGTTAATTAATGGACTGATGTGGCGTGGATTACTTGTGGATTATTGAGATGTTTGGACTCTCATTCTGACGGCACCCATTCCGAATCAGAATGAGCTTTATTGGCCAGGTATATTTACACATACGAGGAATTTGTTATAGTGACAGAAGCTCCACAGTGCAACAGAATGACAGCAACAGGACAGGACACAGACAACAAAAGAACAATATACAAATAGGCAATGCACAAAACGGCAAAAGCACAATGTACAATACAGACAATTATGTGTGATGTCTGATGTGCAAATTTGAAATGAAAAAATATAAGTGTATGTGGTGAATACATACTTGTATAATGGTGTTGGCTGTTCACTGCAGAGGATCGATTGGTGAGCAAGTGATGTAATGCTAAATCTGTTTTAATGAAGACACATACTCATCTGCATCTTGGATTTGCCTGAGGGTGAGTAAAATTTTAACAAATGTATGTTATTTTTTGGGTGAACTTTTCCTTTAAACCTACCAATTTTGCATGATATATGATGTGTCAGATTTGTGATCACTGCCTTTATGCTACGTTGAATGCATTTGAAGCTTGTATTATCATTCAAGCTCTATCAGATAAGAACATATATCTCTAAAGGATCATGGAAATGTTAGTGCAAGGAAACCCGAAGAAGACTGAAAGAGAGTTGTTTCACTTGCAGTAGGCCTCTATTCACAAAAAACAGTCATTGTTAAAAGTCAATGGTGTAAAGTTCCACAATTGTGTACAGCTTTGTTAAACTCAAGTCTTAAACCCAACCACAGAAATCTGTAACAATGCAACTTGAACAAAAATGAAAGAAGAAAAGAACAGCTAATGACTTGAGTGTGTTTGAACAGAGATTATTGCAAGACTGCTTGGTGTTAAATTACACTATTGCCAGGCGAATAGCCGTCCACTTATATAGCTACCAAATCTTCCATCCTTACAGAGCTCTACAATAGAACTGATTTCTGTTTGAAAGGTTATGATCTTATTTCTGGCTCCAGTAGATGACAATTGTCTGTAAAATTGAGCTGGCATAGAGAGTCGTCGAATCATTTTCAGTCAGTCTTTCTATCAAAATAATAGTTTGATCCTCAAATGCTAAAACTCTCGGGCTTCAAAGGCAGAAATCTGCAATAATGTTTTTATTATTCTAAAAGCTTGGCGATATTTTATGAATGACAACTTTTTATGTAAATAATAACTTGTACTATGAATTCCAAAATCATTTTCATAAGACCAGCAATTCCCCAAATACTTCTAACCTCTCAGGATTACAAATAAACCTCTTAGCTTATTCTAATCATCTTGAAAATTTGCACGAAAACTGCAAATTTGCCAATTAGTCCGTACGGCAGACCAAATGATTTCCCTAATCAGCCTGTAAACAATGCTGTTCTGTTACACGGGGTTTACTAAAAACTCCTAATGCTGTTCAGCTCAGTCTGCATTTCCAGAAAAGTGCATTTTGCCCTGGTCTTCAAGATATCATCCACAAGCCTTTACTGATATGAACAAAATTTGAACTTGATGAACCAACCAAGGTCATGAACTTACTTTATTACTTAGTTCATGAATATTAACTTATTACTTGAATTTCTCACTTTATAAACTTCTCAAGAATCGTCATTGTTGGAGTCGTCCACCATGGCCTTGGTAAAGTTAAGAAAAAATCTGATCAAATTGGAAGTCATTTATGACAAGCTGGAGTCAGTGTTTCCTATAGAATTGAGTTTTTCAGAGTTTGCTTCACTGTATCCATTCATTTATTACATTGCAGCTCAGTAAGTGATTCCAAAAGCAACCTCTCTGATTGATTCAGTTCAATATAGGACATGGCAATCTGAATAAAACGGAGAACATTTCGAACAATTCATTCAAGTAATCGACTAATAAGTATTATTTGCGAACCAGATTTTACCGGTTACCCTTTTTTTTGGTTAAGTGTATGTATGTTTAATGTGTTTTACTAGTTAATAATTATTAATAATTATTGATATAACTGCAGACTCATCAGATGAGAACAAAATATAGACTTAACAAATCAATAGCAACTTAGTTCATGAATATTAATTCATTAATATTTATTTCTCAATTTTATGAGAACATTTGCTGAAAGTTTAATTGGTCATGAAGTAAAATACAAAAGTGGTGTTTTTATTTTATTTTTAATAAAATAAAATAAAATAGTTAGTTAGTTAGTTAGTTAGTTAGTTAGTTAGTTAGTTGTTAATGCTGTCACCAGGGTTATCATTATTAACTAAAACTAAAACTAAATATAAATGTTGCCAAATAAACATTAAATTAAATAAAATATGACATTTTTTGAACGTAATATAATTAAGATGATAAATAATAATATAATATATTAAAACAAAAATACAAACAAGAATATATATATATACAGAAAATATAAAAAACACAATTTAAATTCTAAATATTAGCTAAAACTCACAATATATGATACAAATTGTATCTAAATTGTACGAAATTGTGTACATTTATTGTATGCTTGCCCACTGAAGCTAAGCAGGGTTGAGCTGGTCAGTACCTGGATGAGAGACCTCCTGGGAGAACTAGGTTGCTGCTGGAAGAGGTTATAGTGAGACCAGCAGGGTGCTCACCCTACAGTCTGTGTGGGTCCTAACACCCCAGTATAGTGACAGGGACATTATACTGTAAAAAGCATCGTCCTTCATATGAGACGTTAAACCGAAGTCCTGAATCTCTGTGGTCATTAAAAATCCCAGGATGTTCTTCAAAAAAGAGTAGGGGTGTAACCCCGGCATCCTGGTCAAATTTGCCCAATGGCCTCTGATAATCATGGCCTCCTAACAATCCCCATATCTGCTAAATGGCTTCATCACTCGGTCTCCTCTCCACCAGTAAGCTGGTGTGTGCTGGGCGTTCTGGTGTAATGTGGATGCTGCAGACTGGTGGTGGTTGAGGAGATACCCACTGACATTGTAAAGCGCTATGAGTGTCTAAAAGCGCTATATAAAAGCAACTCATTATTATTATTATAATTAAATCTGGTATCATAGATACTAAAATTATACTATCAATGATACTAATACTGACTGTCAGTCGATTTTAAATAAATAAGATCAATGATATGCTGATATGCTGATTATAACACAGTATATAATTAATTGCTATCATTTATTGCATTTTTTAAATAATTTAAATCACACTAAGTTAATGTGTTAAACTGAGAGCTTGAATAATTTCAAACTAAATTAAGTACAGGAGATGTACATAATTTTCTAAAAGTGCTGTTAATATGCTTCTGGACAATGGCCTGTACACCACTTGAACTTTAGGTTGTGAGCCTTCAAGCTAAAATAAAAACCTTTGAAATCTCATTCTGTCTAATGGGAGGATCCGTTTAATATCAGTGAATATATAAAGTGCTCAAATCATTAGAAGCAACTGACCTATTTCATGTTTAAAGGAATGATCCTCTCTGCCATGCATCACACATGTGAATTTCAATTATCACTTAACATGTCTCTTGATTACATGATTGATATGACAGCCGCAAGGTGCAAAGATGTCATCTCAGGTCTGCATGACTCTTAACCAGCGACTGGGAAATCTTTCAGGTTTTTTTATTCGCTGTGCAAGACACATTTAGCTCTCTCACACAAAGCACATCATCTGTGGTGCCTCGGCACGTCTCGCGTTGATTTATGAGCACATCCCAGACCTCTTTAATGTCACAGTAATGTGTCTTTTCGCTTCACAGCTCCTTTATACTCAACACAGCCACTATCAACCCTCCATGACATTTTCTGAGTCTCTAACCGACTGACTGCTGCTCCTCACGCACTTATGCTCACAAACGCACGTCTGTACCAAATTATCGCTCGTATTTGATGAAGAGTGCAAAAGTGTTGATGACATTTACAAATGTCATACGGTGATATCTTTACAGTAACAAAAATAGATGTACCACATCCACGCGATGCAAGTCTTCAAACAGACACTCTTTCAACCCTGGTTAACCGAGAGTTATTTGTCAGCATAACCGTCGACCTAATGGCTCAAATTGTCTATTCCTCATAACCAAAAAATCGAATCATACACTCAGTCAAACGGAAATTACTGTAATGTACGAAGAAGACCTCTGACTGAACTCTTTTTCATATGTAAATTTCACTCAAGTCATCATTCTTGCAGCACATTACTCTGTCATGAGCATCTATCATAATCATCTGACATATTCATTTTCATTGGCCACATGATTACGTGCATTTGTCTATGCATTAGGGATCAGTAGCATATCTATAAAATATGAATAAGTATTGCCATATGTGTGGTAGCCTATATTCTTCCTTTATAAACTTCCTCTTCTTTCTCAAAGAACATGGTGTCATCTCCATATTAGGTGGGTTTTTGGAGGAAACATGAGTTTAATAACTTGAACTGAGCTTTTTGTTGTTCTTGAGTCATGTCGAAAAAGTCCTCGGCCTTGGTAAAGTTGAGGGGAAAAAATCTAATAAAATTAAAAGACATTTATCATGAACAGAAGGATATAATTGGTTAGTCAGTGTTTCCATCACTATTTGAGAATAATCATGAATTTATTAATGAAAACATCCAGGTCAGTAAGTGAGTCAAATGTTGATAAAGTAACCTCTCTGAGTGATTGAATTCGATGTAGCATTTGTAATCTAAAAAAACGGAGAACTGTGCGAAAAATTAATTGAAAGAATCGACTAATAAGTATTATTCGTGAATCAGACTCCACCATTTACGCTTTGTTTCAATTGACTAAAAAGAACCAGTCAAAAAGACTCATTTGATTCGGCCACAGTGGTTGCGCTGTGTGTGATTTTGTTCACTAAAAGAATGGGTTCGTAATACACATTTTTTTGTGAACCAGGCTAAGATGATCTTGTTGTGTCTTTTTGATTCACTAACCACGCTGTGGTTGGGATTCACTAAAAAGATCTGTTCACTCTTTGAGTCATTTGTTCGTGAATCGCACTACATGTGCTCTTTAAAATGTCAGGTATTGGACCCCAACACAATAACTATATGCTCTTTTACACCGAACCCTTCTATTGCTTGTCTCTCTCTCTCTCTTTCTCTCATAGGTTATAGCTATAATTTGTTTATTTACCCCTTCACAACTTAAGTAAATAATTATTCAACCTGATGCTGTTCTAAAGCCATATTAGGCAACCTTAATTTTTCTGATTACAAAAGACATTAAAAAAATATGCTTTCACTTGTCCATTTGATGCATTGTTAACTTCTTCAATTTACAAAAAGGATTCAAATGCCATAACAATTATCCCATGCAACTCGTTCCATTTCCCAAGTGCTCTTAAGGCTCCTTAAGGTAGGGTTTGCAGAGAAACAAATCAAAAACGTAATCTATTATTAAGAGAAAATCTCAGTCATCGCATTCGAGTTCACGGCAGTTTGAAACATCAAGACAAATAAAATCATGACACGAAACGTGATCATTTCTTCACTGAGGTTAATATATGCATTATGAGACAGTCAGACAGTATTGTACAGCCTAGAAAGTGTGCAAAGAGTGCTACCTTTATAATCACAAAAAACTGTCATTCACTTCAGTTCATTGCAATCTCACGACGTTCCGTTAATCAATGAAGCTGTCTGCTCTGCACAATGAAACTCTTATTTACATCGTATCTACATGTTTGTTATAATGAGAGGATTCGCAAGCTTGCAGAACTCAGCACCTGACAAAAACTCAGCATTTAGAGCGATGAGTGACATTTGAGGCTCTCCATAACACAAATACACCCTTGAGCATTTGACAAAAACGTTTCGCCAATATCAGAAGTGGCTACTTACTTATTGGTCAAGTCTGCCAATGGTCTCGTAGTATGTTTTGAAATCCCGAAGCATACTAAGCACTGATCTATATATAATGTTCTCTATTACAGATCAGTGGTCCTAAGTTTGAAATGCACAGTTTTGAGCATTTAGGTGTGGAACGATCATTATTATGGCGGCCATGTTCCCACTCCAAAGTGCCCTTCATATGCAGATTTATCTTATTTGGAACACAGGATCTCACTTTATGTTTTTGATTCACTAAAAAAAGAGGCTCAAAAAGTGGTTTGTTCATGAATCACTGGTTGCGATGTAGGTATATTGTATATTCACCCGCGAAGACACATTCAATACAGGCTGCAAACTTACATTCACAAATATGGTAAAATATGATTTATCTGCCATGGGGGATACTGATTTCTGATTGGGTGTGTCTCATTTGAAGATGTTTTAAAATAGACTCGTATACCGCGCACTACCTACGTTCTGTAGATAAGCAACCCTACTTAGCAAAAAAAAACGTCTGTGTTGTGCAACTTCTAAAGATCCAAAACTCTTTGTTTTGTTTTCCAAAGAGAGATATGCCAAGTAACAATGTGTCTCTACGGGGAATATGGCCAAGTCAGAAAGCACGCTTCAGTCTCTTGAAGGAACCTGTTTATGAGCACTATTTGCATTGTGAAAAATACAAGTGAATGTTTATTGCACATTAAGGCTTGCATTTTGTATTTCAGTCTCATCTGGAAGCTCTGTGTGATGATTGGTCAGGACTTTGCAACGAACGACCCCTAATTGAAATGGTGATTCGCATGACAGTTTTGAAATTAACAGCACAGCTGTTATTCAGTCACACATAGATCACTCAGAGATGCAATTAGCAATTGTAATATTAATTTTAACATTATTTAGCTTTTTATCTGCTGTAAAGACTGTTCTGAGTCTAATCAATGATCTTCATTCCTAAACTGCACTGCTCAGTTGCATTTCGGGAAGCAGCTGTTATAAAATGCAGACACCAAGTAAACAAAAAAAAAGAGCTGAGTTCACATTATGTGACCATTGTGCTTCCCTACATACTCAACGTCAGCAGACGTGATATTGAGAACCGATCTCACCGGTATGTGACTCATTTTTCCCCTCCAAAATTCAGTCTCACACGCATTGCGTGTCATTATCAAACGTGGGCAAAAATACAAAATGGCAGCGACAAAAGGAAACCAGAAGATTGCTAATAGCACAGCACCACCTTGGGGTAGATGGTGAATTAGAGCACAGTTTTAGGCACCGGTTTCTAACTCCTTGTTCATATCTTGAAAGAACGCCAGCCTCCCATGAGCCTGACTGTTCTCCGGCGTCAGTCTGTTCTCCCGGCTCTGCGCTTTTGTCTAGCCCATGAGGGTTGCATGTCTCTTTCTGTGCATAAACCAGTATGTGTGGTATGAGAAGAGAGCAATCACTCATTCGTCCGCAGGGAAATGTGAAATGGCGCTTGGGTTTGCTCAATGCAGGCAGGTATTAAAGGCAGACCCGGAGCCCTGGTCCCCTGAGCGATGATCTGCTCGGTCCTTCTGTATCCCACAATGCCCCTGGGCTTGATAAAGCCCCTGTCCAATGTCAGCGTGCGCAGTCTCATTCACAGATGAGTGTTATCTCCCCAGGGTCCCGTCACGTAATCTGTGTGAGCTATAAATGTGTTTGTGTTTTTCAGCAAGAGGTCTTGAACTACATTCTGTAATTTCCAGCATCGCAGCCGAGATAGATTTGAGATTTAGAGAAGATTTAGACTCTGTTTCTTTCTGTTATTTCTAAACACGCACACGCACAACTGTTATTATTTACCTGAGACAGGTACAGGTAAGCGTCTATAGGCAGTATGACCAAAATATTTTAACGGTATATAATAATAAATACATATATACTACCAGTCAAAAGTTTCGAATAATTAGGATTTTTAATGTTTTTGAAAGAAGTCTCTTTCGCTCACCAAATCTGCATTAAAACTCACAATGTTGTGAAATATTATTACAATTTAAAATAACAGATTTTTATTTGAATATATAAAAAAATGAAATTTATTCCTGTGATGCAAAGCTGAATTTTCAGCATCGTTACTCCAGTCTTCAGTGTCACATGATCCTTCAGAAATCAGCACAGTTCATTCATTCATTCATTCATTCATTCATTCATTCATTCATTCATTATAACATGCTGATTTAATGCTTAGTTATTATCAAAAAAATAATGCTCAGTTAATAATAATGGTTCTAATTATTATAAATGTTGAGAAAAGTTTTTGTGGCTTAATATTTTGTGGGAACAATGATACATTTTTTTCAGGATTTATTTTTTATAAATAGAAAGATCAGTGTACAGCATTTCTTTAAAATAGAAATCTTTTGCAATTTTATAAATCTCTTTACTATAATCTTTGATCAATTTAATGCATAATTGCTGAATAAAAGTATACATATCTATTTCTATATTCTAGTATACCCAACATTTGAATGATATCAAATCATTGGTATCACAACCGTTTTCAGCGCTGATAATAATAAAAAAAGTGTATTGGTCAAAAATTCTTTTTCTGTATTTTTACCAAATGTGAATTCTTTTTCTTTTTCTGTATTTTTTCAAATTTCAGCTTTCTTTCTTTCTTTCTTTCTTTCTTTCTTTCAAATATAAATCAATAATAATATTCTTAATTATTCCTAATCTATAACTGGTATTATTATTAATAGTGATAAATTATTTATATATTAAATAATTATGTAGCATTGTTTTTTGTTGTTTTTCAAATAATACACTAAACACTGGTACTGCATCTCATTTGATTATTTTCTGGTTTTATTTGGAATTTAACAGCAAGTACTTCTGCATTTCTCTATTTCCACTATCACACAGTATGTGATCATATACACCCCAGCCCTATAGAGTCTTTAATCTGAACCTCGTCTGTTTGTTTTGCTTTCCAAGGTCAGATTCAAGGTTGGACTTTCTTATTGTAAACCAGCCAACACTTTCAAACAACCTCCCTCGGGTGAGGAGGAAAATGAGTCCTCAACAACGGGGTTCCCATCAGCTACAGGCGAGTAATTTGAGGAAATGTCATTATCAAACAACATAGGATGGCACCCAACTGCGTGTGTCCCTATAAAGTAGCGTTCTAGAACGCTGCCACCTTGGTAAAGTGTTGGCGATAAGTGCAGAACAATCGTCGCTTGATACGGACCGTGAGAGCTTGGCTCGTAACTGATGGAGAAATCTCTATTAAACTTAACGAAGGGAGCCAAACATCTGGGCATCATGTTTTAATTGACAGTTTGGTGCACGCATTGGTTGCGGCAACAGATTGTCCAATTTTTTCTCCATCGCACTCTCACACACGTTCTTATTCTGTCAGGCAGACGGCTACGTTAATCTTAAAGGACTTAAGAAGAATCATTGCCTAAAATAGAAGCAATTGTTTACTTCAGGTTCTTAGTCTGTTAGATGAGATCACACATTATTTAGCAGCGTGATACATTTGCTAGATTTTAAACTTAGAAAGCCATTACAATAAGTAAGGTTATAACTGAATCTATAATTTGTGGTACATTGTATATTAGCAAAAATGTGTAAATGCAATATGTGTTCTCAAAAAAACACCTGCTGGTCTCAGGTAATGTTTTATCTGCTTGTTGCCAAGCTTAAAAATTAAACTCCATTTTGATATTACAAGGGAAAAGATGTTTGATTTTACAGACAGGTAACAGTTGACAATTTCACTATTTTGTCTCATAATTTCAGTGGCAGGGCTTGTTTGGCCAACCAGTGTTATTTTCTTGATCTTCTTTCTTGTTATTTTCTTGATTTATTTCAATTTTAATTTGATTGGACGAAGATGTTATGGTCCTACACCTTCCACGGATGATATAAATGCAAATAAATATGTTTAGACCTATTAACTTAGTTTGTTAACTGTCAACCAATTTTGAATTAAAATCATAAAAATATTGCACACCATAACTGTCAGACCTGTTCCCCCATGTCTAGTGTTTCCCTCCCTCTTGTGCCCATATATGGTCCTTCCTGTTTCCTGTTCATTATTAGTTCATAGTCCCAGCCGTGTGTCTTGATTATGTTCCAGGTGTCCCTCGTTAGTTCTGTCTATTTATAGTGTGTTCTGCCCTGTGTTTCCTGTTGGCTGTTATATATGTCATGTCAGATGTGTTATCTGTGCTGCTCCTTGTTAAATGTCTTTAAAAGCCAGTATTTGAATTTATCTCCATGTCAATAACAAATGTAGCCAACACAGTTGATAGGCAACTGACAAGAGGTCATTGAAGATTGAATCTAGAAAAAAAAATTGAGGGCATTTACCATAAAGGGATTTCGAACTGTCTTTAAAGAACAAAATGACATCACATGCAATTTCATCACTTGCCATTTTTTAGTTTTCAAAGGGGTGTTTGGTTAGTAATAGTAGTAGTTGACAGATATTTGTTGTGGGCAAATCTAAATATTTTCTTATTTAAAATTTAACTAAAGATTTAAATTAAACAATCTATTGAAAATCTGTTTTTTAATGTATTTAATTCAATTCACGATTATTTGTATAAAGCTTTTCAAGGTTCTTTTATTCATTACATACTCAATTATACAGGATATAATCAGTAGTGCAAAGTAAATCAGGACAGGTCCGCTCAATGGACAGTGCAAAAAAATGAAACCTAACACAAGAGTGTTTTTACTCTATATATAAATATAGGTTAAAATAAAAATGAGTAAAATGTGCAATACAGTATACTGTGGCCTTAATAAATAATAATATAAACAGGGATGTGCAAGAAGAGTGTGCACACTTTTTATAATAAAATCACTTTTTATAATACAATCGTCGCAAAGCAGCTTTACAGGATATAAAGTTTCTACAATAGATTTATATATTGTAGAAACTTAATATATTTAACTTGTGACAAAATGTGTGTTAATTCTGTATAATCTCTGAGGGGTTGGCATCATCTCTTCTCGGGTGTTTGGTCATATCGGATCATTTAATGGTTGGATCTGACTGAAGCTTGTGTAATTCCTACCGTGGCAGAAACTGAGAAACAAATAGAGACATAATTAGCGTAGCTGTTCCATCCAAGACATGGAAAAATGTTGTTCAACCCAAGCTAAAGCATAATAATGTGCATTTGGTATCAGATATAACTGCAGTACAAGATTATGAGATGCATTATATGAATGCTTGGCTAAAGAGATGTTTAGATCATCTTGACTTTAACTTTTTTCAATATTTTAAACTTAAGACATTGCAGAAACTGTAATTTAAAGGACATAACAGCAACTTCAAGCAAACCTGAAAAACAGTGTGCACAAAATAGATTTTTTATTTTATAGTATGTATTCGCTCATTTGATAAAATATGATATTTCTGAGAGATCAATTTTAGACAAAATATTATTATTACTTTAAGATGTCCTATTATCAAGGAAAATTTCATCAGAAAATTTTGTGTGACAGGAGAATGAAAATATCCTGAGATGAATTAATGTTGACTCTTGCTTCACGTGAAGTTACTGTTGAGCATTACTAATTATAATTTAATTTTTCCCCATGCCTGCCCCATATGGCATTCAGATTTATTTCAAAAGAGCGCTGCTCATGCAAAATAATCTAAAAAACATCAAGCAACCAGAGCCTTTGTTTGAAAGACACATTTTCTTGTCGATTAATCTACAAACTTCATTGTGTCCAGACTACCTCGGTTCAAAGCTAAGGATTTTGATTCCAAGCACGAATAAACGGCAAAGTTAAGTAAAGTTATCCTTTCGATCCAAAACTAGAAGTGTTATGCTTTATCATTCACAGATGGGGATTAGAAGGCTTTTGGTGTTTTTCCTCAGGATTAGCACGAGCGTTTACTCCTAATGGTGGATTCTGCTCTTGCATGTGTTCTGTTCTTTACACTAATATCTGAAGAGGCAAGTCCTGACTGAGTAAGGTCACTTTCAGCAGAGTTTGAGTCCCGCAGGTTCTTATGCCTTGACTTCTCTTATACCTTGCAGCAGTGTTTGCACATTCTGGGCAGGTATGGGAGTTTGTTGGTTTTTCATTTCTGCTGAAATTGTCAATGTTGGGTGGAGAAATGAGGAAAGAATGTGCTCTTAATTTGTGTACAGTAAGGCCATAAGGGTCAAAAAGTAAGTTTTTTGTTTCGTCTTAGTTCTTGTGCAGACTAGAACAGGCTGTACTCCTTTTGTAGCAGGTTTGTATTGTACTTTCGTGTCTCTGTGGGAAGGCTACATTTGCTGAGTCTTAACATTGTCAGGACTTATTTCTTAGTGTTGGGTCGCTCTTGGTGTCAGCTCTTCTGTTCTTTGTATTCTCAGTTCGAAGGAACAGTTCTCTCAAAAATCAAAGTATTTAAAGGTAAAAAATCTAATAATTTAAAGGTAGGGTAGGCAGTTTCGGAGAGCCTAGCAATAGCAAGCTAGCTTTGAAAGCATAAGATCCCACCCTCACTGCAAATCACTCTCCAAAGCCACGCCTCCTCCAAAACACGCTCAAGCTAACCAGAGACACGATGAGAGTCGTCAACACCGTCAGATTATCTCATGTCTCATTCACTTGTGAAAAACGATGCAGACAGCATAATATTACAATAATAATGCCTTTCATTCTCGCTCGACCTCCAACAGCATAATGGAATGTGCTGATGACGTATGTCTGCAAATGCATACATTGGCTGGCAGGTAAGACAGCCCTCGGACAGAGGGATATGATTGGATGAAGATTCTATGGTCCCATGCCTTTAACAGACTATATAAATTAAATTGAAATACATTTAGACCACTTAATTTAGTGATTGCTATCAGGATGTGAAGAGATTTTCAATCAGCATAACAAAAAATGTTTTTGAACCAAATCACCTTTAATAATGCTCAAACCCTTTCTTTTATCCGTAAGACGCCAAAGCAGAAGTTTTGCAGAACATCTAGGCTTCTTTTTTTCCATACGAAATGGATGCTGGTTTATGTCAAGCATCATGTCAACTAAAGTCACCATTTATTCTGTCTTGTCAAATCTTCTGCTAATAGCAACCTACGTTTTTCCATTATCTTCACACAAAGCTATAATTTTGCTCAAGAAGACTTGGAATAAAGCATGCACGTGATATGGATTTTAAAAATACTTTTGTGTTTTGGTCTCTTTTTTTTATCTTGACAAAAAAATGATCCATCCACTTTAGAAATGAGAAACTTTAAAGGATAGTGAAAAATTAAAATGTTAATGTACTCAACTTTATGAATGTTGTTCCAAACCTGAATGACATTCTTCTGTGGAAGAATGATTTTATGTAGCCTTGTTGAATTATTGCACTGGTGTTTGTTTAAACCAAGCTTGATGTGTTTTTTTTGTGTATGTTCTAAGGTCATAATTTAACATGCATTTGCAGTCTTGATATCCAAGTTGTTATTCTCGCCTTTTTAAGGTTAACTTGGATGGCTCACATCTGATAGTAGTTGTGAAGGAGGTCAAGATGTTGGAAATTAACAATGTCAGATCATCTTGAGAATCCAGTAGAGTCAGACCGACTGCAGAACGAGTCCTCGCCAGTTTTCTCAGCCAACCTCCCTTTCCTCGTTCTCGTTTCAGTGCCAGGTAGCTCATGGCACGGCATGACGCTGTGTGAGATCCATCTGTTTGGCGCACGGCTGGTGACAAACTACGAGAGAGGAGGCCTAGTCAGACACTGTGGGTTGCATTGCGGTGGAACCAATCTGCACCTTCCCACACGGCCGAAAGAGAAAGCCCCCGGGAAACACTTCAACATGCCCAGCCCACAGCCCAGCACACAATTTGTGCTCCGCCAAATATGGAGCCAACTTCTACCAACCCTGAATTCACCCGTGATCAGTGCAAAACAAAAAATGAGGGCAGCAGAAAATGAAATAAAAATGAAGGTTTTGAGAGATCAAAGCATTGGGGAAAGGAAAGGATATGACGTGTGGCCAAGTATGGTGACCCATACTAATAATTTTTGCTCTGCATTTAACGCATCCAAGTGCAGACACACACACAGCAGTGAGTAGTGAACAACACACACACACACACACACACACAGAGCAGTGGGCAGCCATTTATGCTGCAGCACCCGGGGAGCAGTTGGGGGTTCGGTGCCTTGCTCAAGGGTCTCACCTCAGTCGTGGTATTGAGGGTGGAGAGAGCGCTGGACACCTACAATCCCTGCCGGACCAGAGACTCAAACCCGTGACCTTTGGGTTTCCTGTTCATTTCTTCAACTCTCCATCCATTTAGGCCACTACTGCCCCAAAAGATTGTTAAAAGAATAGTTAAGGCAATTTGTTTTTAAGTCTGGTATTATTCAGGTCAGAAAGGCACAAAATAATTATTTTGAACATTTATGTTTGTGGTTTCTTGCTGGTGAAACAACCTTCCCATCCAGCCGAATTCCTCACAATATTCAAGAAGTGACTAAAAACTCTGAATCTTGTTTGGGGAGGGAACTTAAATGCATCGCGCTGATGTCTACTCTTTGTTGAACTCCTCATTTGTTAGTCAGTTTAGATAAATGAATAAATATGAATGAATAATGCTTTTAATTTTTGGTTTATTGCCAGACAAAGAAATAAATGACTTGAGGAAATACAAATATTTTGTAGACTATTTTATGGTGCATTTTATTTTACTCCTAATGCAAATAAATTCACTACCTACTCATATTAGATAAGCTCGTCTCACTTAAAGTGTGTACATAATTGCTGCATTAAGATTCTTAAATTCATTTTGTGCTTCACAGAAAAAGAAAAAGAACAAACCTCTGGTATGAAATGGCACAAGGGTGAATAAATAGACCTAATTTTCATTCCGGTCAAACTGTTCCTTCAAACTCTGAATTAGACACATTGTTAGTAAACTCAGTTCTTATCATGTCATTTGAGCCGAGGCTTAGTCGGTTTATGAATATGGGTTCATTAATGACCAGAAACCCTTCACAACAGCTCAGTTACTAAGAGAAGGCCTACTGTCCTACTGTCACCTCTGCTTTTGACGACAAAAGACAACATTAGCTCAATCTCTGTTGAGTTGTCCCTTCTCTTTGTGTCGTATCTGACTGACTTAAAGCAGTTTAAGATTAATAAGTAATTATGTTGTCAAAACAGGCCTTTTTACTTGAACTGTTCTGTTTCGGTCTACTTCTCTCTAAACTCATCATTGTGGCTATTAGCATAATTCTTATTACTCCAAAGGCACACAGATCCTTGCATTGTTCTCATTACAGAGCCAGAGCCCCTTTAATGTGTGAGATCACTGCTCTGATGTGTCGAGAAACAATTAGCTGTGATCCGCTCCAGTCTCCATTCAGTAATGGGCATGTAGATTTGATTGGCAGAGTAAAAGCAGGAAAAATGTGTTCGGAGAGGAAATGAGTAAACATGAGAGGACGGTGACGGAGGGAAGACAAGGAGGTGGAGACAAACTGTCTGGGCAAATGGAGTCAAGCTGTGACGGTTTTATAAACTGTTTGCCATTAGACTGTAACATCTTGATTATTGTTGTTTTTTTAATCAGTTTTAGCTCAAAATGCAAGTTTAGTTGGGTTTATTTACACATGCTGATTCAAGATTTATATTTGTCACATACACTATTATACAGAATATAATCAGCAGTGAAATGTAAATCAGGTCTGCTCCGTGGACAGTGCAATTATATGAAACACAAACTCAAGAGAATATACATAAATATAGGTATGAAAAAAAATGAAGTAGAAAATACAAAGTAAGAATATAATGTAGAAGGCAGTATACTGTATACTTGATAATTAATAATATAAGTAGGAATGTGCAAGAAGAATGTGCAAACGGTTTGTACAGGGTATATACATTGCAGCAATACGGAGAATAGTGAATATCTTACTGATTATTAAATGTCATGTTGATGTTATTTGTGAGCAATTTCGAGTTTAGGAGCCTGATGGCCTGAGGGAAGAAGCTCCTCCTCAGTCTCTGTTTTTGCCATCATGCTCCTGGAAGCAGGCAGTAAAATTAAGAGACGGTTACCAGGGTGGTTTGAGTTCTTGATGATTTTATCAGCTCTGCTTTTGCAGCGTTTGAAGTAGATGAGAGAGGGGAGAGCAGACCCTGAGATGCGCTCAGCTAAGCGCACGACTCTCTGTAGAGCTTTGCAATCCTGATTGAAGACGTTTCCATACCACACTGAGATGCACTGAGTCAGCACACTTTCTATGGCCCCTGAATAGAAAGTTTTCAGGATTGCTGGTGAGACCCTGAATTTCCTCAGCTGTCTCAGATGGTACAGTCTTTGCCTGGCTTTATTCACCTCTGTTTTAATGTGTGTAATCCATGTCAGGTCCCCAGAGATGTTTACACCGAGGTCCTTGAAGCTGCTTACCCTCTCCACGGGGATCCCACTGATCATAAGGAGTGTTGTGTATTATTACACATAAGAGCATGTGTTTATTTACACATGCTGAAGTTTAGTGTTGGTCACTGTACCGTGCAGCTCAGGACATTGCTTGTTGCACCAACTGTGATTTTAAATTTCACAAACTATTTCTTATACAACACGCTGACCTTTCACTACAGCATTTATGACATTTACTTGATGTACAATCATAGATTTTATTGTATATTGTTCTCTGGTTAATCATCAGCGGCCTGTGTAGAAACTCTTTATTGCTAGTTCTGTATTCTGTGCTTTTGTCGTCTCTGGTGCGTCTGTCTGTCTGTCTGTCTGTTAATTAATTATTATTTTTTTCATTTGAACAGTCATAGTAAAGAAACATCTAAAAAGTGGGGAGGCAATTAAAAATCTATAGATGGATACGTTTTTGTTCATGTTATTAATAAGGTTCAGGAGGAGCGCGATCAGATAATCAACTAATTTGGTACAGGTGCAACTAGCTAACCAATGCAGTAAAATACACGTAAACTATATATATATATATATATATATATATAACTTTCACTATACATGCATGGCAAAATTATGATTAATTTTACCTTGGCATTGAAGATTCAGTGGCGTTTCAGCAGAAAACACACAATATACTCAATATACTCAAAAATGTATACAATTTGACAGATTTTTATATCATCCACCCAAAGTCCCAGATAAGAAAACATGAGCAAAACATCATAGCCTTCAGCGAACTGAGTTATTGTCACGTGTGAAGAGGAAGATTAGTCCACTGTTTAACAAAACCATGGCAACAGCCTGCAAATAGCCCTCACGCTGATCTGTCGATTGACTTGCTAAGTTCAGCATGAGGCGGGAAAATGAAGTGTGTTACACACACCCCCTGCCAGAACAATCTAAGAGCTCGGTTCCCCCGAGTTCATTCTCCTGGAGGCATTTACGTCTCAGCGAGGTGGATGTCGGCAGGTGAAACAATCAGCGGTCGGTGGATGGACAGGATTTCAATGAGATGACAAAGCAATTCTTCACTTCCTTCCTGCAAGCTGTCTAAATAAGTGGAGTCGGAGTTGCTGCCCATCTGCAAAAATTACTCATCTGAGAGAAAGGGTCAAAGGTCAATGTATTTTCTTCTACCCCAAGAACTGTTTATCTTAAAAAATAAACATATGTCTGTAATCGTGTAATCAAAAACATATTTCAAGTGCAGCAGGACTGACAGCAACAAAATATCTTGGACCAAAGGTTAAGCTATTTTTTTATGAAAGATTATGAATGCAAATGTATTAATATTTTAAAGACAAATATAAATGATTATTTATATAAATAGTATTTAAAATAAGAGAGATTATATCATGTTATTTTTATTTTATTTATATTGTAAATTATTTAAATACATTTAATATTATGAATATGCATTTGTTATTTTTAAAATTCAAATATAAATGATAAAATGTGTGTGTGTGTGTTATTATGCATATATTATTTATGTTGTAAATTCTATTAATACATTTAATAGTATGAATATTAAATCAATCCAAAGTTCCACTACATTTCCACTAAAGTAACAAATTTCTCATTTATAGCTTAAAATGCAAAGAACATGCACTCTAACCTTTTCACTAAATAATTGTAATGATATTTACTTATATTTTGGAAATAGTTTTTTGTGCATTTTTAACGTATGCATTTGACACATTTGAGATGCATGTTAATTTTAGGAGTAAACGTCAATCTTGTCTCTAATGAACACTTGTGATAGTATTATCTGAAACGAATGGGACCAGGAATTTATATTAATAAAAGTAAATAGGGTCATTGTTGATTTCTTGTAAACAACAGAGAAATACTGAACTCCACTCCAAAGCACCAGCTGGGAAAGCCACCTGTTTCAAAACATGTTTTCTTTTTAAATCCGCACACAGTTAGATGGTTAGTAATTTTACAATGTGTTATGCCTCAGTGAGTACTATGTTCAGATCTTCACAGCAATATAAATAATTCAAAATGCTTAGAAAAGATCTCACACTGGACTGGCAAAGGCTCACGCTTCTCACACCTTTTGTTTTTGGCAGGTTGGCACCATGGTGATGCGTAGGACAACCAGTATGGCACAGTAATTGGCTGCTCGTCGTGACATCGACTCGGCTGCTACCCAGAGAGAGAGCCAAAACACCCACACAATTTCCCAAATCAAACACGGAGCACGGTGGAGATCGGTTGAGGATTATCTCATTAAAGCCATAATCCCTTCCGAAGCATCTCGGAGGTCAGTTCCGTGAGCGTGTCCAACGTTGTCATTTTTGCAAGCATTTCAGGGACGGTTGTAAAGAGTATCTGCTGAAAACACCAGTATACACTCCGTATCTAATCCAGGCTCATTGAAAATATATGACGATGCCTACATTTCTGTATACCTTAAATATGTTGCTCCGTGTACATTTCTCTACATTTTGCCGATGGTATATCCACAAGCGGTGCTAAAAGTGATATATTATATACATGATATAGCACAGTGTCATTATAAGCATGCTTGTGGGTATCAAATGGTTGCAAAATTATATTGCGTTGTTTGTAGCACGTTTCATGGCAGATTCAAAGAGAAATGTCCCATGTCTGGTGCTAAATATCATGTTTAATTTTCTCTGAAACTCAAAAGTTAAAGGTTAGTGTGACTGTGGCAGTATTTTATTATGTTGATTGTTGTACACATCACAGAATCTCCGTGAGTGGCGAAAAAGGTCCTTTTGAAATTAACATATATCTACACCAAACCCTAAACGTCACTGACAGTAACTAAAGCAAATGTGAGCTAAAAATTCATTGCCTGAAGCAAAACGTGCCTTTTAGCTTGCTTCTACAAGTATTTAAGATCTTTTGTTGTGATTCATGCAAGTGCAATGCTGTACCGGGTGCGCTACCGAGCAAGTTTACCACCTCAGAACAGCCATTCCTATGAAGCTGATTATGTGATGCAAAGAGTAAAATGTATAAGTTTACACATCATGGACTTGAGTAAAAGTATTTTTAGATCATAGCACAGCATTGTGAAAGGAACCATGCAAAAGAAGTCTTTAGTAATCAATAATCTGCCCTGTAATCATATCTTGTGTGATAAGGAACGAATGTGTTGGCCTTTTACCGTCTCTAGAGTTAATTTCATCTGGAAAAATTGGATGTATAGGTACAGTTCTACAGAAATGTAGGCAGAGCCTGGGTTCCGTTACTAATATGAATTGTCTTAGAAGTTCATATTTGATTGTATTTTATGAACTTAACCACCAGGTGCATCATGTGTCACTAATGTGAACCGCTTTCAGGATATTGGGCTTTATATTATTATCTGACCCTGAGGTCTTTAGCAATACCGTTCTTTTAGTGAGTAATTACAATCTCATATCCTCTTCGGAACATATATGTATTTCATACAGATTATTGATTCAGCAAGAATTACTGTTCTATATTGGTTAGAGATACAAACTCCTCCAGGGAAACAATTTAATCAGGCCTATTCTTTTTGCACTTTTTAGGGGTTAATGCACTATAATGAATAGCAGGGTTTATTTTATACATGCTACCTGCATTGTTTAAATGAACTTAAACGTGTAAACAGTGCAGATTTCCTCACACATTCAGCACTGAAACTATTTATTCTGTGCAATTCTTCATCTTGCTGGTCGGTTCTGTGTCGTAGGTTGTTGCTATATTGCGACTTTACTGGGACTTTAAGGCATTACTCAACCTGTGATCCAGACTCTAGAATCATCTCTTTAAAATGCCAAAAGCACAGCGTATGTCTGGACGTGTGCCCGGTTATAATGCTGTCCTCCATCATTTGATCATCAGCAGAATTACTTCTGCCATGATCAATAGAAAATGTGCACAAACATCTCTTTTAAACATCATTTTGTTTACCGACTGATATCTGTAGCTGGAATTGTTGCAATGCTAATTGGGAAAATAGGGTTTGTGTTTTTTTAATAAGGCACAATCTACAGTGAGACAGAAATGTGGTTAGTGAAATCGATGTCAGTGTTTGCAAAAGTGCAGTGAAACTGTTTATTTGCATGTTTATTCTTTGTCTCTGGGTCAGATATATTTGTTGTAAACTCATTTCTGACTTTATTGCATTGTTTTCAGCTTTGTTTATTGTTATTATACTCTGCCAGGTAGGTAAATGGTGATCATTATTTTAAATTATTATTATTGTTAATTAATAATTTATTTAAAAAAAATCATCAAAAATGTTGCATTTACAAAAAAATCTGTATTTTTATATATTATATTTATTATTATTATCCACAGAGCATAGTAGTGTCTACATCTGAATTCACTCATGTATGCTCATATGGTTTAAATGCATATGTGATTTTTCATGCTCCTTGTGAGCTTTGCATTGCAGCGATATGAACATGAGGAGAGCCAAAATTTGTATCGCCTCTTTTGAGTCTTTATGTCTACATCGAACAGTACATGTACGTGATATTGACTACACTTTGTGATTTTGTTCTGTGTTCATCCTAGTATCCAATATAATTGCAATAATACATACAAGCAGCATTAATGGAAACAGACAAGCTTTTGCCTCTCACCTCTGTCATGTTGCTGCAGTGTTATGAAAGCAATAAACCACCGGAAGCCGTGTAGAATGTGTTGAAACTAATCATGTCCAGTCTGTCAAGGAGAAAACAAGTATCTGACTTGGTGCTTAGGATGAGGTTTTTGTGAGCTCTTTTCTCGAGATGATACCTGCTGGAAAGCCGAGCGGCAGCTGGAATCAGCACATCTGAGGTCAGTGGCAGCTAATGACTCAGACAGGTGGGATCAGCTCAGCAGACTCCAGGATAACGCAAAAAGAGGCTCACAGATTGATTCGGTTGAAAAAACAGATCGCTGATCGACAGCACAGACCCGATGTCACAAACTAAATCTGCAGCCCACTCTAACCAAATTTTACTGGCTGTTGGTGACAACAACAGTTTGAAGTTGGCATAAATATTGTGATTTTAGATATTGGGAGTGAAAGGAAACCTAACCGTCGTAGACACTTTCGAAGGATATTGTGGGATTAAAAATAGTTTACAATGAAAGGCCAAAATAGATGCTGGAAGTACAAAAATAAAAATGTATTTATTATGCGGATTTGAGGAACCGTAGTTTCACGGGGATCGTATCGTGTGAGCTACCGAGCAATTGCCGGGGTTCTAAATCTCCCGGGTGCCGCAGTGTCGACTGCCCACTGCTCCAGGTGTGTGTGCACTTGGATGGGTTAAATGCAGAGCACAAATTTCACTGCTGGTTATACTCTGTATAATTGTGTATGTGACAAATAAAAAAATATTCTTATCTTCTTCTATAAATATAATGATTTTCTTGACTGGGTTGAAAGCAATCACTGACCAAACTGGAGAAAACTGCACCCTTTGGCATATTAGGTAGCACTGAATATGGGAGAGCGGGACACAGCCTAACACTGGTTTCACTGTTTTGAAATGCAGGAGCATGTCCAGTGTAAGCATGCTTGTTTGAGGTGTCTGTTCATGCATTTCAGTGCTGTATCAACTTAACTACATCTAGGATCCAACATAAGGCTGTGATGCTGAGGATCTGTCCCGGCTCAAATCATGTTCAGACTCTTGAGACGACCGCTGACAGATCATGATTACACACCTGATTCACCCTGTGCCTCGTCACTCAGAAATCCAGTGTGATGTGTTTCCTGCGCTGCGACTGCTCTTCTCATGCTGTAGAAAAACGGTCTAAAACAAGAAAGATAATAGTTTGGAACAATTATGCTGTATTTAAAGTGTTTTTACTACATTTCTAAAAATTACATTTTAAAAGTATTTTGGTAGTATTTTGTATAGTGTGAAGCGTATAATTTATTCATATTTTACAATAATAAAAAACTAACTCTAGAATCCATGGTTTTATGCATGAGAGGGAAAATGTGCTTAATTATCATGGAAATAATTTCAGTAATCCGGGGGCAAAAATCTTAATGGTCCTGAATTGGCTTCATTTTCTTTATCCAAATTGTAATGGCCAATTTACATAAATTAATTGCTTAATTTCCTGTTGTTTGCTTTTGATATCGGCGTTGTGACCAGGACATGTTTCTGTGAGATTCAGTGTTTACCTCTCAGCTCTCTTCCAACAGATGGTCTCCTTAAGATCCAAAATGGATCTTCTCCAGTGGTTCTGTTTTCCATCCTGCTCACATCAACAAGGTCAAAGCAAGCAAATCATGTTCCCTCACTAATACATATCGGAGCATATTGTTTAAATGGCTGATAAAAACATCAAGAAAACACTTCAACGTGCAATATAACTAAAATGAAAACAATTGCCCTCCAATACTATTTCTCAGAAATGTGAAGATTTTTGTGATTTGTAAAGGAATACACAAATAGGGCAATTAAACCATTACTATATAGTACAATTGTTTACAAAAATGCAGCTATTCCACACATTGATACATTTCCTAGCAAAACATATCAGCACTATTCTCCTACACATATTAATAAACTCCATCAAAATAAAAAGCACAGAATTGCAATCTCAGACACCGTGCAGAGGTGAACCAATGTAAGATAATGACCGTCAGACCGAACTAGTGTTTCTTCCATAAGCATAAATGCATCTTTTTAAATTACAGCAACATTGGAAACATTTTCTTTAGAAAATAAAGCATTGACCTCTATGAAAAGTCATTTTGCTGATATTAAACTTTTAATAGTTGCTCAAAGTAATCCAAGTACGCAATTAATAAACAGAATATGCATGCAATCAATAACTTAAATATCTGCATTTTACAAAAGCACACAGTGTGCACAAACCATGTCAAGGTTATTGATTAATTTCCAAGTGCATGAACCTGAATGCATTGTACTGTAGGTTATTTTGGATAAGTGTCTGCCACATGCATAAATCTGAATTCTAATCAAACATAATCTAACAGTGCTCAAATCTTGCTGGTTGAGAGTGATGTTTGCACATATGAGAATGGACTTTCTTTCATCTGTTGGAATATGTACATTAGACAGATGTTGTCATGAGAGACAGTAAGCATATGTTAAAGGAACAGTTCACACAAAAATGAAAATTTGCTTAATAAGGTACTCGCCCTCAGGCCATCCATGATATAGATGAGTTAACATCACAATAATCCACACCACTCCAGTCCAGTCCATCAGTTAACATCTTGTGAAGTGAAAAGCTATGTGTTCGTAAGAAACAAATCCATTATTAAGGTGTTTTTCAATTCAAAAGTCCAAAAGAGTCTTCTATCCATAATATTACTTTCTCCAGTGAAAAATTCCCTCATCTGAATCAGGGGGGAAGATATGCACAGATGAAGCACTCTTTATAAGTGAAAACATTCAAAAATGGTTCGAAATTATATGTTGCTGGATTTTGATGTGAGAGAAAACCAGAGGATTAACTTTTTGATTGGAGGAAACATTATTATGGATTATGGACTAATTTTTTTTTAAACGCTTTAAAAGTCGGGCCGGGTACCAAAACAAAATTGTAGCAATTAGCAGTAAGGAGTGTGTCTATTCATAATTTGGAGGAGAGAGCGTTCAGTGCACAGGACTGACATTAGCCGAGCAACAGAAAGATAGAGATGGAAGATAAAAAAAACAAAAGAGGAAAACGTTTGTGAAACGATAAGGTGAGAAATAGGACCAGTGTAAATATCAAATTAGCTTCCCAGCGCTGGAGATCACTCAAGGAGCGGAAGGCCTGCGTTTGGACGCTGAGGTTGCTTTGGTTTTTCTCGATAGATTAGTAACACCGTGTCTACACCGGACGCGGCGTATCGCAGCGGCTAAAGTCTTTCTACACTGGACGCGATAAAGCGACTGTTGAAAATAATTTGAAATTTGTGTCAGCATATCATAAATAGAACGCGGCAGCAGTTTTCTGTCGAGGATTTGTCGTATCGAACCGCGCAGCATCCAGTGTAGATATCATCACTGATTATGATGACTTCTATAGTATTTTGTCGCACCGCTCGCATCCGGTGTAACATTGTTTTTTCTTCGTTTCACAGAACTAATCATAAGTGTGGGGCGGAGCTATCAAAATAGGGGCAAGACCCTTTTGAGGTAGGGGCATGTTTGTTTTGGCGATTTTCAAATATCAACATTGGCAACCAAAAATCACCTTTAATGCTGGATTTGTTTCAGCTTTTGTCTTAAGATGTTAACTGATAGACTGGAGTGTTGTGGGTTACTTGTGGATTGTTGTGATGTTTTAATCAGCTGTTTGGACTCTCATTCTAACGGCACCCATTCACAGCAAAGGATCCATTGGTGAGCAAGTGATGAAATGCTACCTTTCTCCAAATCTGTTATGATGAAGAAACCAACTCATTTACATCTTGGATGGCCTGAGGCCGAGTATATTTTCAGCTAATATTCATTTATAGGTGAACTACTCCTCTAAGGCGCCTTTGAACAGCTAGTCTCAGCCTCAGGCGTCACGCCCACGGACCGCTGGATAAACGTCTGATGCATATGGCACACTTATCTGGAAACACTTCAGGAGTTTCGAAGTCCTCATCGGATTGGTTCGATTATACAAGATTTCCGGGAGATGTGTGTGCTGCATTCTTTAACATTACACCTGGAAACAAAGATGCCGTTTCATCAAACCCCCTCACGAAAGAAAAAAGACATCCTGTTTACAACTGTGACGATGAGCGCTTATCAGGGTCAACTAAACGCTGGGTTTCAAAAGTATGTGGAAAATGTAAAGTTCACTGCATAGAATCTTTCAAATACATCCGAGAGCTTTACACACCGGTCTGTTATTGTGGCGACATTTCCATGCCCCGAAACGAACTGTGATTGGTTGTTTGACATGTCAGTCAAACGGCATCATGAGTGGGTCTTGGCCAATAAAAGAAGCCATCTATTCCAGACCTTCAGCCATCAGTCTGAAGGCCTGGCTACACGAGATTATTGAACAGCAAACCTTGAGTCTGCGCCAGAATAGAGGATTTTCTAAAAATGTATTTTAATAAAATGGTTTTCCAAAGATCTGACAGGAATGATTTAGAAGACCAAACTGAATATTTAAAAGCTCAATAAAACCTTCATTCTGTGGTGACGTGTCTGATTCATCAGTGTTTCAAAGGTTGAGTGACATTAGCCAGAGCTCCATTTAACATCATAAAGTGTCTTGCTTTAATGTCGCACACATTTTCCTGTCTCACATTTTTCCATCTCTCTCTCTCTCTCTCTCTCTCTCTCTCTCTCTCTCTCTCTCGCTCTCTCGCTCTCTCTCTCTCTGTCTCTCTCTCTGTCTCGACCTGTTTGATGCAATCCCAAATGCCTCTATGTAATTTGCCCCTCAATTATTTAGTCTCTTTTTTTAGTGGATGTTGTTGGTGTGCATGTGTACAGTTACGAAAAGCCTGTCAAAATAAATAAGTAAAATGCTTCGGATAGATGAGTCTAATAAGAAGACGTTATCTGCAAACGCTAATGACATACAGAGTTAATGAACTGTACTTTACTTAAGACCTGTAGCTCGAGTCATTTTACTGGATCAGAGGACCAATCTCATTCAACTCAAATTGGTTATTCCTTTAATCAGCGTTGAAGCCACTCAATATGTATGTGTGGTGTGAAGATCAACAGGCGTTTCATCTGTCTCCATGGTGGAGATTGTTTGCTATGGACGATGGGTTCACTTTCAATTATTCATCTACAGTATGTGTATGTGGTCACTTGTGGATCAGTTTAATAACTCATGTAACTCACTAATATTGCAGATTGTGAAGCATGTCTAGGGGAACATTTGCCATTACATTTTATGTGATTTATTTTCAGACTATGTATGCCTGCTGGACGATAAAATGGGCAAAAACATCCCACAGAATTACACAGAAGGAGGAACTCAAGCCAAATCTAAAAACCAGAATATCAGGATGGACTCATTTAACGAGGACTAGTAAGAAACCACCTTGCAACCACTCTATAGCATCTCTATGGCATAATACTAGTTCTGCTAGCAGTGCAGTACTCTCATACTATGGCTTGTTCCTGTGGCTCAGTGGTTGAGCATTGTGTTAGCAGCGCAAAGGTTGTGGGTTCAATTCCCAGGGAACACACATACTGATAATAAATGTATAGTCTGAATGCACTGTAAGTCGCTTTGGATAAAAGCATCTGCTAAATGCATAAATGTAAATAATACCTCTACATAGCATATTTATATAAATGCATAAAAAATATGCAAAACACCTTAGCAACTGCATTACCATTTTCCTGTAGTCTTAATAAAATATACTGGTTATGAAGAATTATGGAACATTTAGGGTCGGTAAGTTTATTATTATTAGTACAGTACAATACAATAAAATAGTAATATTGTGACATTTTCTGTTTGAATGTATTTGAAAATATCAGTGTCACATGATCCTTAAAAATCATTCTAATATGCAGATTTTGTTTGTTTTTGTTTAAAGAAATATTTATTATTATAAGTGTAACAAATGGTTATGTTGCTTCATATTTTTATGGACATTATGATTGACTTTTTTCAGAAATGGTGAATACAAATTTTTAAATAATTTTTTAATCCTAATTTTAAATTGAAATATTTTGTGACATTGTAAATTGATGTCTTTTTTTATTGTGACTTTTGATTAATGTAATATATATCTGCCCCATAAAAGCAATACCCCCCCCTCCAAAAAATAAAATAAGTTCAAGGGAAAATAAACAACTACTACTTTATTCGAGGTCACTGAATGCAGATTTCCCATCTCTTATGTGCTTGTTTATTAACATTTTGGCTAATGTGATTATCAGCTACCAATAAATGTGCAGTTCTCTCATTTACCATGTTTAAATCAATTCTGCTGTAAATGCAGATTCCCCCTCAAAAATGTGTGCAGAAAAATGCCTATAAAACAGAAAATGACATTGTAAATTGTGAACTGAGAATTGATTGTTGTCATTTTAGCCAGGTTTAAGCTATGCAGTTGATGGGAATCTAATTTTAAACACATGCAAATGCTTTCATATCTCTTCCGACATCTTCCTTTGTAATCATGTCCTTCTGCATTTCACCTCACATGGACTGACCTCAGAGTTCTGGCAGTGCGTGTTGACAGAAAGGCTGTATGATAGCTGTGCTCTGGGCTGTTGTCCAGAGGTATTCTCTCATTAATTAAAGTGGCTGGTGACCCTGCCGTCACCCCGCAACACACACACACCTTCCACTCGATGTGAACAACTGTACACCGCTGTTCCCACAGGCTACAGGACACTGACCTAAATGGGGTTACAAGGGGTTGTCTTTATGTGCAGCAGTGAATTCTGTCGTTTGCACATCACTGCTGTAAGGACGGACGTCACACAGAATGTAAATCTGAAGCAGGACACATCAGAAGATGAATCTAGTTTGATGAAATTGCTTGCTGAAGGAGCTCTTTGTGATTTATGGGTCTAGAATAATGCAGTGTTCTATGCTTAAAAGGGAGCTATTATGCATTTTTGCATTATTAATGTTTTCCGGATGTCCATTTACAAAGATTTTTGCTTTCTGCCACTTATATTTTGACATGGATACTGTGCGGGCAAGTTGCATCTTCTAAGGCTGTTTAAAGTAATAATAGTCCTTGTTTTAGTCCCTTTCAGTGTAAAGGTCCTAGCGACTCACTCGTAATAATCTAACTTTTTTGAAGATTAAATCATAATCCCTAACAGACCCTTACTTAATGCCAAATATGGCATATTAGTTACATAAAATATCATTTATTGAGCAATAATATGTAAATGAATAACAACAGCCGTTATAAAAGTATAAGAAGTTTGTACAATAGGAAATAAACACAAGAAAACAATTCAGTCAAAAGTAGAAAAGCAGCGCTTTAGTTAGAACAGGATTTAATTACGTAACAATAAAAAGATATGAAACTTAACTTTGCCCTAAAGCCAAATTGTTTTGCCCTGGAACAAGTAATAAATAAATACGAGCAAAGATTGCCCATTTAATATAACCAAAATGAATAAAACCTCATGTAACACTCATAAGACCCAGCATCAAGTTCCTGATGATCTGGCTGAGATAAGGTTGTTTGTGGTGGGTTCGTGCGCGCTGAACGGCCACTATCGACCTGGAGCTCACATTTCTGAAAACGTTGAAGCAAATTGTCAGATAAGTACCAACTGTATATATAAATAACATATTTGAAGTCTAAACAACTACAATATCACCTAAAAATCTCATAAAACTACATTCACAGAGTGCTGATACTACTGGAATATTACACCGCTGGAAAAGGCTCTCGGTTAATCAGGTTAGAGAACCAGAACGTATGTATTATATATTACGGAACAGATTAAACAAATCAGAAATAAGTTTTTGTGACTTTTTACTGTTATTTTAGAGATCTAGTCCTGTCCTTAACTAAATATAAGTACTAAACAAACAAAAAATAGCTTCATTCATTAATGCATGCATGCATTCATTTATACTAAATGTCAAATGTTTCTATGTTTGTATTTTAGTCAAGCATTTTGGTCTGATGTGTTCAGTTGCAAACAAACAGCAGGGTCACCAAATCTGAAAGGGATCATAACAGGTTACCAAAACATGTTACCCTTCTCTATTTCACACACTGTGGCATTAATGCTATATAAATTCACTCTGGTGATATCTAAACGTCTTTATAGGTTCCAAAAAATATTAAGCAGCACAACGGTTTTCAACATTGATAATAAATCAGCATATTACAATGATTTCTGAAGGATCATGTGACACTGAACACTAGAGTAATGATGCAGAAAGTTCAGCTTTGTATCACATGAATAAATTACATTTTAACAGATCTTCACATAGAAAACAGATACTTTAAATTAAAATAATATTTCACAATATTACAGTTTTTTTCTGTATTTTTGATCAAATAAATTCAGCCTTGATGAGCAGACTAATCTTTTTAAAACCATAAATCGTACTGATTCCAAACGTTTGAGCGGCAGTGTTTATATTTATCAAAGCATGATAATAAAGGCTTCCGTAGATGATTGCCAGAGCATCCTGTACAGAGCAGGACATTATGATTAGAAGAAATCATTGTTATATGCATCTTTGAAGTCTTGTAACCTTTGTAGCAACACATGAACACCCATTTACATGTTGTTAAACAAGCTTCAAAATCTCTAAATATTTCAGTTGCTCCTTTTGAATACACAGAGAACTGGCTTTCATTAAAGTCAATTCATATTCATCACATCCATTCACATAAAGCACATCTGTTTGTTTTGTTGTTTTTTTAAACCTAAAACAGACAGTTTTTCTTTTGTCTAACACAAGCGCATCTGTCTTATGGCCAGGACTGCCAGGCCTTTTTAATGTCAGGGGGCACCAAAAAATGACTTTTTATGTAATCTGCCTTTTAATTATGCATGTCATGAAATGCTGGGACATCTGATGATAAAAACGAGGAATCTGCCAGTGTTAAAGCTTTTAATTTAAATGGAGCTTTGTATGGGTCACTGCAATTTTAATATAAGAGATTTAATTAAGATCTGAAAGATTGTTGAGTATGAGTTTGACATGGTTTGATTTGATGCATCTCTACAAGATATCAAAAATAAATGCATACTTTAAATCAGTCTATCTTCACATCACCTACAATGAGTAAAAACTGAATTTTTTTCATGATGATTTAATGATTTCTCTATATAAATAGTTTAAAAAGTAGACAATGTGCAAAGGTAAAAGGTACAAAACATTTTAATGGATTCAATATAATGCAGGACAATTTTTATAGTTAATATAGATTACAGCAGAGATTTCCTAAATGTGTTCTCATTTTAAAACTGGATTTTGACCAATTCTACTTGGCAAAATTGCTCTTGCATCATCAATTTGGACAAAGATAATTTGTGAACAGTATTTTTTAGTCATTATACAGATGTTCGATTGAATGCTCCACTCCAGAACATAAGCCCATTAGTCCAGAGACTTGGTCATTGCATGAATTATCTTGTGCGTGTGAATGTCTTCATCCCATGATGCACTGCAAATGATAAAAGCAGATGTTCAAAAGCTTGGGGTCAGTAAGATGTTTTTTATTCATTCTTTTTTTTATTCAGTAAAGATAACCTAAATTGATAGTAAAGGGGAAAAAAATACAACGAATATTGCATTTCTATTCCTCAAAGTATCCTTTAAAAATGTATCACAATTTTTGCCAAATATATTAAACAGCACACCTGTTCTCAACATTGATAATAATCAGAAATAGCATATTTTTCAATGCTTTATCTGAATGGACATTCGGTGTTTCACTCTTGGTGTGATTCTTGTTTCCTGAATTAGAATTAGGTTTAAAATCACTTGATGATTTTCCACAAGGGATATAAAACACCCAAAGATCTTTTTCATAATGTGGACATATCTAATATAGAAAACCCATCAAACACATCTTTGTGGCCCCATCTCTGTCGTCCAAGAAACGCAGCTGTAGTATTTACAAGTGCCAATATAACACACCACAAATTACAGGTTTATCATGTTATAACCAACAACAGAAATTTACAGTGTGTGTTTTACAAGCAGCTGTAAAACACACAGAAGTAAAAGCTATCAGGTGTCTGCTGTGTCTTTAATATTCTATGACAAAGTTGAAAATACATGACATTAAAATTCCAACCAAATTAATGCTGTTTTTAGCCTAAAAGATCTGTGCTGTCAACTCAATTTCACAAAATTAGCCCAAAGGCGAACTTGACCTCTCTGTACTGTCAGCTGAAGATGCTTTAGCGCTCAGAAACCAGACGCATCTACTTAAAATCACAGCTGAGACAAAAATCCTTCAAATGTTTCAGAAGAACTTGCACGAGGAAACACCATCCAATCAATTCCTAACGTGTACAAGCCCAACCCCCAAAATGTTGCCATTTTACTCAAAAATATGTCACATTATTGAACTAAAATAGGTTATGCATGAATATCTCTTGAATTTGTTCTGATTTCTTTAGTAATAGCTCAGCACATGACGGCACTACAGAGAGCCGACGGCGTCTCACCAGTTTGATATTTGCAGGCAGTCCTTCCTTAGTCGCTCTCATCTCACCGAAGAGAGCATCTCTTTCATCACATGAATAAAATGATCACACAAAGTTTCCCTGCAGCTTTCACCTCCTGCAGTCATTGAGCGTTGGATCATTCACAATTAAAATGTTGATTGGCTGAAAGGGATGTTTTCTTCACAGCCAATTTGTTGTTATTCAGCTTAATTCTGTGGCCTGAGAAAGCATCCCGCACACAAGCAGAGAGGAAGATGTGATAGGCATCTCAGCTTTCCGCAAGCTCGTTTGTGCAGAACATAACAGACAGGCTCCCCTACAGCCTCGTAACGGGTCCGAAACCACCAAATGAACAGTGGAGCTGTGAGAAGAACTTTCTGCATCTATTTCTGAGGCTTGTGATGGAGAGAGATGTAACCACTCACTCGCTGATGCACACTTCAATCTGATTAGTAGTATTATAGCACTAAATGTGGTTCTTGGCTCGTAATCAGCACCCTCCTACTTCCACTCCCTTATGACAATCTACATCCCCTCAAGAAGCCTGAGATCTGCGAGCGAGCGACGCCTCGTGGTGCCATCACAGAGAAGCACGACATCACTTTCCAGAACGTTTTCATTCACCGTTCCTGGCTGGTAGAATGAACTTCCCACCCCTATCCAGAATGCGGAGTCAATGACAATTTTCAAGCGACACCTGAAAACTCATCTCTTCCGTCATCACTTGACTTCATCTTAAAAAAACTTCCTTAACTTTGCTCTCTTTCCCTTAACCTCTCCTTGTCTGGCTAGTATTTGCTCTGAACAATGCCTAGAACTTAGTATTACAAGCACTTCCTGTGTCTGTTTGCCTCTTTATAATGTATCACTTATTGTATTCCTCAATTGTAAGTCGGTTTGGATAAAAGTGTCTGCTAATGAATAAATCAACCTGGTCTCATAACAATACGTACCTCTGTGCACTTTGTGCGACACTGTTTTATGTACCTTACTGCACGTTTCGCCACACTGTCAAGAGCAATGTCCACTGATTGGCGCTAAAACACAGGTTAAATACGTGAACCCTGGCACATTTTTATTACTTAGATATAGGTACATATTGCTGTGTTTTTATTACGTTGCTACAGGTACGTATTGTGATGGTTTAGAATTCAAATATCTGCGTCTGTCCCTAAAAACTAATGCTCTATCTATATATATATATATATATATATATATATATAATAGTGTGGAAATGCCAAGTAACACAATTACATTCAATAATCTTTGTATTATTTGCACACAAAAAAATAACAAAAATAATTAAATAAAAAATCATGTTTGTGCACCCAACTGTTGACATATAGTAAGTGTATAGAGATTCCCTTCAAATATCCATGTCTAAGTGAGACTAGAGTGACCTGCAAACTATCAATGCTATTAAAGCATTGTATATGTCAAGCAGCGGCTCACTGAGAAATCGTGGGATGCTTGTGATTCCATTCAGAGCTAGTTAGCATGCTCAGTGCTTTATATCTGCGGCTGACAGGGTCTTACAGCAAGATCAGTGGAGAGCAGCGATTGATGGATCGTCTCAGGTGCGCAGACACTCACTGACATGTCAAGAGCAACAAAGAACATGCTAATGAGCCACTGTTTGTATGTTTGTGTGTGCGCATCTCTCACACTCGCTTAGCTGAAACAAGTTCAGATTGGAATTAATAAATTTGGCTGGATATCGCTAAACCCTTATGGCATTTTCTGATCAGTAATATTGAGTTTACATACTAATAATGAGTCTGTTTTCTACATAAATACTCTACATTTTAAACAAAATATTTTTTATGTTTAATTAATATATATATTAATTAATATATATATTAATATATATATATATATATACACATTCACATATATATACACATATATATGTTAAATGGCTATGATTTCTCTCTTCACCCACAGAAACTGGTTAAAAATAATTTAACAGGGATCAGTATTGGGTCAGTATTGTCAGCAATGCTTGCTTTTACTCATAATTCATATATATATATATATATATATATATATATCAATTTGCACCGGCTATGTATATGAGCTGATTTTGTGCATTATTCTCCACATATCTGAACCCTAAACACGTTTTGTCAAAAAAGCTGGTACAGTCCACTTTCAAGGCATCACAAGTTCACGTTTTACTGCAGAAGCCGACAAGCGCCTTGTTGATTTTGAACAGAAGCCGATAAGTCCATTTTAACGAATCAGAGCACTGTATTCAGGTCAGGTGACAAGGCTGCTTTCACTTTGGAAAGACATGCTCGCAGAGAGGAGTTTCGTCAAAGCTGACTAAAAGTGATCGAGGATGGATAATTTCGATGAACTTGATGAACCTGTGATATCTTCTTCATGGAGTAGCCTAAAGGAAAATAAAATCTGAAACGTGTTCACAATACCTTGTAAAAGCAGCATGTTACAATGGTGAGGGAGAATATCTGTGTATTGCTGTAATCACATCCATACAGTCTATGATCACAACAACAACGTTTGTCAGGCATCTACATTGTTAGCTGAGGAGATTGCAAAGATTAAACAAGTGTTTTTTATCATTTTTTATTCTAAAACCTGAAATGTGGAGAAACCCAACATAAAACAAACATTTAATATGTTAAAAAACATACTTTCAATTAACTTTAATTTAGTAAATTCCCTGTAGGTTGTTATCACTTAATCAAAACAACCCAACTGCAGTTTAATTGATATTACTTGGAATGTGCAATAAAAAAATAATAATATATATATTATACCCTATACATGAGAGTACTTTTTATTACCACATATGACTTTGTTTTAGTTTTTTGCTCTACATATGCATGCATATCTCTATAAATTCCTTCAGTGAATCAGGCTGTAAAATGTACAGTGTCAGATGAAGGTTGGTCCATGACAGAGGCTAAAATGAATTCTCAATCAATCCTTCTCTCTTCTCCTTTTTAAAACAATTTCCATATTCATTTGTCCTCAGAAGCCTGAAGAACTCATGCGTTTCATGTCTAACACAAAGTAAAGAGGAGCACATGCAGGGCTAATGAGGTCTCGAGTGGATTTGTCCGGGTCCAACCTTCACTGCAACACAAAATGACCCTTTAGTTAATCCAATTACTCTTCGATCATGATCAAAAAAGCATAAGCCTATGAAATGATCCCATCAGAAAGGCTGTGTTACGGTCCTCTCCACCTAGACCTTCTCTTGTTGAGGAGGTTAAAGCCTTAAATCGTTGCATTTCTATTATTTCAGGCTATTTTCAAATATTTCATGCAAAGTTTCCAATTTCTAGTGCTCTATAAATGAAGCTACAGGAATAACATGACACATGTTTTCTGTGCTGCATGAGCAACAATCTACAGGATCTTCAGATGCAATTCTATTTTGCTTTTTAATATTCTGACTGTCCTATAGAGTTAATCAAACTTTGCTTAATATTGAACTTCAGGCCGCTGACAGACTGAGTCTGCGATATTTCTTTGTTATGGTCAGCGCATTTCAATAAGCCTCCGCCCCAGAGTTGGGATGAGATAAAGTTTATTAATAATTTACAGGCGGTCCTCGTGGCCTGAGCTACGCTGGATCATTTAGGCTCGAAATCACACCTCGGTCTACTGTCTGCTTTCTGTCAAACGCAGCTTTGTGTCACTATTTCCAAGGTCAAAATACTGGTAGCATTAGATTACAGTGAGATGTCAGAGACTAAAGAGACTCTCAGGGCTGTTTGGATCTCAAAAACTCCTTCAGAAAGGTTCAGAACAATCTACAGAGCAATCCATCACGCCGCTAGCTGTATGACAGCTAACTTCCTGTGTGGCCTAGAGAGAGAGATTCATGGGTCAGGTGCCATTCATAACCATAACACTCCACCGTTCAGATACAATGTGTCAAGAAGGCCGAGTTTCTCAGTCAATCAGTAGTGGAACTCAGAGGTTCTTAAACTGCGGATATGAAAATCAATATTAATATATATATATATATATTTTTTCATATTTAAACAAGATTACAAGTTTAAGACATCTTAAATATTTGAAATTTTGGATTTATAAACCTCTCTTTCTCACACACACACACACACACACACACACAAGATTAAAGGGATCTATCTCATAAACATAAAAAAATTATTAATAAATTGTAGAATGTAGAATAATAAATGTAATACAAAAATAACTTTTTACAAGTGATTGACCTTTATTTTAGATTTTTCTCAGAAAATGAAATATGTCAATCATTTATCCTAAGCTCTTTACTGACACTATCAAAAAATCAAAAAACTAAAAATCACATTCTACTTTTTATAAATTGCTGCTTGTGATGAAAATGCTGCCATTCTCAATTTGTATAAATACTTAATTTTCAGCTAAATAAGTATTTAAGTTGAATATTATTTACATTGAAATATTGAATGGCTGTGATAAGGGTAAAACATACTTCTAAACATAAGTCAAGCAGCAAAACTTAGTGATGAATGCACAGTAAAAAGACCGCTATAATGTAACTCATATACTTTAATATATTTACTTCTACTAAAAATAAAAAAACCTTCTCTGTGGATACTTTTAATACTTCACAAATATATTGATATAAATGCAGAACCCTAAGCTGGATTTGTTGTAAAAATGAAGTGCGGGTAGTCAGGGTTCCAGCATGTGAAGGCGTTCATCAGCCGGCCGTGAGATCTGCGGCTCATGGTGAGAGTCTGATGTATAGGTTCTGTGCAGGAGGCGGTACTCTGACAGGAACACAATGAAAAACAACCCCTTCTACATACGGTCCTGCCAAACTGTCAAAGAGACGGCTTCATCTGCCATTCCTCACAGCTGCACGATACAAAGAGCCCACCATCAGCACTGAAACACCAGCCTGTGCAAGACGGTAAATAAATGTACATTACAGTGCTTTTGTGGATTAACACCTGCGCTGGACCATCGAATACTTCACTAAAGAGAGGACAGATATTTGCCATTGCTTCGGAGTATTGCCATTATAGTTGCAAACTCCCACCAGGGTTGTTATAGTTAACGCACACTATATATATGTATATATATCTATATTTTTCCAATAAAATAACCTTAACTGAAATAAACTATTTAAAAAAATGACTAAGAAAAACACAATTCAAATATTAATAAAACATTATAATAAATACTAAAATAATACATTATAATAATAGATAATAAATTGACACTGTAACTTGCAGAATGGCAGCTTTATTATTGATACTGTATATAATATGCAAGTTATTTGTGCATTAACTCATTTCAAAATGCATGAATTTGTGAATGCATAATTAGATGCATTTCCATTCATGTACAGAACTTGCATAGAGTTGTATAGAGTGTAAACCAAAAATGAAAACAGAAAACAGTTCCATCAAAGTATTGTAGCTAAAAACAAAGCAATGGCAACTTTAACATTAGTTTGAAACCACACGAGTCTGAGTTTAGTGTGCTGGAGCAGAAACATGTTTAAAGTGCCAGTGATAATTTCACCGACTGTCTTCTTCTCCCATGACTTGAGCAAAAGGGGTTTGATATCCGTTTTTGATATCTTTCAGCTCAACCCAAATAAAGAAATCTCTTGAGCCGCTCTCACCCCGTACTCGAACACAGTTATGCCAACTTGCATTTTCTCCAGCATGCACAGACACTACATCTGGGCCGGTTCTGCACTGCTGTCCCAGTTCTTCACATCAAAAAGAAAATACCCAGTCCACACGCTCAGTGGGATCGGCCTCTTTAGCCTTACATTTTCAGTGTTTGTGAGAAAGTTTTAGTTGTGGAAGCTCTATAGTGTGTCTCCGGAGCTCTCGAGTGATTTTCTAAGTACCTCTGTAAAGAAGATTTCTCCGAGGCTTTGGTTGGATTCTTTATCAGGCCTTAATCTGCTCTAGTGGATCTGATAGGTCTGCACATCACATCTAAGACTTCTTTCTTGACATCTTCTTGCAAATGCATGACTGAAAAAAATCACAAAGTTAAATAAGATACACAGAAGGCTCATTTAAACTCTGAGTGTTTACATACACTACAGGTCCAATGTTTGGGGTCAGTAAGATTGTATAATGTTTTTGAAAGTATAGTCTATGCTCAGCAAGGCTACGTATATTTGATTAAAATACTGTAAAAACAGTAAATACGGGTCTGCATTTGCATGGGTTTAAATCAAATATTTTTTGTTGTAAGGGCCAATTGAAAACAACTTTGGGCATCAAAACCACTCTTTTCTTGGTAAATCTCCTTGGTTTAAAAGATTTAGGTAATTATCAAAGGTATTTAATTTTCCAATAAAATATGAATTGTTTTTATATGATTTGTTACATTTAATTTTGACTCTATTAAAATTTAAAATAACTTTTGTATTTGAACATATTAATAAAATATAACTTATTCCTGTAATGGCAAAGCTGACATCTAACAACAGCCTGGGTTATTACAATTAATCAAAGCTGAAACTAAAATTAAAACCCTAAGAAAGTATTATTAATAGTAATTATTTTAATAATAATAATACATTTCTTACATTTCACTACTGATTATACCCTGTATGATTGTGTATGTGACGAATAATAAAGAACCTTGAACCTAATAATTATTTTTTTTTTAGCTAGTTGCAAAGCAACACTTCTCATTGCAGTTTAGCTTCATTTAATAAAATAAATGTAAAATTGTTTATTGAATAATAAAATGACTAAAACAACAAAATTACTAAAACTTCAACTAAACGTAAAATGAAAACAGATATATAAAACAAAAACATTCAAAACAGATTAAAAATAAAAAGTATAATTGTTTTTCAGATCTCTTATGTCTCAAAAATGACACAATTACTGTCTTCAGTGTCAAATGATGTTTTAGAAACCATTATTATTATCTATGTTGAAAACAGTTGTGCTTAATATTTTTGTGGAAACAGTAAAACATGTGTAGGCTTCTCTGATAAATAAATAAACCAATAAATAAATACATTCATACATGCATAAACAGCATTTATTTGAACAAATAAATAAATTAGTGTCTTTAAATTTTGATGAATTTCTTGCATCCTTGCTGAATAAAAGCATTAATTTATTTTACAATCAATTTCCTTAAAAATAGTGCACATTATAGTTTGCTATATAAACTCAATTTGCTGCCAGAATGTTCTGGGTGTTTGCTAGGGCTGTTGCTATGTGGTTACTTACCGGTCCAAGTCAGAAGAGCCCATGTAAAGCTTGATGATATTCTAAGTGCGATTGTTTTGAAGAGTTACACACCTCTCCTCTGTCATTCATGAACAAAAGTAACAGTGATGCTTAATTACTGCAGCAAGCACCACTAACAGACATGTGATAATTACTGAACATATACAGCATGTAAATGAATTTACTTTCACAAACGGTTTCATATTTCAACCCGAGAGGCCTGTATTCTGAACCACCTGTTCTGCACAAGTGGGTGTAATTGCTTTTTGGATGAAGTAGCCGTTGTGCTGTATCGTCTCCAACTATTTGCATGGCAGTGACAGAAAGCCTTTAATCCTGTGTATGTTATCGCTGCTATCTGCAATACGGATGCCAGGTTGGTCACCGGTTTAGGAGTCAGCGATGATCAGAGGCAACACAAATAAGCCCCCTCGCTGAAGCATTACGGAGATTGCATCTGAGGGAGGGACTGATTGTTTCCAGTTTATCTGATATTAGGGGAAATGGATTATTCAGACGCTTCAACAATTGTCTTTGGAAGCCCGTGGCAAGAAAACTCATTCGCCTGATCGTGAAAGATACAGGCCCAATGCGGCCGGACGGCTTTCTTTATAGATACCAGATGGGATTTTAGAGAGGACATTTCCTGCCTCTGAGGATGAAATAAATGTACGACAGATAGATTTGTTTTTTTGCCAAACATCCAGTTGTTTGTCAGAGAGAGAGAGGATACAGTGCTTTCAGAGATCACTGTATGTTTGTAGTGTATTTTCTTTAGCTATTAGAATCCGACTTCTGTTCTGATGCTCTTACAACCAGTCTGAGTCACACAGATGGCATTCAGCATCTGAACGGTGCAGAGAAAATCCCATAATGGAGAATAAATATAAAAAGTGCTGCAGTTGCACACATACAGTAGGGTCACCAAATCCAGTAACCTGTTAGGATTCCTTGTTGAATTTGGTGACTATCTGCAGCTGTTCACATCTGAGCAATATGCTTTCTAAAATACAGACTAAAAATGTTTAGATATCACCAGCTGTATATCTGCAAGTGTTCACATCACAGAAAAACATCCCCAGACTGAATCTGGGTGACATTAAAGCCACTTAATAATAGAAGAGGGTAACAGATTTTGGTAACCTGCTGCTGTCAGATTTGGTTACTCTGCTGTATCTCTTCAACGGTTCATATCAGACAAAAATGCTTCCTAAAATACAAATAGAGCAGATTAGACATCAGAAGGGTGGATTTGGATAACAAATAATGTAATTGTGTTTAAATAGAGAGAGATTTTGCTTTCGTGCTTTATTGTTTGACTTATATAAACATTAAATAAATAAATAAATATATAAAATAAAGAAGTTTAGACATAACCAGGCTGAATTTGTGTAACATTAAGACTGATGAAAATTCAGCTTTGTAACACAATAATAAATTATATTTGGAAGTATATTAAAATTAAAAAAACATTACTTTATATTGTAATAACATTTTCAATATTTAAGTTTTTCTGTATTTTTCATCAAATAAATTTAGCCTCAATGAGCATAAGAAACTTCTTTAAAAAACATTAAAAGTCATACTGATCCCAAACGTTTGAGCGGCAGTGTATATAGATCAAAATTATGACAGTCAAAATTATGAGATACCAAGTAATAATTATGATGCAATTTAAGGTACAAAGTAATAATTGAGATTTTTTTTCAATTTAAATAGTTATTAAAATGGCAAAATTATTAGTTAAAAGTTGAAATTGAGAAAGTAAAAAGTATATCAAAACATTGAGATACTAAGCATGAAATATAAGATACAAAGTAAAAATAAGATTATAAAAAAGGACAAAAAGTCAAAATTAGGAGATTTTACGTTATAATCATGAGATATAAATTCAAAACTGAGAACGTTAAAAGTATATCAAAACAATTATTATGAGAATTATGAGGGTGAGATACTAAGTAATGTGAAAAATTAGATTGAGATGTTACAATTATGACAAAAATTGAAATTATGAGATACTAAGTCACAATTATGAGAAAATTCTAAATTTAAACAGAAATTATGAGTCAAATTACAGAGAGTTGATTATGGAAAAATTGACAAATTTGACTTTTTATCTCATAATTATGACTTTTCTTTTCATTTGACTTTTACGTAATAATTATGGTTTACAAAAAATATATATATAATTGTATTTACATGTAATGGCTTTCAAATTCATTTCTACAAGACACGGTGAAAAAATTATATAAAAAAGGATATTATGAGATGAAAATTCTAAGATGAAAAGTTATGAAAAAGTAGAAATTATGAGATGAAAGATTTAAATTGAGATTAGGTATAAAAAGTATATCAAAACATTAAATTATGAGACACTAAGCTGAAAATGAGATCAAATCAAAATGATGACAAGAAAGTTTAAATTATGAGATATTAAGTCATAACTATGGTATAAAAATTATAAACATATTTAAATTCTCTTTGAAAGAGTCTAATTATAGTCAGCTGGGACACACATTACTTTTTATGTAATAACTGACCCTTCACAAAGACCGTCCCCCTTAGTTACTGTTGCTATGTCCGTCAAGCCATGTCACTCTCACGCACGTATCACTGTAGTGCCTCAGTTCAAGTGGCATGTGAACCGATCAAAATGGCGTTATGATTGGTCAGATCGCCTGTCAATCAAGCTCCCTGGAGGGTCAATTGTGATTTACCAAAGAATGATTTCATGGCAATGGGCTTCCATACTAACTTCTACAAGACAGGGTGAGCATTTTTACCAGTCTACAGGAATACAAAATCTATCATGACTTGTTTTCAAGATTTCACTACTGTAGGTTGCCACAAAAAACATTTCTGATGAAGAACTAGTCACTGGATTTGTTCTTTAAAGACCTTTGAAGAACTGACCAATGAAATGTTCTTTGGGGAACCCAAAAATGTTCTTCTGTGGTATCACTAAAACCCCCTTTGTTTTTACAAAGGATATTGTATAGTTCTCCCTGGCTAGACTTTGTAAGGTCTTGACAACATGCTGCTATCAGGGTGATGGTACGAGTGGACAGCACAATGTTGGGCACTCAACACTTGTTAGTCATACCCTCCGTTAGCCCTCTCCATCTGTCACTTCTGGGTTCAGTGTTTATCACACGAGTTCCACAAGCTCCTCTGGAGGTGGCACACTGTGAAGTTTCCCAGTCCCAGAGCGCCCTGGAGCTGCGGAGGAGACTTGATCTCTGATCAGAGCTGAAGCTGAGTCGCTCGCTCGCTTTGTCACATCCAGTCAAGCCTTGCCAGGCTTTGTGTGAACTTCCTTCATGTGCATGAAAAGAAAGAGGTCCTATTTTGGAATTTGATGATATTGTGCGTGTTAAAAAGTGAGCATGTGCGTTCATGAGATCCTAAAATTGTTCAGGAATCAGTTGCCGTTCCCTTCGTACCCTGTAAGATAATGAGAGGGTGGGGGGCTAGAAAGAGAGCAGGGGTGGGGAGAGAAAAGAGAGAGCAAAACTTTGATGATGGGGAGAGAGTTGGGTACGGAGTGGGGAAAAAAGAAAGAAAAGTGAAAGACATGACTCAGGGGAGGAGGGAGGAGATGAAAGGAGAGGTGCCCGGTGGTCAGATGATGCAATTTAACATTGGCATATGGCATTTTCTACTGCCTGCCTAAAATACACCAGGTAAACAGATGCAATCAAACTATCTGAAAATCAATTACTTCAGTGGGATTGCTCTTGCCCAAAGACATGCTTTAGATGTATGTCTAGAGGTCCTGGAAGGAGCTGGAGGACTGATATCCTGCCAGGGGTCACCTTTCACACAGGTCACTTCCACTGATGTGCAAATCCCGGATCTGAGGCGTCGAAAGCCCAGATGATTTTATTGACATGGAAATCATTTCATCACTTCAAACTTCAAAACAAATTGTCATCCCTAATTTTAATTTAACTTGATGGAAATACAAATAGATATTTCACTTTTCATCATTGTAATGCAATACATAAATTCTACATTTTTTAAACATAAATATAAACAAATCTATCTAAGAATATATTATTTATATAACCATGATATGAGTATATTGGGTATTTTTAACCAAAAAAAAGGTGAAATAAATAAAATAATGATATTTGATGAAAATCTATAATTTATATCATGTTGACATGATTACATTGGGTCATGTTTCAAAGTTTAATATATATATATATATATGTATATACAATTTATTAATAATAATAATTGTATATTTTGTATTACTCCCACTCAATACTTATCCTTTTTTTATGTTCTTAATTAATTTTGCAACAGATTCCCTTACTGAACTAAACTGACCTGAATGACACAATTAATAAAAACATAAACAATTACATTTCATAATTGATTAATGTATCTCTCTCTCTCTCTCTCTCTCTCTCTCTCTCTATATATATATATATATATATATATATATATATATATATACAGTATATATATAAACAGACAAACGGCAGAGATGGTCTATCAGCAGCGCAGCAGAAAGTCTGTTATAAACACATACTATAGAGCAATCAAGCCAGACAGTGCCAGACAGCGCTTGAATGCATTAGCGGTATCTGTAAAAAAAGAAAACTCATTACTCCTTACTGATGTAACAGGGAATAATCTGTGTTTGGGCACAGCAGGAAGAGCAGGAGACAACGTTTTATTTTCTAATGGCAGCAGGGAAGGTAAATGTCTAGCTGTGCTTCTTTGAACACTATGGTAGAATAAATGAGGGTTTAAAGGAGCTCCAATAATACAGAAAGGAATTGCCCATTATAAAACCATTTCTCCACTGTTCTCTACTCTCCCAATGAGTCTGATGGCTTTGATCTTCCCGATCATAATCACGGATATCTGGAATCACCTGAGATGATGTTGATGTCTCCTGCTGTTCAGATGGACTATATATAGATGGACTGCACCAGCAAAACCTCATTCACTGGTTATCCCTAATGCATCAAATCTCTACTGTGAAGTTACTGGGTTTTCCAAATTTGTAGTCCAACTATTTATCGCCGCATCAGTTGCATGCTGTTAATTACACTGTGTAAACAAAAGTGGCCAATACTAACAGTCACGGCTGGTACATTTTTTTCTAAATCATCTTGAAATGGGTCAAATGAATGTTTGCTATCAAATGAATAATTTACATTTGTAAATACATTCAAATATATATTTTTTGTAATGTAAAAGTTTGTAATAATATTTCACAATATGACTTGTTGGATTTTTTACTGTATTTGTATCTATCTCAAAACATGTAAAAATCATCATATATATAGTAGTAGAAAAAATTATAATTTATAATATTTAATTTAAAATGTATGAATTATATATAGAGGTTAAATATGACTATATTGAGTATATTGGGATATTTAATCTAAAACAATAAATAAACAATACAAATATATTTATATATTTTTTCATCTCACTCGTTTTTTTTAGGTAAACTAAATGTTTTATAATATTTATTATATACTTTACAATATAAGACATGTTTTTTTTTATTATGACGTGTCCAAATATTTAATATTACATCACACAATTTTGTTATAGTCTCAAAAAATATTTGTTGCATTTACAAAATCATTGCTACTGACAGCACACCACACGTGCAATATACACACATTAGGCTGAAAAACAAAACTGATTATTCCTTATATTAATCTTGCAAATGTTCAGCTGCAAGTTTGGACTTAACTTTTGCAAGTGTAACAAGATGCTTCGTGTGAAGTGTTACCATGATGTTTGACACAGTCTTGTATCCTTACAATCTTCCCGCTGTCAGTACAGAAGGTCATGAACCAGGAGACACTGAGCTTGTTTCCCGGTCGCATCGGCAGGTTGGTGTTGAAGGCAGTGGAGGAGTCAAAGATCACACCTCGGGCTGTGGAGCAAGCTTGTCTGCTGCTTCGTGATCGGTGGCTAGACAGCAAATGGCCTGTAGAGTCTCCAGAGACCAAGGCGCTCCGTCATTGACACCGGGACCATGCAGGGAGTCGTCCAGAGGTAACACACCTTCATCATCCTCAGAGACACAGGACACAAGTAATGAAGAGCCCCATGGAGCGGCTGACACACGTCCTGAGGGCTTCCTGTGGCCTCCATCAAGGCCCTGGGCTTGATTTCCTCAGCTCTCTCCTCATCAGCACAGATCATCTTGAGCAGGGCTGGAGACTTCAGAATGATGTCACGAGGAGGCGGAAACATACCTGAGATGGTTTCATGAGGACAAAAATATTTTATTATACATAATAATTATATTTAATATATATATAACAAATCGTTCCCATTAAATTGACAATTGTTAAAAAATATATAAAATGAAACATACTTTTATTTTTGTGACATATTAACCTCTCTATATAATTAATAAATTATAGACTACAGATTATACATTTACATGAAATATATAATATGTACTGTAATAAACATTCCCATTTTGTGCTTGATATGTGTTCTTTTAAGTCTTTCTTTTTCCACTCCAGTATATGAGAACAGCATGTGAAACTCCACTGACAGTTAATATGTAGTTTCACAGCAATACTTTTACTTTTAGGGCACAAACCTTCCTTCCACTTCAATACAGAGCTCAGCATTAACTCCAGTGAACTAGGACCTTTCCCGCAGAGGCCAATTTCTCCTCAGCGCTATCTATTGTTCCACTCCACCGTCCCTGAAATTATCTGTCCTTTCTGTCTCTCTCATGGTAAGTCCTGCAGTGAATATTGCAGCAATTAGCGGCTAGCAAAGTGCTACTTTTGTGCTTAGATGAAATGTAATTTCCAATTAATGACACATTTACAGCATTCTGCACGCAGCAGTGAAAGGGCTGATGTATCTGTGAGAAGTTCATCTGGTCGGACCTCTGAAATATAAAGCATTATGGTAAATGATAGAGGAACCAGGAAGTGAGTGAAAGAGAGAAAATTAGGGTCAATCTTCAGTTAGAGGCACTTTTTAAAACATAATTTAAAAAAATGAACCTTTTTGAAAACTATGCTCATGTATTTTAAAACATTTACATTCTTGAATGAAGATCTGATCTTAGGGCTTTATCAACATTCAAGTGGATCTCAGAATTATGGGTGCACTTTAGATATTGATCTGTTGCAGGACAGTAGGTGTGATTTTACTGTATGATTTATTACTATTGGACTATGTAAATATTGGTGATGACTGGATGATGACATTCTTTAAATCTTCAATAAGCTTTGCTAATGAGTGAGAGGCTTTAATTCACAGGATCTAGGTTACTAAACATAATTAACTGAACAACAGGGTAATAGGTAAAATCACATTTATTATAAAATATATTTCCTTAAGTAGCAACTAGATCATGTATGTTAGACTACACAAGTCTTAATTGCATTTACCAGATTCAGCGCATCTTGATCTTGCATTTTTGTTGGATCTGGTGTACATATATATACACACACACACACACACACACACACACACACACACACAAAACCATTCAAAATCTGAGATTAGTACGTTTTTTTTCTCTCATGGTTACCCAGGCTGCATTTATTTGATAAAAAATACAGCAAAAATTGTAATATTGTAAAATATTATTATAATATAGCTCTTTTCAATTAGAATATATTTAACATTTACATTTATTTCTGTGATGCAAAGCTGAATTTTTAGCATCATTACTCCAGTTTTTAGTGTCACATGATCCTTCAGAAATCACTTGAATATGCTAAATGTGTTGTTCAGGAAACATTTATTATTGTTATTATTATTATTATCAATATTGCTGCTTCTCATTTTTTGGAAACCATGATGATTTTTTTTAGGATTATTTGATAAGTAGAACGTTTATTATAAAAATATTTTGAAACAATATAAATGTATTAATTTACCAGTGTCTTCTGATCAATTTACTGCATCCTTGCTGAAGAAGTGTACTAGACTAAATTTTGGACGTATATCTGAAAATGAAGTGTGTGTGTGTGTGTGTGCGTGCGTGTGCGTGCATTGCTGCATGACCAAAAGTATTATTTTCATTGTACAAAAAAAATATATACAAAATATTAAAATACATATACAAAATAAAAAAATTTAATGGAGTAGAATTTCTATTCTTTAAAATACTTTTTATAAAACTTATAGAGGAAAGAGAAGCCTTATTTAACCTTTCAATGGGGAAAAAAGTTAAAAGAGAAAAAATAAAATTATTATCTATGCTTTAAAACTAGAACACTTTAAGAAAAACTTGTCTTTACTACTATCATCCTCGGGGACAGTACAGTTTCCTTCTAAAAATATAAGAAACACCCACATACAGATAGACAGATGAAAGGAAGTAAAGCTCAGGACAGTAGCGGCCTGTCAGCTGAAGATGACTGCATTTGCATTAACATGCCTTCACAGCGCTGGTGGGGGGGGCGCTCGCTAATGGAAACCCTTCAAGGTGGCATTTTGGCTGCCCACTCCTTGCCATCCTTTAGTGGTCATAAGATTCGTGTTGACAGGCTATTAGAGCACAGCCTCGCCTGATAGAGGAGACTTGAGCGAGGGGGGGACGGCTTATGAGATGTACAGATGCCGTAGAGAATGATTGTTTATAGAGAACTGACCTTCTTCACCTCTACGCCCTCCTCGTATCAGTAACAAGAAATTATCTTCTATTTTTGTCGGTTATTAATTATGAGGCGTGACATGCTCTACTGGAATGGAGGATCACAGTCATGCTGATATATTTAATATAAGATGTTATCATCTTTGACTTTAGATGTCATCAACAGCAATATAGCAATGCAAATGCTGCGTGTCTTCATGTAAATAATTGTAATTAGTTCTTCACAGGGCATGATGGGATATGTTATCTCTACTGAGGGGCATTGCTGCCAGCTGCCCACTGCCCTGTCAATATATATCACACACTGTTTTATAGCGCTGGCTAAGAAACTGTTTATAAATAATTGCATGCTTTAAACAGTGATATAATCAAGACTGATGCATTCTGGGATGCAGATTTTGCTGTCAAAAACCCAGACCTCATCACAATTTGAAGGCTGATTTAAAGATGAATCATCCACACATGAATGTTATTGTCATTGACACTTGTTCATGGCATACTGTACTATCAAAACCTCTGTAAATTACACTAGGAACAAAGCCATTTTCCATCCTATGGCACCTTTAATGTTTTGAATATTTTCATGTTAGTTTTATTTAGAGGTTTTGTTAATTTTGTTGTTTTTGTCATTTTATTGTTTTTTGTTGTTTTTAAATGTCTGTATTTTTATTACAGTTCTAGTTTGATATTTTAGTGCAAATTAAACTAAATGAGAAATATAAATGTTGCCTTCTAAAATCTGTTAAAAGTTTTGCATACTAATTTCAGTTAAAGCAAAAAAACAAAAACAATTGTTTTATATATATATATATATACTTTTTTTTTTTTGCTTTAACTGAAATATATATAACTTAAATATATATATTTATTTATTTATTGGTTACATTTACATCAAATTACAATGGCTTGGACTTTTTGGCCCATTTAAGTAGAGCCAGAGTTATTTTACAATCACTGGGATATTATCTGAGTTTTATCTATATTTTGAGTTTTAGTAATTACACTGTGCACTTTTGTATTTATTCATACATTATTTGTAAACATCATAAGTTTAGATTTCTCCGCATTTAGAACAAGTTTTAAATCGCTCAGTGTATGCTTAACTGCATCAAAATCAGATTGAAGATGACTCTCAGCCTGATCCAGTGTCGATGCAGAAAACTAAATCACCATATCATCAGCGCATAAGTGAACACTTGAATGTGCAAGGTTATTCCCAATATTATTAATATATAAAATAAATAATGATGGCTCAAGGACCGATCCCTGTGGTACGCCGATCTTTACATTCCGAGTACTAGAAGTGAGTCCCTCTATATTTATACATTGCGATCTATCCGATAAGTAATTAACCTCTTACCTCTCTTGCTTCTTTTCACATTTAAATGACTCATTAGTCTTGGTAATTAAGCAGTGTCACCTTTAGCTGTGCGGCTAATGCTTGCTCAGCCTCTGATAAATTGCCGTCTCATGGAATTTCCTGTTGTTAAACAAGCACAGGTAGCAGAGACAAATGTTCAATCCACAGTAAATGCACATCACAGTCAGACCTCCAAACGACTGGCCATTGATCACGTTTGTGTGATGGAGCACAAACATAGAGACACAGTGGTGATTTCTGTCCTAAACCAGCTCAGTATGGCGTTCATTTATCGGACAGCGTCCGGGTTAGGCAGCGCTCGGATATTGAGCAATTCAAGCCAGCGTACTGTTCTGTTCTTGTTCAGGTCATGAGGTCTCGCTGTAAGACTTGAGGTTGCCAAGACTACTTATTCTTAAACTTTTACTTTGTATCTTAATGATTTTGCAGGTGCTGTATTTTTGTTTTCCCATATTTTATTGGCCTCTTGATTGCTGTGAAGGCAATCGCACCCATTTAGGCCAATAGGCTTTGTAAAACAGCACAAAGGTAAAACATTATTTTTTTATAGTAAAAATAAAATAAAATCTATCAATCTGTCTTTCAGTCTGTCTGTCTATCTATAAAAGTGTTGATTTATAACCAGTCTTTTATGTAAATATAAAACAATATGTTATAAAAAATAAAGTGTTTATTACATTATATTCTATTGTTATGCAGAATATCCTGCGGTTTGGAGGTGAAAGAATATGCTCTTAATCTTTTACCTCTCTTGCTACTTTTAACATTTAAATGACTCATTAGTCTTAATTATTAATTGCCAAGTGGAAATGGTATATTTGTGATCCTGAAACACAAACCCAGTCATAAGTAGCATATGTATATTTGTAGCAATAGCCAACAGGTTTTATACTGTACAAACTGTATTTTCTAACCCTAACCCTAACCCTAACCCGCTGCCCTAACTCGCTGCCCTAACCCTAACCATAACCCTAACCCTAACCCTAAACCTAACCTAACCCTAACCCTAACCCGCTGCCCTAACCCGCTGCCCTACACCAACCCTACACCTAAACCTACCCCTTACAGAAAACATTCTGCATTTTTACTTTCTCAAAAAACTCATTCTGTATGATTTATAAACATGTATAAATGTCCTAATAAATCACCTTCTCCTTGTAATACCCATGTCATTATACAAATTTCCTCATTTCACACACACACCTGAGTTAGAGACACACAATATTCAACACAGTTGTGTTGAGTTTTCACAAGTATTCCACCATATAATGCCAACTTCTCTATTTCTCTATACATATCATCTGAAAAATATCCTGGATGTGAATAAATATGAATATTCATATGTTTGTTTGGTAATTATCTGTTTTACATGTTTTACAGATTGTCTGGCTCTCTCTCTCTCTCTCTCTCTCTCTCTCTTTTTCTCTCTCTCTCTCTCTCTCTCTCTCTCTCTCTCTCTCTCTCTCTCAATTTGAATAAATCTTTGCACATGTTGAAATAAGAGGATTTGGTCTCTCCCCTATTCCGTTAATGAGCTGAGATACACACTTACGGATCGACATCACATTAAACAAACTCTGGATATCATTTCCACATTCATCTTCATAAAGTCGAGCATTATCCAATAGGCCTATACTCGGAGTGCTCACAGCAACCCTGCCTCTGCATTTAAATCCATGTGTTAAATCTGTCTTTTAAAGAGCACCGTTCCCTGAAGTACACTGCTGAGCAGCGGCGCAGATGACATTTGACAGATAATTGAGATCTTTGTTTCACTCTCCTGGGAGTCATGTGTTTGCATCTCGTCTGTAATAGGTAAAGAGACGTCTGTTGTGCAGTGGTGCTGTGTGTAATGCTGAACCCTTGTGTGCTTTGAGATCCCTTAAGGCTCTTTTCACAGTTTTAAGTACAAACAATTGTATCTAAACATGCAAACACAAAATGCAAAAAAGATACTTATGTTTGAAATGCATGTTCAGCGTTGTAATCTGTTTACATATTGTAGAAGTGCACTTATACAAACTGTGTATATTTGCTCCACAGAAGAAAGAACGTCATATGGGTTTGAAACAACATGTTTATATTGATTTTATATTATTATTATTATATTATTTTACAAATTTAATACGATCACGTGTTAGCAAATGTCATTTAATGTCATTGAGATTTTGAATAGAACTTACCTAAACTATTCTTACTTGCAGTCTATTGATTAAACATGAATATCAGTGTTGTTATTGTTGCTTAAAAATATTTTAAATTATAAATAAAATAAAATAAAATACAAATATTAGATGAAAACCGTAACTTTAAAAAAAACATAAAAATTATAAATGTTGCCTTGGCAGCTAATTTAAATATAATAAATATTTATTTATATATTACATTTATGCATTTAGCAGACACTTCTTATCCAAAGCGACTTATAGGATTCAGGCTATACATTTATTATCAGTATGTGTTCCCTAGGAATTGAACCCACAACCTTTTGCTTTGCTAGCGCAATGCTCTACCACTGAGCCACAGGAACATATTTATATATATATATATATATATATACAGTATAACTTTAAAACTTTCAAACACACATCTGGAATTGTGTCAAATCTATTCTGCTCATCAAGGCTGCATTTATTTTACCACATAATACAGTAAAAACAGTAATATTGTGAACATGTTTTACAATAGCTGAATTTTCAGCATTACTCCAGTCTTCAGTGTCACATGATTCTTCAGAAATCACTGTAATATACTGATTTGCTGCTCAAGAAACATTTCTGATTATTATTAATGTTGAATAAAATTATTCTACTTAATATTTTTGTGGAAATCGTGATACATTTTTTCAGATTTTTTATTAATACAAAGTTACTCAAAAATAAAATTCCATGTCATATTTGTTCAATTGAATTCATCTTTGCTGATTAAAAGTATTAATTTATTTAAGAAAGAAATGTGCTAATCAAAGGCTTCTGAATGGGAGTTTATGTCTGATATTGTCTATATTGTTCCGAATCTGAATCATTATTCAGGCAAGTACATAAATCTTCCTTCAAGCTGAATGATTAAGTGGGCAAAGCAAAGTTCATGATGTACGTGTGTTTAGAGAATCTTTCATCATCATGTACACATTGCTTGCTTGAAGTTGTGCATTATTGAGATCATTTATTTCAGGGTGATACAAGGAAAGAAGATCTGGAATGCTGATCAAAGCTGAATTACGTGATTCTCCCGCCTCATCTTGTCATGAATATCACTCATGCTCTGCCCATCATCAACAACTCCAAAGAGGAGAAACTGCCCTTGACCGTGGGTATTCTCTTTAGAGATGCTATGAATCCGAGGAGAAACAGTGCAAAGAATGATTACTCTTTAATGAGATTCTATTAAATAAAAGACCCTGAAGTTGATCGAGAGCCATTTTCATTGCATGGGGAGAGTTTGCTGTTTTGAAATGGAGAATTTCAAATTAATTTATGCCTCAGAGTTTGACAGCTCGGAGAAAATTTAAACAGACTTTAAAATAGAGCTTAAAACCTGGAGAGGATCTGGATGCGGAAGATTTCTTTAGTCTTAATGTGCTTCTTTATCTCACCCCTTCCACAGTCAATTAATCTTGGAGTTTGGGACAAGCAGTCTTTAGACGCTTAACCCAGACCACTTCCTGTGTGTGGCAGATAGGGTGCATCTGAGAGAGGTGTCTTCGCTGGTGACACTGGTACCGCCGCGTAATTATGCAGTCCTACCACGACGCAAGACGCGCATGCCCCGGCGACGGCGAAAGGGAAGAAATGCTAAATTTGACCTTTCCGAAACGAATCCCTGCGCTCACAGGCAGGTCTAATATTATTGCCCAGGGAGCGATCATTAGATAAGTTCAGCCCTTAGAAGAAGCCATGGCGAGGAGCAAGAACGCAAGACATTCCCAGCGGTCCCAAACCAGCATCATGAGAGCAAGAGAGGACAAGATAATATATGTATATGAATCTGTGAATGTGCAAAGGGATGTTTGTGAAACACAATAATGTGTATAATATTCAGAGTAACACTATAATGTGGATTCTAGGCTTCAGGATCAGCCTTAAAGGGACAGTTCACCCAAAAATCATCATTTACTCACCCCTCATATGGAAGTTCTAAGCGACCATGCATTATATTTTTGGGGGTAAACTATCCCTAACTATCCCTATTTATTGAAATGCTTATGTAAATCTCAGAATGAATAATTATTAGAAATGGAGAATATGGAGATATGGATTTTGTTGTTGAAATCATAATAAGTAAAAAAAAACATTAAGATCAGTGTTGTTAATTGTATACTAGAACTATTTTAAATAGTTGTTGTTAAATAAAATAAAGCTTATATAAAATGTATTTGAAATATTAGTTTAAACGTATTATAATTGTATTATATGAATGAATGATACACTTATATAGCGCTGTATTGTGTATTGCTGTACACCCAAAGCGCTTCACAATTCATGTGGGGGTTATAATTTAAATATATAATATAAATATACAGTGAATATGTATACATTACAAAATAAAGACATTTGAAATTGAAATATTAAAATTACTCAAATTAAAATAAATTTGAAGCAAAATAGACTGATTAAAAAAAACAATTGAATTGCTGAAATGCAAACTAAAATTAAAATGAGCAAAAAATAAATAAAAAAGACAAATAAGAACTGATAAAATATTAATAAATGTTATAATAGTATATAAATATTAGTGATTTTTTTCAATGTCTTAAGAAAATTTGTATCACAAAAACAAAATCAAGAATTTTAGATTTTGCAAAGCTATGTTAATGTGTTTTCTGTGTGAGAGGGGTTTGTATTTAACAGTAAAAAAATATGGTTTGTGGTAAAACACATATATTTGTTTAGAGAAAGACAGTGCTTCAACAAATTACAGAGAAAAAAATAGAAACATTTGGGGAAAGACAATAAATGAGGTAAATGTGTAGTTTATATGATAAATAACTGAGCAGATGGATAAAAGGGCAAAAGAGAATAAATCATGCAATTATGCATACTTGTGAATGAAATGTTGATCTCAGGGCTTCTTTATTTCTATCTGAATTCTACTTTGTCCAGCAGATTGACAGTGCATGGCAGACTATTGCTGAACGGTCAGTTTCAGAACCATCTTCCATAAATCACACATATTCTGCCCTTGATCCACCTGTTTGTGCCATAAGCACTAGTTATTCCACATCAGCAGCAGGAGCACCAGGGTTTGGGGTTTATGTCATATTTTCAGTGTTTGTACATTTGAAATGTCAAAATGGTTTAATTCTGAGAAAATCTGAATTGGATGAGTTTTATTGCATCGTTTGAACAAGAAATTTGTCTTGCTTTCAGTGGACAGGGAAAAAGAAGACACAAATAATTCTAAAGTAAAAAAGATATGAATACAAATGCTCAATATGACAAAAAAGCTATAGAAAAACATATGTACATTTTTGGCAAGGAGGACTCTGCAATATAGAAAGGTACAGGTTTTTAAATCAAAATGCTATAAGATTGTGATTATGTATTTGAGTGTCAGAAAGATGAAGTAGAAGTTCATGTAAGCAATTTGATTTGTTAATGAAAAATAATGTGTAGAAATTAGAAAATGTCAGTATCCCAAGTGACCTTGATTCATCTTTATTATTTAGAGTCTTGAAAATGCATCAAATCAAACCTGCCTGTTTAATCAAAGCCATTACTGACTGATCAGTCTTACCAGCCAAATGCATATTTTTCCATTTTATTGCCTTAAAAGGGCAGCGATCCAGAAAATGAGCTGGAATGGTGACCAGCCGCTTTAATGGAAGACCACAAAGCTGTTCCAATTAAACAGTATCTGAAGAAAACACACTAGTATTTATTTATTTATTTTAAATTTATCAATTAAGATTGTTTCAATCAGTTAATTATTTGTTTAATATTTAATAATTTTTTTAATTGATTGATTAAAAAACTAAATACTGTAACTGGGTCCAATGTGACCTGAACTTCATTCATTCATTCATTCATTCATTATTATAATGTTTTTGGGGCTGCAGGAATGTAGGATGGGAATCCATGTCAGATATTTTTGGCATTTAAAGTGAGTTTGATTCATACATTGATAATCCTTGATTTTGTTCATGATATGATGCATTATGCACTGTTGCAATTTATATGCAGACCTTTTCTGCTCCGAGATATTACTTTAAACCGTCAAGAAAACTGATTCCTTGTCAAAACAGAGCAACATTGTACTCTTATGGGCAATACATCCCATTTGTGATAAGATCAATGGCTAGCTAAGCAGTCCAAAAATTGTTTCACTAGTTAATTATAAATGTATTATTATATATTATTATTATTATTATTATTATTATACAGTTATTATATATTTACATTTACATTTAGTCATTTAGCAGACGCTTTTATCCAAAGCGACTTACAATTGGGAAGTACATAAAGCGATTAATCTAGAAGTGGCAAACAAACAGAGGAAGTGCCAATAACACCAAGTCTCAGGCATTGTTCAAATAAGTACATGCTAGCAAGGGAAGGAAAGAAAGATGAAGATTTTGAAAAAAAAAAAAATTTTTTAAGTAGTCAAGTAGAGTTGAAAGAGATGAGTTTTCAGTTGTTGCTTGAAGATTGACAGGGATCCAGTCCGGATGAGGGTGGGAAGATCATTCCACCGGCCAGGAACGGTGAAAGAGAATGTTCTGGAGAGTGATTTTGAGCCTCTGTGGTTTAATAGTGAGTGGAAGTAGGCGGGCTTCTGGAGGGGATGTAGATTGTAATAGTGAGTGGAAGTAGGGCTTCTGGAGTGCTAGTGAGTGGAAGTAGTGGTGAGCCTGTGGTTGTTTTATATGCAAGCATCAGTGTGTCTTGAACTGGATGCGAGCTGCAAATGGTAGCCAGTGCAAGGAGATAAAGAGAGGTGTAACATGGGCTCTTTTCTCGTTGAAGACCAGTCGTGCATTCTGCATTCTGAATCATTTGTAGAGGTTTGATTGTGTTTGATGGAAGTCCAGCTAGAAGAGCATTGCAGTAGTCCAGTCTAGAAATGACAGGGCCTGGACAAGAAGTTGTGCAGCATGCTCTGTCAGAAAAGGCCTGATCTTTCTGATGTTGTGTAGTGGAAACCTGCAAGATCCAGCAGTCTTTGCAATGTGCTCTTTGAAGGTCAGCTGGTCATCGAAGATTACACCAAGAAATATATATTATTTAAAAGTTGTAGCAGTATTTCTTTTTTTCTGCTAATGCAGCAAATGTGATGTACAAATCTAATGAATGTTCTTCATTTGTCTGGAGAAAATTGGGTTAGTTAATAGGATTTGGGGCTTTTTAGCTGTGTCAAGATCAGCAGGAAGTGATGTAATTCAGAGACACATGACTGCCTACCAACTCTGGGGAGATTAAATGTTCTTCCATCTCAAATGCATTTTTAAATATCTTGTCCTCTCCTTCTGTCTCTCTCTTTGTTTCAGCTGCGTGTAGTGTTTTAGAAGCGATGAAACATAATTCATCCTCTGCTGCTTCCATGAGCATGAGGTGAGGGAATAAAGCACATGTTCCTCAGAGCTTCAACAAGATGTTCCTCGATCCCGATTCCAGCTCAGAGCACCCGATGGCCTGCTTTCATTTTTTACTCTGGCTTTCACAGATATGATGTGACAGATGCCTGGTCACTGCTGGAATTTGTGCTTGGCCAGACAAACATGAGTCAAGCAATTACTGTCACTTTGGAGGACGAATTAAACACAGAAGCATATGCACGTCGAAGGTAGCTGCACATACAGATGAGGAAATTCAAGGGTTTGAGTTTATTCTCAAGGACAGATGCTTAAGGACAAGGGAGCTTTTATGCAACTCATCTAAACAGGCCTTGCAGATAAATAAAAACTCTATATAGGGCGCATGTCATGTATGTGCTGAAATCAATATGTGTACTTTTTTGAGAATTAGAAACCTCAGAGGAGTACATGAATGTATAAACTGAATTGAATGAAAAAAAATCCCTCCATTTCACTCCCATTCAAAAAATTGCATCGTGACATAATAGCAAGAATATTAAGCACTTTTCCTCAGAACGATTGAGTTTGAACTTTATTTATTCTCAATTTAGTCTAATATTTCATTAATTATTTCTGTGGTGATTCTCATTAGCTTCAACCTAATAATGTTTGTTTTAAAATAAAATCAATGTTCAACAGCAATTTTAAGCATGAATTAAGTGCATTGCAACATATATTGTCATAATAAATATATATTTTAAATGTTATATATATATATATTTATATATATATATACCTTTTCGATTCCTGTAAAATTTGTCTAAAACGCCTAAAAACTGCATACCAAAAGTAAATTGCATGCTGTTCTTGGAACATTTGGATTATATGCTTGGTCTTTTTTGAAAGGTGATACTCTGAGGTTTGTTTCTCAACAGTCAGAATCACTGTAAGTCTTACTGATATTGAGTAATAGCACTTTGAACACACTGAGAAAAAATATCCGCCTATGGAGTAAACCATAAAAACCTGTGTGTGTGTGTGTGTGTGTGTGTGTGTGTGATTCAAAAAATGAACACGCTACATTATAGAAAACGCAGAAGAACTGATAGCTCCGTCGGCTAATTATGAAATGATACTACTGTATTCCGTGGATGTTTATCAACAAATGCATGTGTTATGGACTAAATATTGCCCTGGACTGGATAGCCTGGACCCTTTACAGTGTAACAACACCATTTATGTTGATATTGTATGGATCAGTGGACTATCAGGAGGCTTCATAGGTGAGTTCCTTCAGTTTCATTGTTGTTTATTTAGTTGTTGGTGGTCTGACAAAGACACTGATTTTACCTGATGTGTTGATTGTATCTTAAAATGATACAATCATTCGAATCAAAAGAATATCAGCTTTCCAAGGATATATGACATTTTAGTTTTTTGAGTTTTTGTGTCTGACGACTTTACCCCTAACACACCTAGGTGTCCTAGGACGCTGGATTCGTAACAGGATATATATATATATATATATATATATTAGAGGTCAACCGATATGGGGTTTTCTCTGGCCGATGCCGATATTTAGAAATCAGGGCTGCCGATGGCCGATATATGATGCCGATTTTTTGGGCCGATATGTTTGTCTGATTTTCTTTTTTTTTCATCTCATAAAAACCTAAGTCAAGTAATAAGAAGTAAAGTGATTAATACATTTTATTAATAATAAAAAAATATTAATTTCATTTTTTTTAATTATTGGAAATGTATCTTTTATTCGCAATCAAACGGAATTTACTATTAAATTAAAACCTGTTAGAAATGTTTTGTGATCATTCCTTAAACAATACAGTTTTAATAATTTTAGTAGTAGTGTTGAACAAATATTTTTTCCTGCACTGTCTTCAGAAAACCTGGACTTTTATTTTTGTAGGTTTCCGTGAATACCTTTATATTTCTGTGTGCATATGATATGAGGGATAGTTTCACTCTAATGAAATGGTGAAACGCTCATGAAGTGACTCTCAGAGCAGTTCTGGAGATGTTGTTTGTGTTTTTATGTCCTCATTGAGACGTCAAGCCCGATTCAGTGTGTGTGTGTGCTAAAGGAAAACGAGCGTCTCTGTCATCCATTCATACAGAGATATACAAAGTCGACCTCTAATACATATATATATGTATGTATGTGTGTGTGTGTGTGTGCAGTATAGTAATAGGAATAGTGCTTAACTGTCATGCTAATAATACAAAAATAATGACTAAAGGTCTTAAAAATAGCTTTGATTGTCTTTATGCAAAACTTAAAATGGATATGTGGAAAAGGCCTAATATACACAAAAAAAAATCACGTACAAATTAAATGCATTACAACAAAATTGCCATAATGCATTCATATTTTACTTTCTTTTAAGGATTTTTCAGAGTAAACACAGAACAAACAAACAACATTGTCTGTTGAACCTAACAGAGAAAAAATGTATAAATAAAAATATATTTTAAAACAAACAAATACATACACGTTTAATACCTTAGACATAAATTATAATGAATATTAAAATGATGCAGTTTCAGTAACTAAAGGTACCACAGTAAAGAGATGTAAGTCAGTCAGTCGTTAGAAATACTCAAAGGTAATGTACAACTCAACCCTCATAGGAAACATTAAACATTGGTTTGGCTGCTAGTTTGTCTAAATGTCAGAGAAATGATCCCCAGACAGCATTTTTCAATGGCGTTAGACCTCGGAAAATATGTTAGATTTAAATAATAATTATTTTTGCATTATATTAAAAAGAATTGTGCTTAATTGTCATGAAAATAATAGAACAATTTATGAAAAAGTATTAACTATCTTACAAATAGCTTTATTTTTCTTAATGCAAAATATAATTTCTTATTTCTGTGGTTAAATTTGAGGAAGAAATATGACTGGGTATGTTCTCGGCAGGTTTTATGAGTTCACCCAAACAGTAATCTTTTCTAATCAGCTGGTATAATTAAACATGCCCGTTTTTATTAAAAAGACAAATTAATCTTACTGCTCAAATGTGAAAATGAGAGGAAAAAAGTGACCACGCAGCTTCATTCTGCACGCTTCCCAACAGGCCGTTTTAATATCAACTCACAAAGCCGGAAATTAAGCTGTTCCTCTTAAATTCAATAAGATTCAGCAAATGAGACACTTAGCAAATGAAAATACACTATTAGTGGGGAGAAAATAGACTTATTTAAACAGGAATGAAGGTAATGAAAAGATTAACTGGGTCCAATGCGACGTGAACTGATTTTAATGCGTTTGTCAAAATGGGCCGCTCGATAACCCGCAGAGAATAAATGTTCCACAGTATCTCTAAAAGTGAATAAATCCATCCCAAGAACAATACCTTGAACTGTGTTTGAAAGGCAATGCTTTAAACAGGGCGTCTTTTAAAAGCAATGACTCCAAATGGAACATTTTCAAAATATACAGACGTTCCTCTGAAGATCTGACCTCTGCCGCGACCTCTCTTCACGCTGAAAGTCAAACTTTCTGAAAGCACAGCCGTCATATGGGGAACGCCTGTGGGGTTAAAACCTAATTTAAAGCTATCGCAAAAGGATTTTAGGAGATTAATGTTTGAAAGTCATCATAAAGCAGTCTGCTGGCCCTAAATCCACCAGATGAAAGCACAGAACAAGTCGTCATGTCCAAAAACACATGAATATTGACTGTAGTCCAAACTCAGGTTTACACAGTGCATTTTTAAATATGCACAGCATAATCTAAAGTGCTTGTGGTTGCTAGGGTGTTCTGGGTGGTTGCTAGGTGGCTGCTTATGGGTCCAATAAATTAAATAAAAAGCCATGTCAAATCCCTAACCAATAAGTATGAGCAATACTAATAGTGATGTTTGTCTACTAATAATCATGATTTAGTACAGCACTGCTACTTATTGAATTAATTTACTAATAATACTAGTTGTCATTCTTAGATTTATTTTAATTCATAGTCCATAAACAATGTGCTTCTGAGCATTATCAGTCTAATAAAGTTGGTATGTTTCCTCAGCAGATCTTCTCTGAAGTAATTCAGACTTCAGTTTGATAGAACTGCCCATCTGGTGAAGATGTAATGCTATTTGCATATGATTTGCATCCATAATTGTGTGCTATGATGACTGATGTGTAATTGCTGGTTTGACAGAGCTGAATAACTGTTCTTTATGTACGTTGTAATATTATATAGAGAGATATAGCATTATAAGTCGAGACTAGATAGATAGATGATAGATAGATAGATAGATAGATAGATAGATAGATAGATAGATAGATAGATAGATAGATAGATAGATAGATAGATAGATAGATAGATAGATAGATAGATAGATAGATGTAAGAGTAACCTCAAACCTGTTATGTAACTAGTCTAAAACTATAACACTTATTTAATAAAAAGGATATGATATCATTAACATAAGTGAAGTGTGAAGTCTCTTTTGTCTGCCTTGTACTAATAGGTGGAAGATGGCTCCGTAGCTCCACATTGGGATGAGATGGAGGATAGGAGTCACTCTGCAGAAGCTCCCTGTAGATCCATCAGTCCTGGACTCATCGATCAGCAGTCGATGGGATGAGATGGTCAGAGCTCAGGCTTTCAACACTAGTGCAATCTGCATGAGACGACAAAACACACACAATCTTCCTAAAGCAAGCTTGCAGAAAATGTCCTCCCTGCTTTGCGTAATCCGTGCGTTTCTATAGCTAGCCTGTGCATGTATTTCTGTCCTGTCCTTTCTGATTTGAGCTTGGATTTATGATCAAAGAGATAAATGACAAGCGAACGTGTAGTGTAAAATTCAGAGCCTTTGCAGACTCTTGGATGTGTTTTTGGAAAGAGATGACAGGAAAAGCAGTCTGTGTGTGTGGCAGCCGGTCCCAGAACAGTGTCCGTAATCTCCGGTGAATGTTCAGCTGTGTGCATTTCTACTTTGTCTTTGGAAACGGCGTTTGTTAGGATAACAATGCAGTTTTCCTCTGATACCTCCAAAGTACACAGCACCAATCCTATAGATAGTTGTGTGTAATAAGCGTTTTGTGCTCTCAATCTGTCATGAAGCTAATTCCTCCTCCAGCTATTTTTTTCCACATCTCTTGGCTGTTCCTTTCCCTGTTTTATTCAATTTAACTCAAAGCTGTATATAGATTGAACAGGACAGTAGTGTCTGCTAAATATAAATGTAGATTATGCCATAGATATCATGAAAAGGTTTTTTTCTTTTTGAAAACGAGTATAAAGAATATAGAAAAAAGATACCTAGTGTTAGTTTTACAAGAAACGATAGCAGTTAGAGAATAAATATGCAATTGATAGAGGGTTAAATGTGAGTGTGTTTTTTATAAAAAGAAGACCGATTAGATCAAATAAAATACCACGAGTTTTTGTTTTTATTTGGCGTATTTATACACATTTTCATGAGACCAGGCATATCATGCAGAAGTTACTGGCATTAGCACATTTACATGGAATATTTTACATTAAATATTGGACATTTTATCATATTAGACTCATTTAATCATTTATACTCATATTATTATATTTAACTTATATAAACTTTAACAATTAAAATAAAACTATTTATTACTTTTGTTACTTGAAATAAAACAAACATTAAATGAAATAAGATCAAATACTGTATAATTCAACCTTAAACGTATTTTATTTCAGCTAGTTGGCAAGACAGCATTTCTCATTTCCGTTTAGTTTAACTTGAAGTACTCAAATAACTAAAACTAATAATTCAAACTGTATAGACATTAAAAAAGACAAAAAACAACCAAATATAGCAATGTTACTAAAATTAAAGTGAAAACTTTAAAATAACATAAATAATAATATAAATAATTATAGAAAATAACTATTTGATGAAACTGTATATACATTTAGAAAAGAAAAACAACATAAATATGACAAAAATAAAATTAACACAAGAAAATTGAAGTGAAAAGAGAAAATACAACTAAATTAATGAAAACTGTAGAGACATTTAAAGAAGAAAAACAACAACAAAATATTTAAACATCTAAATGTAAAGTGAAAACAGAAAATATTACTAAAATTAATGAAATTGTACATACATTTAGACAAGAAAAACAACAAACATATGATGCATTTTTTTGTATCAATATCTAAAATTAAAGTGAAAACAATATAACCAAAATTAATGAAGATGGAAAATTTAAAAGGAAAAACAAAAACAAGAAAATATGATAAAATAGCCCTGCACTCTTTAATTCTCGTTCTAATGACTTCTGTCATACTGTTAGTGCATTATTGTTAAGTGATTATAACATTTTTATAATCTAATGAATGAGTCGAGGTTAAAGCTGAACATTTGAATTTCCAAAACGGACTCCTAGAGTTCTATAAAACCCACAACACTATAGCAACCATCTACAGCACGGCTAGTGCACTGGGAATATATATGATCAGTAAGTCACAGCAACTTTACATTACGTTATATGAAATGCAACATGTTTTTGGAAGTAATTTTACTGCAGTTTAAGTTGTAATGCCGTGTGCACGTCTTCACATTTCATAGCACCAGGCAGCAACTGAACTTAAGATTTTAAGTTGAGGTAGGTGGGAATTTTATAGTGTCTGTAAGTTTTTCACTTGGTTTTTAACTGTTAAAAATTGATATTCTGAGCCATAAAATATAGTGAAGAGCTGTCAAGTAGGAAAAATGTAGAATGAATCCAATGTAGAGAGATTTACTGCAAAGTACGACCCTTATATAACATTCTTTGGTTGTATTATCCTCCAGTGTGGGTGATTGATTTCCATCTTAATCAAAACGGGCAAACAAGGACTCGGATGCACAGCACGTGGACCCAGAAGAGGGACACATGGACGAAGGAAGAACAGAATACAATGAGGTGAGGAAGAAGAGTGAAATGAAAGTAAATGCGAAAGCGCTATACTGATGCGGTTCAATGTCACCTGTCATTCACCTGTGTGGTTATGAGCTCCTGACAAGACATACATATGCAAATCCTGAAGCTCAAACACATTCCAGATTATCTGTCACAGCGGTGAATGCGTGAGGAAAATGGTTTGGTCCTTTTAAAGACCAGACATGCCTCTCTTTAGATGTGGTTTGTAGGGGTTAGTTATAGTCCTGAACGTTTAACAGGCATAAAAGTGATAAAGGGTACACTTGAAATTAGTATGTATGAGCAATTATTGAAAAATACAGTACACAAGTATGCAAAATTATTTTGCAATATTAATCTGTTATTTCCTAAATGATAATCCTCGTTAAGTGACGTGAGGCCAAGTATGGTGACCCATACTCGGTGCTCTGCATTTAGCTCATCCAAGTGTACACACACACACACACACACACACACACACACACACACACACACACACACGGCATATACAACAGGTGTATCAATATTTATCCTTATTATTTCCTATTTATTGTTTGTAGTTTAGTTTCATTCTGTATATTTCAGTTTTTTAGTTCTTATTTTAGTTTTTAGATTTGATTGACTTTATCATTTTATTCATTCATCTCAAGTAAATCAAAAATGTTTAATCACAGATTTTATTTATTAAATCCCAATATTAAATGATTGTAGTGAAATCCGAATTTATCAGTGTAGGATTACTATATATATATATATATATATATGTGTGTGTTCATTTTTTAATTTATAGTGCCCCTATTCTGCAAAGAATGAATTGACATTTTCATTCAGACCAACGCGAGAAGACCAACAAGTGGGCGGGTAATATGCTAATATTTCATCTTGACCTCAACATGAAACAGCTTGAGATTCGTTTTAAACATGACTCGTTTCAATGATTCAGGGTCGACTCTTTCTTTTGAGAAACAATAACTTTATACACGGTGCACTTTCAGATTTAACACTTTGCAGGATTCACTTAGAGCTGTTACACATTGCATGAAAGGTCATTTTCAAGAATCTATAACAGGGGCACTTTAATGAGACTATATTTTAAACATAATTGTATGGACCAGGTCAGGAGAACATTAATTTAGCCTACTTGTGTTGAGTTTGCACTTAAGTAAATTATCTTCAGCCTTGCCATTTGGGAAGAATGCACAAATGTTATTACACATCAAACAAAATATCACTGAAACACAAATATATTTTTTTAGTTGTTTCAGATATGCAGGACTGAAGTACCAAAAAATACATAAATAGATCAATATTTTTTGTTTCAAACAAACACAATGGCCCTATGATATAACTTATCATTCCTTTACATGCATTATTCCCTTTTCTTTATCGCTTATGCATCATTGTGATAACAGCTGTTGCTTCCAAAAGATTCATAATTACACGTAAGTGCTTTTGCCTTTCATCAATAGCTGTAATTACAGGGAGAGCAGCACCAGGCGTCTCTGCACGATTATTTTTCCCCTCTTTCGTTTTGCTGCTTCTTGTGTTGTTTGATGAAACCCTGGAATGAATTGCCATTGAATTAAGTCAATATTACAGCGACTCTGTTTATAGAACATCATCCAGGCCGAAGCCGGAAACCTGCTAGTGATCACGGCTGTTGAAAAACTCAGAAGACGTGAAGGTTTCCTCAAACATGAAGACAGACATGTTATAATGCACACCTGCTGAGATAACACTGAGATAACGATCCTCTCCGTTCACCAACTTACTGCCTACATGCCAGCCTTCTTTAATTCCTCTGTACGCCCTCTAACATCTCCCAGATATCGATGTTGACTGACCATGGTTGAGCTCACGCTTCATCACATTTACTCCAGATATGTGTAAACAGGGTGCAGTGTGTCTTGGAGAGTGTTTAGATACATATGGCCACATTGCATTTGTATTGTGAACACTAATGTGTCCAGACAACATCTACTCATGTAACACATCATCACTGCACCAGGGCCGGAGTGGGACTCGTTTTCAGCCCTGGAGTTTCATGCATTAGACCGGCCCACTTTATTTGTATTTTTTTTTGTACTGGCTTTTTCAGTGCCGCCTTTGCACTTTCTATTATCCACTTTTACCTATTATATTTTTTTGCTCGCATATCTCTATTTTTAATTGTATTTTTTGGAGCAAGGTGCTGCTCTCAGGGGAGTCATAAAATTGTGTTTCCATTACCATATTTCGAAATTGTCTATTTTATCAAAGGTTTCGGAATCGCTTGTGATTGATCAATTAAAAGAGTTTCTATCTTCTAAAAATGCCTTTTCAGAGCTCCAATCCGGTTTTAGGAAAAAACACAGTACATCCACAGCAGTATTAAATTATTCAATGGTTTCATTGGATAATAAAACCCATAGTGCTGCTCTTTTTATTGATTTATCTAAGGCTTTTGATTTCGTAGATCAGTAAAGTTTGAAGCAGGGGCTACTTGGTGTAAGTTTATCAGTAAACACTGTTGGGTGGTTTATTAAGAGCCTGTATTCTGTGTCCTCCAAACCACAGGAAAACTGAGTGAACTCAATATATATTTTCAGTAATAGCAGTCTGTAAGAACACAACGTGAGCTGAACGAGCCAATCAGGATTAAACAGTGTTTCTGTCAGCATTAGTTAGCATGTGCTGTTGCGTGCGAGGTAGCATTTAATGGTATTTCCATTCCAAACACAATTATACTTTATATCATTCACCCATGAAAAAAAAAGTAAATACTGTTAATACCCCAAGGTACATGATTATTTAGTATCATATCATGGTAACATTTAATATTAACGCTGCCCCTTTTTTGAAAATCCAATGCAATATCTCATTCAAATACTCACACATGGAAAATATCCATTGACATTTACTGTTTTATACAAGGAACAGTATTTGTCTGTCGTCTGCCTCTAAACCGAACCCTCGAAAACCATTATTGCATTTCACAGATTTGTATCAAGACATAATTTAGTATGTACCTCACACAATAAAAAAACTGACCTACACACACTCTCTCTCACACACACACACACACACACGCAAATAAATGCATAAATAGATAGATACTTTTCTAAATACTCTGGGTTTAGATTAGTTGGATTTTAGATCTTTGTAAGACCAATTTAAGGAATCATTAGAAGGGAACACAATATGTAAATATTTTCTCAAAATGTAAATGTCGAAAGAAAATCTCCATTACTTTTTGATACATTTTAAACAAAAACAATAGCTTAACTATTTTTAAATCAAGGCGGATGCAAAAATATAAGAAGTTTTGTTTTTGAGAAATGTATGATTAAAAAGGACAAATATAAACAAGACTTTGTGTGTGTGTGTGTGTGTGTGTGTGTGTGTGTGTGTGTGTGTGTGTGTGTGTGTGTGTGTGTGTGTGTGTGTGTGTGTGTTTGTGTGGTAAGTATGTGTTTACAATAAGTTTTTTGCCATCCAGTTTCATATTTTATCTGAACACATGGCCTGATCGTAGTGCTTTTTATAGGGAGGGGACATCTGACAGATTTTTTTTTAGCATTTAATATTTTATTTGTTGCCCATTTCTAACATATACAGATCGAAGAAGCCTAACTATTCGCACAAAAGGCCAGTTCTCATTATCCAGGACTAAGTGAGGTCAGCAGAAAAGGAAAATCACTGCAGAGAAAGAGCAAGTTATTACATTCTGATTAAAGATCAGAAAGATTAAATGTGCACAATAAGAGCAGGAACATGAAAAAAGTTCATTCTGATTTCATGTTGACTCCACGTAAAGCTCAGCACACATCTACAGACTCTGGGATGAAAAACAGACAAATAAATAAAGAAAAGCCAGCCAAACCGTTTCAGATGAAACCCTTCACACTGGGGTGTGACGTTTGCTTTGAGGTATTAATGGCTTCTTTCACATATTCAGTCTAATCCAGGCTGTGGGAATGGAGGAAACACATTTCCATAGAATTGCACTAGCAGGCAAAATTGCATAAATGCAAGTTGGTGAAAAAGCCTTTTTCATCACTCTGCGGGATTAAATCTCCCAGCTAAGCCCAGATCAAATACTGGATTGTTCGGGCTGGCTCAAGGTGAGATGGGAATGAATGGGAAAATAGAAATATATGCATAGCCTTCCTCCAAATGGGTCTCAAATCGATTTGATTGGATATCTTTGTGTTCTTGTTTCTCATCGCTGAAACGATGAAATATGTTGCTCACAAGTCTCTGACAGGGCAATTATTGTCCAAACAAAATCTGTCTTCCTCTGCTCCTTCTTTAAAGGTTCATCAACATCTGTACACCTTCTATATGATGCTAAAATAAATAAAAAGTTAAATAAAAATAAAACAGAACTGAACATCATTCAAATTATTTTAATTACTGCAAAAATGTTACAATAAAACTACTTAAAATAAAAGTATTATTCAAATATATATCATTATTAATATTATTATTAAATAAAGGACAAAATGTTTGTGATAGAGTGTGTGAGTCGTGTGTTGTTAAGGAGGACTGACAGAAAGAAAGAGACATTGCGAGAGGCCGTGATAAGTGCACAGACCGCTTTGATGAATAGAATTGAAAAAGTGTTCAGTGACTTTGACAGATTTACACTGAAGCGCAAAGAAAACTGAAACAAATACACCGTCCTGATTTATTTCCTGCTTCTCTAAATGATCTGTTGTTAGAGAAACTTCATAACGGTTTGATGGTTATGTCTACACAGTGAAACTTTGAATGCTCTTAATAATTGATGTGATTGATTCAATAGGTCACTTTAGAGATTACAGTGTGAGGATCTTCAGTACATCTGATTGTTCATTCAGTTATTCAGTCACAGCCTTTCAACATGATGATTTAAAATTAAAAACGTGATTCAAATTAACCATCGTTTGTTCTGCACATGGCCACACTATAATAGCTTTATGAAGCATTCCTCATCAGTGCTATTATAATATTTGACCATTATAACATCATTCCTCCTTTCATTATTATCAATCATTTATGGGACGTTTTTCAAAATTATTGCAATTTAAAATGTACAGCAAAACTTGAGATGAAAAAGGCATCAAAAACTAAATATGATTTACTTGTATTATTAGTTTATGTTTAAAATGTACAGCAAAATACTTTATTCTAAAATCATAAGAAATTATAAGATAAAACTAGATATTTATATACTTGTATTTTTTATTATTTTAAAATATGCAGCACAATACTTTCTTCTAAATGCATAGGTAATTAAAACCAGATATGAAAAAACAAGATTGTAAAATAAACTGGATAGCAGGACTAATGGCAGAAATTATAGTTTTACCAAAAACAAACGTTGATGTTGAACCAATTACATTAACGGTTTATTCAGGTGTGTGCTAAATAGACAAAACTACTTCATATCTGTTCAGTAAATTGAACTGTCCTGTTGAATGATTTCTGTATTCTGACCTGAGGGTATATAAAGCCTAAATGAAGATATCTAAATCCTAAATAAATACAATTACCATCACCTTGTGCTTCCCCAAGTGAAATGCTGCATATCAGAATTTACAAAAGTGAACATTTGAGCTGTAACAAACTGCAAGGTTGAGTTATTAGAGAAGTGATTTCAGATTCAACAGCAGCATGTGCTTCTGGATACAAACATGGAACTTGTTACTAAACCACTAAGACTGTCATCAAATGTACAATTCATATTGAAGGTTTTTGTGTCATTTATGTTGTAGAACAAAATGTTTACTTGAATTCTCTTCAAGTAAAATTAACTACAGTCCTTATTTACTCCACTATAGAAACCCACTTAAACCCAAAGAATGTGCAGGAGATGGAGTATTTTTCTGAAGAACAGCAGGCAGTTGAACTGCTCAGGACCAACGAGGGACTCATGAACAACTATTAACTCATGAACACATTTTGTTATTTATATTATTTATAGAAACTGTACCAGAACTGAACACCAATAAAACTGCTTTGATTTACGGTTACGTTTAAAAATATTAAAGCTTACAAAAAAACGAATATAAGCAAAAAATATAACAATACTGATTTATGTTTTAATCATTTTAATGTCTTTATTGTCAATTCATACTTCATTATACAATAACCATCTAATAAAATTTGTTTGAAAAAATAATACTTTCTATCTATTTAATATATATATATATATATATAATTTTATGAATGTTAACAGAAAAAAAGAACATTAACACAATTATACAAAATTAATTAAATTAATTAATTCCCAAACCTACTCTTACAGAAATCATCCTACAACTGGCTTCCTTATAGCTTTTTGAAGTGAAATGGGAAAAGTATTTTAACATTGCAAAAGTTACATACTTGAGATGCTCGCCGTCTCCACAGGCTCACGTGAAATGTCTGTTATTGTCCCGACTGACTTCCTGTGGACAGTAGAGGAGGTGCACAGACACAGACACATCAAGATGGCAGAACGGCATGCGACCGCATCTCCTGTTGAGAGAGATAATGAACCGCTGTCAAGCTAATAAGAGTTCAGGGCGAGAAGGGAACTACAGACGAGGACTGGAGCTGTAATCTGACTGTGAGTGTATGTGTTTGAGAGCCACACGCAGGAGAAAGAGAGCCCATGCTGCTCTGGAAGAGGGATGAATGAGTTCAAGCCCATGTTAGATGACTTAAAGACACAGCGACAGAAGCCACGGGGCTCCATCAGCAGCGTATAAACACCACAAGCTTCTCCATTTCATAATTAATCTAGTAGCAGGATAACTTCTTTTAATGCTTCCTCTGATGTATAAACGTACATGGAAATGTATGGATAAGCAGTGCTGGGAAGATACTTTGAAACTATAGCTTGTTGAGCTACAAGCTTCTCATACTTTATAATACTTTAAAGTTTCAAGTACAATCATGGTATTACTTTTGGAAAAGTAGTTAATTACTTTTTTAGACCCTATCTTCTCAAGTACGTTAATACAATTATAGCTGATAAAATAAACAAGGGGCTCATTTAGAGTTAAAGTAACATTTAGTAACAGATTTACTAAATATAACTAAATAAACTATAAAAATCTCTCATGCTCACCAAAGCTATATTATTTAATTAAAAATACAGTAAAAACGATAATAATGTGAAATATTATTACAATTTAAAATAACAGTTTTCTATTTGAATATATTGTAAAATATAATTTATTTCTGTGATGCAAAGCTGTATTTTCAGCATCATTACTGCAGTCTTCAGTGTCACATGATCTTCAGAAATCATTCTAATATGCTGATTTGCTTCTTAAGAAACCTGTTTTGTGGACACTGATATTCATAATTATATTAATTCTGCTCTTTCTTTTAAGTCTTTAAATGGGGTCTACTGATAAATGACCTGTAAATGTTTTCAAATAATTTTATTTTTTGGCAGGTCAAACATTAATTATCTACCTGTTCTGATAGGTAAAGTTTTTTGTTTTTGTATCAATCAATTAATTTATTATTATTATGTATTCATTTATTTGTACACATTTTACTGCCAATAATTTTCAAGTGTGTAACTTGTAGACATTTAAACACACAAGCCGCCAAAACAAACATGAATAAATAATAATATTAATACAATTTTTTGTTATCATGTTGTGAAAAACACACTGGCATATATAATAATTATTATCATTATAACAACAACAATATTTTTTTCAGTTCCTGTCAAAAAAAGTGAGCTATATTCAATATCTGCCACAATTGACACCTTAAAATGTATCTGTATCATGCTGATCATGATGAACAATACTGTCATCTCTATTTTCTTTTGTTTGTTTTATTTTTTAACTTTAAGTTCAACATCACTGTCTCATCATTTTAGCACTGTGGTCAAGAAAGCACGGCGGAGGCTGTTTTTCCCCATGAGTTCATGATGTCTGGCATGTCGCCGCTGATTCTGACAAACTACAGATGCTGCATTCAGAGTATTCTCACCGGCTGCATGGCTACAGAGGCACAGTACATCACCGGCCACGAGCTACCAGCAGCACAGACATCTATTCAGATTGATGTGGTCCATCGGAAACACCCAGATCCAAATCATCATCCACCCTCTCCTTCAGCATCTGCTGCAGAAGAAGTGACCAGACAAAGAACCGTACCAACCCCAAATGATTAAACAGCATACGCTATAAAACAGCAATACAGCACTTCTTGTTGGAAAAACTTGTTTGTTTTTAGATACTGTTGTAGTGTTTAATGTAGTTATGTTATTACTGTAACTGCATGCTTAGTTTGCATTTTATCCATATATCAAAGTTTTACCAAACATCCCAAACTTGGGAATTCAACATTTCTTCATATCAGCTTCCCTGGGAGTTCTGAACCCATAAATTGCAAAAAGTCTGATAGCACAGCAAAGCCCAACCTCCACAAAGTGCACTGAGAGTGTAGTGAACAGCATCAGCGTGAGCCGCATTTGCAGGACTGCAGTGATTGATGGACGCTCTGTTGCATTCATTTCCATATATTTCCCAGCTCTGTGATTTGACTGACCAGCACATGTTAATGGTTTATTGGACCTTTGGTTTGGCCGCCCACTCATGTACTGACAGGCATCCAATGCACCACTGGCAGCAATCAAGGCCACGGTCGCCCCTCAACAAATCAGCATTGGCACAAGTATCTGGACTGAAAGACAGAGGTGTTTGGCTTATGTCAGTAAAAGCAGCGAGGGTACAAGCCCTGTGCATAGAGCTGAAGGTTAGATACATCATCGTCTCAACCGTACTGTCTTCCATCACATAGCAATGAGTATGAGACGCTCTTCAGACACTCTTGTTGTTGCATAAATTGACATTGCAATTGAAAGGATAGCACGATGCAGTGTAAAACAAACTATTGCACAGCAATCCAGGGACTTAAATACATGCAAATATAATGATTGTTTGAATGACACACACGGGAGACTATATAATACATACATTTTTCTCATGCTTGGAAATAATAGGATTATTCTATATTGTATGTGCTTTTATGTGCTCGCTAAAGGAGACAAAAAAAAATAGATTTGAACAGCTGTGATCCTATAAATAATTTAAATACAGTAGCTCTAATGCCAAATTAACTAAGCATATGCATTAAATAAAACTGGCATTACTGATTTTTATCATGTATTATTATATATTTACTATATTTGTATTATTTCAAATTAGCTAGTTAAATTAGATTTGTTTTAATGAGCCTAACTGGATGGTGAAATTTGTATGAAATGATGGGTTTGATGGAACCACAAGCAATTCTGTCTTAGCCAGGTTGAGTTGAAGGTGATGGTCCTTCATCCAGCCATACATATATCTGTTAGACAAGCTGAGATGCGAGTGGGTTTTGTCGGATCATCAGGATGGAATGAAAGGTAGAGTTGAGTGTCATCAGCATAGCAGTGATATGAAAACCTTCTAAATAACAGAACCTAGTGATGCTATATACAGAGAAAAGAAGTGGTCCATGAACTGAGCCCTGAGGCACCCCAGTAGTTAGACGTTACGACTTGGACACCTCACCTCTCCAAGATACCTTGAAGGACCTATCTGAGAGGTATGATTCAAACCACTGGAGTGCAGTTCCTGAGATGCCCTTTCTCAATAGGGTGGACAGGAGGATCTGGTAACTAACTGTGTCAAAAGCAGCAGACAGATCCAGCAAGATAAGTATTGAAGATTTGGAATCCGCTCTTGCCAGTCTTACAGCTTCAACAACTGAGAGCAAGACAGTCTCGGTTGAATGTCCACTTCTGAAACCAGACTGGTTCAAGTGTTTTTTGCTCTTAATTTTTTTTTCTGTGTTCATAGCATTTTTGAAATCCTCCATGTCCTTTGAAACCCTCTGAACATATCAATGCAGTACTGTGAGTGTAATATTTGTAGTGTTGTGATCACAGCTCCCTTATGTATTCATTATAATTCATAGTTTCATGTACTGCATATTATGACTGACGGATTATGTGTGTTTTGGGAAAATACAACCAACTGTTTATGTAGCTTTAAAATAAAGGATATCTATGTTATGAGCTGTGTTTTTATAGATATGAAACATCCCAGTCTCAGAAGGAGTCATTTTTGTGCTTTATGTTCTGTATATGTGTTTGAGGATATAACTTGTAAAGAGTAATTTGTTTGTAATGTGTTATTTCTCACAGGAGCTCTTAGATTCTCTGCGAGTTAATGACAGAACACTAAAGCTGCTCAACACAACAGACCATGTGACCGATGCTGAGACCGACTGTGTTTCTAGGGAATCGCACTTCATTTATAATCCCAGACTCAATCATTCAGCTCCCATACACACTGTGTTCCCATGAATTACTGCGTTCTGTTTGTGATTACTAGAGAGACCAAAAAAACGAATGTCAAAATGATTGTCACTGAACAAAAAACAAGTTTCTATATTGTTATCCTTCCTAATACATTATTTGCATTATTTACTAGTTATACATTAGGGTTCTAGCTTTGCCTGCAATATAAGACAGCTGCAATGATGTCTGTACAAATCCTGCATTTCTGCAAGTAAAATAAAGCAACAGACATAAAATAACTATGAAATTGAATTTTGCTGTATCTATCTATCATTTCAATTTCAATGCAGTTTCATTCTACTTCCTTGCATTGACGTTTGAATTGCAATTTTGCATCTCGTCTGCTATCTCAATCCCAATTAAGTTCACATTCATAGGGGGAAGTCGTGGCCTAATGGTTAGAGAGTCGGGCTTGTAGCCTAAAGTTCGCAGGTTTGGCAGGAATACTACGTTGGACATGTAATCCAAAGTTGTGGGTTCGAATCTCGGCTCTGGCTGGAATTGTCCACGACTGAGTTGAGACCCTTGAGCAAGGCACCAAACTTAAATGTTTAAATTAAAACATCTTAATTTGGTTCTTACAAACATTTCACTCAAAAGATGTTAAATGACTGGAGTGGTGTGGATTATTGTTTTTTTATATAAGATGTTTGGACTCTCATTTAAAAGGCACTGTAAGACATACAGTATCTTACTTACTTGTGCAGACCTGGTTATCCTGTGGAAGAAAATTGTTGCCTTTTTATCGAAGAGTCTCTAGATGAAGAAAGTACTCATAAGCAGCTTTATCGTGAACAGAGAACAGCACACACACTGAATGGCAAGGCTGTAATCCTGACCTTTGACTCTCTTTTACAGTTCAACAAATGTAAAATAAGATAATAAATCAACCTCTTCTTTCAGCTCCAAAATCTGTGTGACCATCGTGATGAACATGCATCCTCTTGCTTTGTCCAATGAGAAATGCTGTTGTTAACATGATGGACACTCATCAACACAGGGAACGGCGGCCGGTGAAAGCTGTAACAGATGTGAGGGGTTATCAGGTGAGTAAAACATAATCTGGACTTCTCTCTGAAATGCTAGTCATCCTCATTACAGAGACACTCTCACTAAACGATATTAATGGGCCATTGTTGAGAGTCACGCATCATGAGTGCGCCGCTGCCAACAGTCTGACACGCATAAACACCAATCACATTCTCCTATCTTTACCGCAGTCAAAATCTGTTGCATCAGTTTATTCATTTATTGAAAATGTTTAAGGGCATAATTTAATTAGAATTTTTGGTGTCTGCTGCTGCCACATTTGCTCTGAAATCATCTTCAGATATGGCAGGCATTACAAGAGTTTTTTTTCTGTGCACTGCTTACTGTTGATTTAGGACCCTGCTTATACCTGTATGCTGCAATATATATATATATACATATTTGAAACGACAGGGTAAGAATGGTAGACACAAAAAAAATACGTTTTTATATTTAATGTAAACAAAACACTTGAACATAATTTTTTTTAAACGTTCTATATTTACAGTTATTTTTCTTAGATGGCAACTTGAAATATTTATGTTTAAAATATTAATATTTATATATGTTTTGCAGGCCTTGACTAAAAACAAATGCAATGAAATGAGCAACAAAATTGTCAAGTAATATCGGCAAGTAATATTTACAGCAGTCATAGTAATATATACAGGAGTCATATTATATTATATTTTTTGCCACCCACTTTTGATGTTTATATTTAAAATATATTTTTAAAAAAAATCTATCTTTTAACTGATATAATATTTAAATTTACTGCAGATGTAATGCAACAAAATAACCAAAAAAGCAAGCAATATTTACAGAGATCTTCTTTGATGCACAAATACAATATTTATATTTTAAATATTTAATGTATAAGAAAAATCTATATTTTAACTGACACAAAATAATTTTAATTATTTATTTTCTGCAGGCCTTAATTTAAAAGCAATAACAATGTGTATACATTTTATGCTTGTTTTGCAGCAACCAATATTTATCAGCATAAATTTCATTTTTGTATGTATAGTCTACATGACTGCAGAATGCTCTCAAACTGAAGATCAGTGATCTGAAGTTACACAGGCCTTGCAGTAATTTGTATGTCTGCAAAAGGTCCGGTTTCTCAAGAGCAAGTAAATGAATGTGAACCTGGTAAAGTTCTATAATGCACATAATGACTTTCTATCAATGTCTCCACAGGTTTTGTCATGAAATCATTACTTAGACCTAGAAAACTTTAATTTATTCAAAACATTTCAGTCTCCGAGGAATGTAAGTAAGAGCTCATTCTGAAGGCTCCCTGGGGAACCAACAGGTCCATGTTTCACCCAGAATAAGAGGCTTTTGCTAGCACGGCTTTCTTTTCTGTCAGACTTTTTCTGTTTCATGAGAAGAGTGAATGTTTCACTGAAATCAGTTATCCGCAGAATGACAAGTGCACTTTTGACAGTTGTTTCAGTACACTCAATAATCAAACTGTCAAGTAAAGCCTTAAATTCTGCATTTATCTGACAGTGTGACAGGTCATTTCTGCATCACTAACAATTATTTTCTACAGGTTTCTCCCACACTTCCGCCCGCCTGCCATTGGTCAGCCAAACGGATTGCCCCGCCCCAAGCTCACACCATTGGTTGAGTTTGTCAAGGCCTCATAAAACACAGAAGACCATGCTTTCACAAAACCAACCATGATTTATAGTTGTCTCGACATATTATACTGTGATAGAAGAAAATATTTTTACAACGAAAAATGACACTTCAACTTTAAGCCACGCATCAAAGGGCAAAGAAGATTTCGCCCCTTCAATCAACCCAAATAACAACAGATAAACATAAAATGTCTGGAGCAACCAGAGAGAGCCTCTAAAAGGAGATATGCATATCTGTGAAGCCAATGATAGGAAGGAATCTCAAGAAGTCAAAAAGGGAAGGAAGTGTCTGAGAGAGCGAAATAAGCTGAGGCCAGCTGCTGTCATCATCTGCCTCAGGTAAGGGGCTTTTTCCAGGAGACAGAAGGATAAAGAGATTAGAAGTAATTACATTCAGAGAAACTTACCGAGAGAAAATGAACAAGTCTTAACCAGGGAAAGTTCAGTGAGCCGGGGAAAGTAAAAAGCAGCAGCAGGTTGTGAAAAGAGGTCATTAATAGCCTCTGTCTGAAACATACCATGTACTTTTCAACCTCAAATGGATGTTTCTGTATGATATAACAGACATTTGACAGGTCCAGTGTTTTCTAAAGTGGTTTAAAGGGGTCATATCATGATGAATCTTTTTATAAAAGATGTGCTATACTATAAAAACACACAGTACTCAAAAGCTCTGTGCAAAAAAAGGCACAAATTTAAACTAAACTGCAAAACATCTTGTTTTTATCTGATTGTATTTTGTTATTGTTTATGTGTGTGTGTGTGTGTGTGTGTGTGTGTGTGTGTGTGTGTGTGTGTGTGCGTGTGTGCGTGCGTGTGTGTGTGTGTGTTGTCTGTTTAATGGCCAAAATTCAGTCATGCACATTAAAACATTTTCAACAAAAATTATACTATTGAAAAATGTAATTAACTGAAATTTACCTTACCAAAAGCAATTGTGTAGTCCATAAAATAAAATAAATAAAATCCTTTTTGTCTCCCTTTTCTCCATATGAAAATAATATATTACTATTAAAAGAAAGCTTGGTGTGGCCTGGTAATTTCTCAGTAGATATGAACGGGCACGAACATGGAAAGGTCTTTCCGTTAAGCAGTATGAGGGTAATGTAATTTGCTATTGTTTAACCTCGCGCCGCCAGGTCTCTTGTTTTAATGGAGTCTCAGATTAGTTTCTTCTAACACATGTAATTGGATAAGTGATGAAACATATTAATGCTATCAACCACTAAACCTTTTCTTTTCTTCTTCTCTCACCATCACCGTTTCCATCTGTGGATCTGCATGTATCTGTAATTTCAGAAATATGTTTCAGAACATGTACAAGCCATCTACAGTAGGGATGCAATGCTCTTTTGATAAGGCGATTCAGATGCCAAATGCCTGTCATTGAAGTTTCTGAGCCCTACATGCAATATATATATATATATTATCAACATTTATCTTATTTTATTTACCTCCTCGTTGCAGTGAATTATGGGATATGTGTCTTACTGCCTTAGAATTTGACAATCTTAGAAGGCAGTCCCCTACCTTGCCGGACAGACTGGTGTACACCTTTAAATGCTGTCTACGTAGGCGACTCGCTAGGTTTTGGAACAGAGCTACTGAGAAGGCAGCTCTGGTTGGTATGGAAACAGATGGTAATCCTCTTCCTCTCTCTGCTTCACAGTTGCAGAAGGTCAAAGGTCAGCCTGTCAGCCTGAGAACCAAAGGTGAAGGTCTTCTACTTGTGCATCACTAAACCTGCTGAACAGATTGCGCTGCGCTAATCCATGCAACCTTTACCATGAGAAGCATCTTATTTTTGCTGTGAGCGGCTCTGAAAAGAT